>CM043015.1:216563730-216827071 GCA_023690525.1 Holotrichia oblita | reverse complement strand
GTCATTATCAAGGCGATAATAAAACTAAATTAAAATAAAATCTACAAAAACAGGTAACCTAAATGTTATGCACGGTCAATCCGATACGCATCATTAATTTCCGATTAACGAAAACAATGACGAATACGGTATAGGTCCATTGTCACAGTTCATTACACATGACTTATTTTTATATATTTCTAAACTTTCGAAAACATTTAGAAACTTACAATTGTTTATTTGTCTAATTAATTTAACATTCGTATGATCGATGTTGTGATCTGTTTCAAAAATGTGTTGGGCAACGCTCGATTTCTCAATTCTATTAACCCAGATATGCCTGTAGTCCTATATGTAGGACGGTCATTCTAAATTTTACTGGTAATTCTTATGTCATCTGGTGCTATCTCCCTATATTTTTCATCCTACAACAAGTGCAAGTAATTAGTTCGTGGTAACAGTTGTCAATTAACAGTGTTTTTCGGTGGCGAAATAATTATTTACTTTGCTTCAAATGGAGAACGTTGACTTTACATTTGTTGGGTGAGTATTTTTAACTGTAAACTAATTTCTGAGATCTAGCTCTTTGAAGATTTTACTCAAACTCTTTAGTGATGCAAAGGGAGCGTAAGGGAGGGTCACAACGGGTGAAGCTTCCTAACATCTTCTCGCTAGGCAAAATCGTAGATTCTTTCACAGTTTTCTTATAATTAAACTTCCTAATTAACTTATAGATATGCTGAGGCTGGAAACCATTACACTCGGCCGCATCTTTTATAATTTTAAGCTCTTTCTCATATCTCGCCTTGTTCAAGGGAAAAGTGAGAAGTCTGTGGACCAAAAAATTCAGGCTTGCCATTTTGTGTTGAACACAATGATGGGAATCTGAAGGAATGTAGCGAAGTGTACTGGTTTCCTTTCTATACACGTCAAACTCTAATCTATTGTTATTTCTAATTACTAAAGTATCTAGAAAGGGTAGCTGACCGTTTTCTTCTCTTTCACAAGTGAACTTTATGGTTTCGAACCGACTATTTAATCTATTGAGAAAATCGTCAATATTACATTTTTTAGTGTCAAATATAGCTAAAATATCATCCACATACCTCAACCAAATCCTAGGAAAGTATTCGCTCTCAGATTCTAAGTCCTTTTCAAAACGGCTCATGACAAAGTTTAGCTAAATAGGGTGACCCATTGCCGTTCCTTCCAGCTGTTCATAAAAACTCCCGTTGAATTGAAAAATGTTCTGTTTCATACAGATGTCAGTTAAGCGAATATATTCCTGGACACATTGTTGACTCAAACTATTTTGAAGCAACAAGTCCTCGAGGTATGTCAAGGTGTCTGGAATCGGTACACTAGGAAAGAGAGAACTAACATCAAATGAAATCAATATTTCACCCTCCAGCAACTGAATATTTTGAATTTCTTTAATAAATTCTAACGAATTTTTTACTGCAAAACTAGGTTGCTGTATTGGCAAATTATTAAATTCATTGGTCAGCCATTTGGAAACCTTATAAGTCGGTGCGTCAATTGCCGAAACAATTGGCCTTACCGACTTGCCAGGTTTGTGAATTTTAGGTAAACAATATAATTTAGGGACAACAGGATTGGAAACATGTAGCTTACGTCTAACATCGGCAGTAACAAGGTTGTTACAAGTTTTAAACACATTGTTGACGTCTCTAATCATTTTCGGTAAAGGATTTTTGAAATTGGCTTATAAGCGCCACTACTCAACAGGTCATTAACCCGATCATAGTAGTCCTCTTTATCTAAAATAACAACCTTGTTTCCTTTGTCAGCTTTCAAATAAAAGCAATCTTTTTCCCGCAAAGTTTTAATGATTTTAATGTTTTCGGATTTCTGAGGTGATTTATAGGATTTCAAATTTTTTGAAATAGTATGTTTTAGTTAAATCTTGTTTGGTGTTCAGTGGGTTAAAGTGTTTAGTGTTCTACTTCTGCACCAAAAGATCCAGTGAAGAACTTCTATATTCAAATAGTTTATTAAATTTTGTAGTTTACACTTCATATTTTAAATTTAGCAAGTTACACCTTAAGATAAGCAAATGGCAGCATTATGTAGTGATTTAAGTCAAATTTGACAAATGTCATACACACATGCCTTACGTAAAATTTCGGTCAACTAAGCTTGAAACTTCGAAACCGCGAAATTTAAATAATCAAATTTCATTCTTTGTTATTACAAATACAGTTAGATAAAATATTTAATAAGTGATTGTGATGTGTTAGAAATACCATCTTCTTACAATACAGTGACAGAAAATATACATGTACTATTTAATAAAATGCAATTTGATTTCGGCGTGACGTCATCGTGAAGATTATAAAATTTACATTGTTATTATAATGTGCTCCTCATCGAACACTATAAGGTTATCTGGTCGGATTTTTAAATTTTTATTTAGCTTGGCCGTAATTCTAGTGCATCATTTTAAGTGGCCCACCCTGTAATTTGTGATCCTTTTCGAACGTTTATCGAACATGCCTTTATCATTTTACATACTCAGCACATTGTCTTGCATTTCCTGTTGCAATATTATGTACATACGGAAAAAAAAGTGATGAAATGACGCGATCTGTTTGAATTCCAATTTTGACTAATTGATTGTATATATAGGTACATACGCATACAGGATCTTTCCCAAGTACGCAGGCCAAACGTTCCTCAAATAAGCATATGGTATAAATACATGGAAATATCAAAATATTAAACCACAGAAATAACTTTCTTTTCGGAGATTACAACATCTCTAACTATAAAATAATTATCTTAGGCAACAGATGTACAGTCAGGAATTATTTGCAAGTGGCTTCCTGAAAGATGGATAGGGCGACGAGGTCTATCCCCTAGCCTGCTAGGTCTCTGATCTAATTCCCGGTAGACTTTTTTCTGTGCGGGGACACGTAAAACAACAGGTTTACTCAGTAGCACCAACAACAGCCGAAAATATACAAATTAGAATTTTCTCAAGCGTTTAGAAATATTTCTCCTGAAATGGAACATGTTAGGATATCGTTTATTCGATAGCCAATGATGGCCGAGTTTTTGAACATTTGTTGTAAATTTCCATTTTGATACTACTTTGTGCTCATTTTCGTAGTGCAATATCAATGTACGAGTATCGATGTAAAATAATTTCTACAAAATGTTAAATTTCGAACTTTAATTCAATGTTTTTTGAAAACTTATTAACAATTGGTAATAATATACAGGGTGTTCCATTTGAAAAAATTGAGAAAAATGAGTATTCGCGAATGGTGACACCCTGTATAACAGATCGATGAAGCTTTAAAAATAATACCTCGGAATAAAACACTATACTAACCAATCCACATCCTGCTAGATTATAGCATTTTTTGCAATTGATGCGTCCATATCTCCCAAACCGTAAGCTTTAGGTCAATACAATCCCATATCAAACGCCAATATTTTTAATTGCGCATTTCAAAAATCACATAGTAGAGCGGGTGTTCCATTAAAAAAAATACAACTTTGACATCACACTCCTTTCCTGAACACCCTATATAATTACCAATAATTTTATTTTGTGCTCCTACTAGTCCACTACCACCTACATTACATAACTTTTCGAATTTTGCAATAGTAAAGCCGTAATATGACAATCCCAGACGGATGGCGGACCCCTGTATATTTGTACAAAAGAATTCAGTTTAGAACAGACGTACACAACATCAATATCAGGAATAAAGGGAACTATAACTCCCCCCTGCACAGTACCCACACAGATCATACCTACCTATCCGGCACCTGAAAACCTTGCCACTTAAAAAATTTAAACGTAAATTGTTTAATGTGCTTCTCTCTTGGCAACAGTATGTGACGACCTTAAAGTTACGAATGGATCTGCTGCAGTTCTAGTATAAAGTGAATGAAATGTGTTTCATGCAGAATATTAATCTTAAGTTAGTTATAAGCTCTTAATTCTTATATTTTATACTGTTAGTATCACGAAGATCAGGGTCTAGTGTAGGGAGCTCCCTCTGAAGCCAAACTATACCCTGGAGTTTCTCTACTCTGTACTTTTTCTATCGTTTAGTAGTAGAAGAAATAAAAGCTATTATTATTATTATTATTATTATTATTATTATTATTATTATTATTATTATAAGACAAACGCATAAGGCATATAAGAACGACGATTTTCGTAAAATTTTTTGGACAATAACCAAACGCTCTTGGAGGCGGGTACTTAACCATAAAAAATGTTAGAGTTTGAGTTATTGTTTTGTACCTGGAAAATATGAGTATTAGATTCGAAAGTTAATTTCAAATAACTTAATATAAACTAACTACAATACAGATCTTGAAAATACATCATTCACACAAAGTTAAGTTGTTCTTCTTCTTAGCTCTTCCTGACAAAATACATTTTTCTATTTTCCACTTCATCAAAAGTTTATACAATTTTTAAAATGTTAACTGACTTGTATACCTGACAATCTAAGACTCATTCATTGCAGACGAGTGGGGTAGCAAGAATCTATAGCAGTCGTGTCACTGCCAACTTCATCCGATGGTGACTCCACAGATGCCAAGACAGTGTTAGAAACAAGACCGGCTAAATAAGGATTTGGACGATCTGATACAGAACTACAAAAGAAAGTTAAGATTTTGAAAAATGTCACACTTTAAAAAACCGGATTTCATATTTTTAGGAGTGGCCGCGCGATACCACGCTTTGCAGTCCCGGAGGCATATATATCTCATCTTACATTCTCTGCACAAGTCCTAAAGCTACAGAAATTAGAAGTTAGAATTTCTAATTTTTTTTTAGAAATTAGAATTTCTAAATTTTTTAGAGATTAGAATTTCTTAATTTTTTTAGAAATTAGAATTTCTTAATTAAATTTTTAGAAATTAGAAAATTAGAATTTCTATTTTTTTAGAAATTAGAATTTTAAATTTTTCTAAATTTTTTTTAGAAATTAGAATTTCTAATTTTTTTTTTAGAAATTAAATTTCTAAATTTTTTTAGAAATAAGAAATTAGAATTTCTAAATTTTTTTAGAAATTAGAATTTCTAAATTTTTTAGAAATTAGAATTTCTAATTTTTTTTAGAAATTAGAATTTCTAATTTTTTTAGAAATTAGAATTTCTAAATTTTCTAGAAATTAGAATTAGAGTTTCTAATATTTTTAGAAATTAGAATTTCTTAATTTTTTTAGAAATTAGAAATTAGGAATTTCTAATTTTTAGAAATTAGAAATTAGAATTTTAAATTTTTCTAAATTTTTTAGAAATTAGAATTTCTAAATTTTTTAGAAATTAGAATTTCTAATTTTTTTTTAGAAATTAGAATTTCTAAATTTTTTAGAAATTAAAAATTAGAATTTCTAATTTTTTTTAGAAAATTAAATTTTTTTTTTAGAAATTAGAATTTCTAAATTTTTAGAAATTAGAATTTCTTAATTTTTTAGAAATTAGAAATTTTTAAATTCTTTTAGAAATTAGAAATTAGAATTTCTAATTTTTTTAGAAATTAAATTTCTAAATTTTTAAAAAATTTGAAATTTCTAATTTCTAATATTTCTAGAAATGAGAATTTTTAATTTTTTTTAGAAATTAGAAATTAGAATTTCTTAATTTTTTAGAAATTAGAAATTAGAATTTCTAAATTTTCTTTTTAGAAATTAAAAATTTTTTTAGAAATTTAATTTTAAATTTTTCTAAATTTTCTAAAAAAATTAAATTTTAATTTTAAAAAAATTTAGAAATTCTAATTTCTAAAAAATTTGAAATTCTAATTTAAAAAAATTAGAAAAATTTCTACTTTCTAAAAAATTTAGAAATTCTAATTTCTAATTTCTAAAAAAAAATTTAATTTAGAAATTAGGAAATTTAATTTCTAAAAATTCTAAAAAATTTAAGAAATTCTAATTTCTAAAAAATTAGAAATTCTAATTTCTAATTTCTAAAAATTTAGAAATTCTAAAAATAATTTCTAACAAATTTAGAAATTCTAATTTCTAAAAAATTAGAAATTCTAATTTCTAAAAAAAAAATTTTAGAAATTCTAACTTCTAATTTCTGTAGCTTTAGGACTTGTAAGAGAATGTAAGATGAGATCTATATGCCTCGGGACTTCTAAAGCGTGGTATCGAAATTCTAATTTCTAAAAATATTAGAAATCGGGTTTTTAAAGTGGACATTTTTCAAAAATCTTAACTTTCTTTGTAATTCTGTTTCATATCGTCCAAATTCTTATTTAAACGGTCTTGTTTCTAACACTAATTTCATCTGTGGAGTCACCATCGGATGAAGTTGGATGACACGACTGCTATAGATCTCTGCTACCCCACTCGTCTGCAATGAATGAGTCTTAGATTGTCAGGTATACAAGTCAGTTAACATTTTAAAATTGTATAAACTTTTGATGAAGTGGAAAATAGAAAATGTATTTTGTCAGGAAGAGCTAAGAAGAAGAACAACTAACTTTTTGTGTGTGAATGATGTATTTTCAAGATCTGTATTGTAGTTAGTTTATATTAAGTTATTTGAAATTAACTTTCGAATCTAATACTCATATTTTCCAGGTACAAAACAATAATAAAGCGATCTGGAAGCTTGGAACCATATCCACAGGCCCAAATAGAAGAAATAAAATGGGTGCAACTCAGCGACACAACACATAGTTCAGAAGCAAATAACTTAGATACAGATTACAAAGATAAACCGTTTTATTCTTCTTTTGCAATAAATGTTGTAAGTTCTTTGATTGTGATGAGCTCCTTAACGCTCACAGCATGTCGGAGCATGCTGATAAAGACCCACTAGACTGCACAGGAGAGAAACCATTTAAATGCAAACTTTGCGGTAAAACATTTGCTCATAAAATGACAACTAGTGACAGGTATAATTTTATTACCATGGTTACTACATCATTACAAAATCATCATTCTCTTATTGGAAAACCCTTTATATTTACTAATAAAAGATAACTGGCAAATTGTAAAAACAAGATTTTCTTTTCAAACGTGACACTGCGAATCATAATTTCCTCTTAATTATTATTTGATCTCTTGGCTTTTAAGATACGTGGTTAACACTTTCTTACTTTCTTGGATTTCCTCAAGAACCAACACCCCGACATCAAATTTACCACGGAGATTCAGACAAACGGTTCCCTACATTTTCTACTAATCTCAACCTTAACTTCTAACAACTATGAAACGGAACCTTAATATCTTTCATTCTTTCTGTCAGAACTATCATAATAGTTTCGACAACTGCCAGAATTTGAAAATAATTTAAAACTGTAACTGCAACAGTTAAGAAAGCAGTCAATCTTAGTAATTAGTAACTGGTAATTGTACAATAATTGTAAAATGTTGTAGACAGCTGTCTAAATTTGTTTCATAGCAGTTAAATAGTAAACTCAGTATTTTCTTGTTAAAATTCACGATGGTAGCTGTCAAAATACGATGGACGTAAAATGAGTAACCTTTTTAAAATTTTAAGCGTCGTGGCAATTTAAAAAAACTTCTGACAGCTGTCAAATTGTAAAATTATTATGTCAAGTCGTTTTTGTCGTTTTGTTTCGGCAGATAATCTACAGCCTTCAAAAGAACACGCTAAATATCTTCTTCTAATGCTCTGAATAACCCTAGCAAGACAATGAGAGAAATATTGAGGTATGTATCTGCGCGAGTCTGTTCCAAAGATGTTTCGGTTTTAACAGAACGAACGAATGTGTGTATATGTTTTTGTGTTTATATCATCATATACAGTGCGTCCGTAAAGTATGGAATAAATTCATTTTTCCCGAAACAGGTCGATTTTTGATTTTGATTTGCTTTAATTTAGCATTATAATTAAATATATAGAATGAACCATGTGTGAGAAATGACGTCATCGACAATTTTTTAAATGGAACACCCTGTATATTGTTCGAGTTTTAGAATATACGGACCACCCTGAATCCAAAAAGATGTCATACATGTCGTTCAGTTTTACTAGAGCGCTATTGAAATCAGAGAAACATCTATTTACAGTTTCAATAGACTGTTTCTTTGTAGTCACATTTTGACATTCCTTTTGCACTTAACCGTTTAATGTTGTGTGCATTTATTTATAAAATAAGTAGGCGATTCGTTTTTGTGAAATGTCACTATTTTTACTAATGTCAAATAAAATATGGAATAAATTCAATATTTTCTAAAGCAAAAACGTAGATACTTAGGGTCTAGCGGACAGAATTTGAAAGATAAGTGCTAACAACTATTTCTTATCAATTGCAAAAAAGTAGGCGACTAATCTTATTTAACAATTTTATTGATAGCTAATAATAACCGACACACGACTTTATGTTAAATTTTCGATTTGTAGCCCTTGTTGTATTTAAAAGTACAGACAAACCTAACCTAAACGATGAATAAATTCTTGTTGAACCTTGTTTATGGTTTCCCGAGAAATATTATTTATTGCTGTTCGAATTTGCTCTTGTAATTCTTCAATATGTGCTGGTATAGAACTGCGCCAAATCGAGAACGGGTCGCCTCGACATTTTTACCACACCCCACTGTTCTCCTTTCCCTAAAGCACTTATTTACTTTAAGGGAAGGGGAGAAGCGGAGTGTGGGGAAAGTATTGAGGCGGCTTGCTGTCGATTCGGCACAGTTCTACCCCTGGT
This sequence comes from Holotrichia oblita, assembly GCA_023690525.1. Lineage (NCBI taxonomy): Eukaryota > Metazoa > Arthropoda > Insecta > Coleoptera > Scarabaeidae > Holotrichia > Holotrichia oblita. Next base: position 216,818,408 of record CM043015.1, on the reverse strand, counting down.
TTCATTTTATAAACAACATTCTTCAGATGGCCCCACATAAAAAAGGATTAAGGTCTGGCGACCTCGCTGGCCATTCAATATGTCCACGTCTACGAATCCACCTGTTCAGAAAAATTTTGTCTAGGTACCTGCGAAGAGCTACAGCATAATGCGGAGGCGCACCATCCTGTTGAAACCATAAAGTTTCATCAAAACTTCCAGGATTAATTCTACTGGAGAATAAATTAATTAAAGTAAGTACAAGAAAGCTTTTTAAAAACCGAAGATATGTTGGCCCGTCTAAATTACCTTCGAAAAAGTAGGGTCCAATGATTTTAATTCTTACAATACCAGCCACCATTGGGATTTTCGTTTGCCCAGTACCTACAATTCTGACGCCATTTAATGTGAAAGTGGCTTCGTCAGAGAAAATAATGTTTGATACCAAAGAAAGGGTCTCGGTGGTAGTTATCCATCATTGCTTCACAAAATTCTATTCTTCTGTCTGGATCATCATCGTTTAATTCTTGTACAAGTTTTATTTTAAAGGAATGCCATTTTTCCATTTTTCCAGTTTGAATAATTTGTGTACCATTGTTTTGCTAACATCAAGATCACGACTAATCTTACGAACAGAAGTATCAAAATTTACAGAGGGGCGACCTGATTTGCGTGCACTTTCAACCGTACCAGTTTCCCGAAATTTCTTTTCAACCTTACTTACTGTTACATATAATGCAATTTTTCCCAAACGCCAATTAATTAAACATATTTTTATTTTTATAAAAATATGCCGTCCTGAAGTGGAGTCGAGCCACCAGGTAGGGCTATCGCGGCTCTACCGCAAACCGTTGCGACCACCAGGCTACGATTGCACAAGTAAACTTCACAATTATATGCGAACGAGATGTAATAATGACCGAGGATAGACACTTACTGTTGATTGCGTTATAGGTCTTTCTAGATATTTATCGTTAAATAAATCACGCACTTCCATCTGAGTTCGCGATCTGTTTCAATGTTTTGCTGCACACTTAATTTCATTTTCACATTTTCACTAATCGTTATTTGACATTAGTAAAAATAGTGACATTTCACAAAAACTAATCGCCTAGGTACTTGTTTTATAAATAAATGCACACAACATTAATCGGTTAAGTGCAAAAGGAATGTCAAAAAATGTGACAACAAAGAAACAGTCTATTGAAACTGTAAAATTATAAAGCTAAACGACATGTATGATACCTTTTTAGATTCAGGATGGTTCGTATATTCTAAAACTCGAACAATATACAGGGTGTTCCATTTAAAAAAATGGTCGATGACGTCATTTCTCACATATGGTTCACTCTATATATTTAATTATAACGCTAAATTAAAGCAAATTAAAATCAAAAATCGACCTGTTTCGGGAAATTTCGGTAAAATTGTTTGTTTCGCAAAAAATGAATTTATTCCATACTTTACGGACACACTGTATGTATTTCGATAACAAAAAAAGTCGGACACGGAAACAGGACAAAGTTAAAACTATACATACAAATTTTAAATGGAACGCAAAATAATTTTTGTCCAGAAAAAAAAAATGATCGTAAAAAGAAGAACACTAATAAATACTAATATACCTTTACGTGTAAAAATTAAAATCACCGCATACCATGATTTTCATTATGATAATTATCGAGGACGAAAACATCACATGACGTCATCGGAAAAGACCAGTTTCGCATCGCCACCAATCGAATACATATATACGATTACGACGTTTCGCAAGTAACATCATCGCAGTTAAGCCAGATCGGTCTATAGAACACAAGAACATCGTTGCTTCTTGTTATTCGTAATAATTCCATTATGTTAATACTAGAGAGCGCAATCACCATTATCATCGTTACGAAAGTTTAGGTAAATATATAATTTACAATAGTACATAATGTATAAACGATAAAGGGATAAATCATCGTTGGCTTCGGCCCGATGCGGTTTACTTAGTTGCGCTTTAGTGTTTTTGTGGCGGTGATAATAGTGATTAGTCGACGAACTATAGCAATCGGAACGATCGCCTGTTCGGCGTATAGACTTCTGTTGTTTCGTCTCGTCGGAGAATACGGTCGGTGGGGAGGTGGTCTCTTGATGTCCACACGGAGATTCGCGTCAACTATCGAGGAATTTAGTTTAGAGTGAATTGCGACTCGAACGGATACTATACAGCACGTTAAATGTCGTCACTATAACGGTCCGTTTAAAATAATTATCGGGACGAACTATATACATAGGGAGTGAGAGGGATCATGGTGTCGGAGGCCGTGGACTTGGAGAAAGCTGCCGTACGTCACGACGACGGCCACCAACCGAAACGTCATCCCGGAAATGGCGAACAGGACGAGGACGGCGACGAGGACGACGAAGACTTAACCAGCGTGGCGTCCTCGACGACGGAGTACGAGTGCGACAACAACAATAGCCAGGCGTTGACGCTGACCGACGTCGATAATCAGGATAGGAGTCCGTGCTTCCAGAATATCGAAGTGACCAATTCTAGTGACGTGCATTTCGGGAACAAGACCTATTATCAGGGACCGGTGACCATTAAACAGATACTGTACACGAATCCGAATAGTAATAGTTTGAACGGTGACGATCCGAATAATAGTGAACGGGATGCGACGAACGGGAAGTTGCCGATCTCGGATGGCGTGGATAACAATGGATATTTAGCGGACGCTTTGGTGGGTGGGAACTTCGTCCTAAAGAATGGCAATCCGAATATCGCCAATAATACGAGCGGAATTAATAGCAATAATAGTGCTAATAGTAATAATTGGACGGGGAAATCGAAAGGTAAATATCCATCAATTAATATTGTATACGATTTCTGTGCGAGATTTTAAATTGTCCTGTAGATACATACACAGGGTTATCTAAAAGTTTTGTGACAACCGTCAAATTGTACTTTAAACTGTAAAAATTATATATATTATTGGTTACATTGTTTGACAGTTACATCAGTCAAAATACATTCAACAGTAGTAAGATTGTTTAAACAATTGTTTTTCTGCAATCGTTATAATTTTCCTGAAAGCTGTTAAGATCTGCAAGCACTTGCAACAGTTAAAATACTTTACCTGTCAAATTTTAAAACTGATATTTTCCACAATGTCAACAATTCAACTATAGAAACAGCAACTCGATAGTTTTAGGCATCATAAATTATTTGAAAGCTACCAGAATTTATCAAACCATATGACAGTTGTAAAAAAGCTGTCAAACTAAAACAGCCGTTATTTGTTTGACGGTTGCGAGAATTAAAATATTGTAATATATAACTGTCAAAATATCTAAACAGCTGTTAGATTTGAAATTTGACTATTATAGCTATCGAAACATATCTGACAGCTGTAAAATTGTAAAATCTGTTTTCTAATTTTGGGCGTGGTAACTAAGATAATATTTTGTGACAACAATTATTTTTTACAAATCATCATTAAAACATACTTATTGACAGCTGCAAAATCGTAAAGACAATGATTTCTTTCCTATTTTTTACACTTGTAACAATAAATCTGTCAAAATACATTTACATTTACACAAACCATAAAAAATATTTCTGATAGCTGTCAGATTATGAAGGCAGTATTTTCCAGATTTAGCATTTGATAATTGTAGCTGTCAACATATTTTGTATCATTTTTTTTTTATATTTTGACACTAATAACTATCAAAAGGCTTGTGACAATTGCTGTCAAATTGTAAAGACAGTATTTTTGTTAGTTTTCATAAATGCAGCCGTCAAAATATGTCATTCGAGGCTTGTAGAGCTATTACAATTTAAGATATCTAGAATAGCCTGTAAATTGTAAAAATAGTTATTATTGGTTCATGGCGTTAACAACATTAAACTTAAAATATTTCTAGCAAGTACCAAAATCTAAAAACCAGTATCGCTCTGTCAGATTTAATAATTACATCTGTTAAAATACATCCAACGCTCTTGCAGCTTGTTTAGTTCCTTACTGTTTTAGCTGCCAAATTCTATAAACCATTAGCAAAGCAATTTCAACAAATCAACTGTAAAAACAGCAATTTTTTTACGGTTTTTATAGCGGTAACTGTCAAAATAACTTTTGATAACTATCCGATTTTAAATACAATTTTCAAATTAATTTTTTTATAACTTTAATAGTTGTAGACGTCATAATTTAATTGAAAGCTACCAAATTATAAAAAAATCTTTTCTTCTTCCTTTGACGGGTGTAAAAATTAAAATAACTGTAAAAACAGTAATTTTTTTACATCTTTAAAACGTTAAAATAATTTATGTCACAGCTGTAAAAAGCTGTCAAATTAAAATAGCAGTTGTTTATTCCTTGTTTTTGCAGCTGCAAGAATTAAAATCGCGTTTTAAATTTGCCCATTATAGCTGTCAAAACATATCTGACAGCTATAAAATTGTAGAACCTGCTGATTTTTTCTAATTTTGAGTGATATATTTTGTGATAACTGTCAAATGGATGTTTTCTTTTTAAATTCGACCATTGTAGTTGTACAAGTACGCAAGTATCATATAGTAAGTTAAACTACTTGTAGAAAATAGTAAACGTAGTAAAGTTGCCAATTTTGCTGGTGTAACTGTCAAAATATTTCAGATTGATATAAAAATGTTAAAACGATATTTCGTTTTCAAAGTTGATCCTCGTAACCTTGAAACTTGTAATTTGTTGCTGTTTTAAAGAGAAACAATTAAAAAAAAATTGATATCATCGAAACATTATTCATAATTAAAGACTAGCTTAATTGTACGTTAGGTACTTACCTTGCAATAGCAACAATAGGGCGCACAAGAACCAAAACAGTATCTTCATCTTAATTTTTGTATCGATAATTTTTTAAGGACGTGCAGGCCCTTTTATAGGTAGAACCCGATATAACAATAGGAATTTATAAACGCTTCAACAACAAACTTTTCAGAATTGTTAGATTTTGAGGGAACATCGAACCAATTCCGTGAATAACCCTGTATAGTACGTATTATATTGTTTACTGTTTTGTATGAAATTGCGACATAATTTCCGAGAATCTCTGAAAACGATGTGTTATTTGTTTGACCTATACGGCTCACGTTGATAAGCAGATACGCTATATTTTTTATTATTATTATGATTTGATTAGACTGCTGTGTTGTAGAAAGGATATGCAGAAATAGACAAAGCTATACAGATAATAGATAATCACGTTTAGCTAAACGCATGGCAATTTATCTCGTTTTCCATTGTTACTAAACGTGTTTGTACACAGTCTGTCCCAGATCCAACGAGACTGGTCTAAAAAATAGTCTCCTTCTGAGTCGGTACAACGTAGGAAACGTTCAACAAATTTTTCGAAACAACAACAATGATGCCCTTTTTGGTCAAGAATTCACGCACCATGATGGCTTTATGCGATGATGAACCAACTGCCTGAACTCGTCGAATTCTGGAACTCTTGTCTTGATTTTGCTCTTCTCTTTCGGCTCTTCTGGTGACGTCCATACCGCACCCTGACATTTTTTAAATATTGGTGTATGAAATTCTGACAATTCATGTAATACGCGAAAGAGATCAACGAAATTGTAATGTAAATTGCGACGCAATTAATGTTTGTGCAAAAATAAACAAAATTCATCCTTGTCTCAAAACATCTAACAAAGTGAATTGTAGTCATTTTGTAATGTTTGTGTTAGTACATTATACAGCGCAAATTAAACTGTAATATAATATAATGAAATAGAAATTACGTATATATAAGTACATCTTACATAATCGTCGAGAAATATGTGCGTGTATACATAATATATACAATACATTTTTCTGGAATACAGACAATTTGTTAATGAAACGATTCTATTTACCAGGATATGTTTTCTAAAGCAATTTTTCACGTAGAATCTAATTCTATAAAATCAATTTAGATTTAGAAATAAATTATCCGCAGATTTTCAGTTCGAAATTTAAAATTTCACCGATTTCTTTCGTTGATTTTTATGAAAAAAAAGAACATTGTTGATTGTGTATTACTGAGTAAGACGTGTAATAAATCTATGCCTCGTAAAATTCGTACCTATTTATCCTAAGTTTAAACTAATATATCCTAAAATATTATTACAGTATAACCTCTATAATCCGGACAATAAATTGTGACCGGATAAGTGATTTGTCCGGATTACTGAGTATGAACCAAAGCATAATTTTACGATACAAATAAAATCCAGAATAATTTATAAAACATTTATCATTTATCAAAAATCAAATAATCAAAAATAGGTAGGTATGCCAAAGATATTTTAAAAATTTTAAATAGAAAAACGTAAACAGTATTGTACATATTCTATATATGTACTGTAATTAAAAGCTTAAACAAACAAATGTTAGTTCCGTTGGAACTACCTTAAAAAAATCAGTACTATTTTTCTGTTTTTTTGACTCAAGATCTTTTTTTACAGCAATATTCTTTAGTTCGAAAAGTAACTCAATTTGATTGTTTGGTATATTGTTTTCTGATGCCCATTGGTTGCAGTTGTTAAAGGACCTTACGGCATCTTGGTGTTTAACTTTTGCCACAATTTGAACATCATCATCGCTAAAAGAATCGTTCTGTACATCATTTGTTTCAGCAAGAATATCGTTGTCTGTTAGTAAAATGTCAGTCTCAGAGCCACTCCCCGTAATCCACGCTTCTACCTCTTCATTTGAAATATCGGCGCCTAATATTTGTTCACCAAGAACTTTTACCTCATTTAATTCATTTTGGAGTTCTTTCGATTTTATAATTTTCTTTGTTAAAGTTGCCAAAGTAATTGTTTTCTTCTTCATCCTCGTCATCTGAAGCCACCTCCTGGGTAGACAACAATGGCTTCCAAGACTTTTTTATTAGGTCTAGATGCACTTGGTACCATGCACTACGTTTTTAAGATTAATGCTCTTCAACATTGTAGGAATGTCAGTCTCAGATGCTACAATTTTTTTAAGCAAGTCCTTTCTGTAAAAGAGTTTTACGGCTTGGATGACATGTTGATCCATGGGCTGTATTAATGGTGTACAGTTGGGTGGTAGGTACATAACACAGATTTGATTGTCATCGCTTTTGAGATCAACTGGGTGCCCTGGGGCATTGTCTAATAATAACAGAGCTTTTGGAGGTAAATTCAATTCTTTTAATTTTTTCATTACTGCCGGCACGAATTCAGTATGGAACCATTCACGAAATAAGTCCTTTGTTACCCAACCTTTTTTTGTCCTTTATAAGATACAGGAACAAAGGAATTTCCGAAAGCTCTTGGTTTTGCTGATTTTCCAATAACAAACAATCGTAACTTACGGGACCCAGATGCATTAGCATACGGCATGAAGGTTATTCTATCTTTACTAATTTTTCGCCCTGGCGCTGACCTTTCATTACCATGGGCTAGAGTTTTGTTTGGCAAGACTCGCCAAAATAGCCCACTTTCGTCGGCATTATAAATCTGATCGTGTTGAAGGCCCATTTCTCTGATTTTTGAAAGTAGCTTTTCTTTAAATGGCGCCACTGCATCTACATTGCTTGACAGAATTTCACCAGTAATAGTCAACTGCCTTATGCCATATCTCTCTTTAAATTTTTGCAACCAACCGCTGCTTGCTTTGAAATCGCTTAGCTGCTGATAAAAAAACTTTGCTTTCTCAGATATAAGTTCCCCTGATAATAGGGTCCCTATAACAAAAGAAAAATGATTTTTGTTGAATACATATGTGTACTTTCAAATGTTTTCCTTTTAATTTTTCTTTAGACAACCCATTTGACAAAATTAAAATTGCCTAAATGGCATTTTTTTTACTTACCTCTAGCCTTTTCCTGAACAAACCAAGTGTACAAAGCTTTTTCCATGGCTGGATATGCACTTAACCTTAGGGTCTTCCTTTTATCTAAATTATGATCCTCCGCTACATAATCCATTATGTTGGCTTTATTTTTACAGATATCCGAAACTGTAGATTTTCCAATACTATATTTAACAGCAACTGATCTGACACTTTTTCCTGAATCCACCGATCTAATTATTTCACGTTTTTGTTGTAAATTTAACGTTGTATGTTTTCTCTTCGACATTTTGTAACAATAAACACCTTCCAGTGCACTTGTCGCGAATTAAAATGATATAATACAGCGCAAAACTCGACTGCCAAAGACGCTCTGACAGGCTTAAACACGCAAAAAATATTGCGCGCGCAGCGAATGTCCGGATTAAAGAAATGCGTCCGAATTATGACTTTTGTAAATTAGTGTCCGGAGTACTGAATGTCCGAATTTAAGTGTGTCCGGATTATAGAGGTTATACTGTAGTTATAAATGAAACAAGTTGTTGATAAAGTTGTCATTTGGATAAACAATATACAGCGTGAGGCATTAGTGCGTCAAAGCTCAATATATCCCTTAATATTGAAGATATCAACAAACTTTATGTACAAGAATCATAGACAGTCTTAAGCTACACATTTTAAAATTAATTTCATATATACAGGGTGTTTCATATCGCTAGGGTGAACCAAACATACATTTTCTTAAATGGAACACACTATATATTATTTAAAATTTGGATTAAGCCCATCTTCCACGTTCTTTCAATATGAGGTTTCATTGAGTTATACCGAGTATTTGAGAAGTTATGGTCAATTCTGTGTGAAAATCGTTACATATTTAACGTCCTGTGTATTCCATACGAAACAGCTTGAAATTATTTTTTTACTGGAATAACTTTTTTATACTGTTACACTTTTATAACAAAGTTGTGTTTTCCCAATATTACGAAAACTGTATACAGGGCGATTCAAAACACTAATGCATTATTTTCTAATTTTTTTTAATGGAACACCCTGTATTTTATATTAAGAAAGGGAAGTATACTTGATATACTTTCATTTTCATTAACCATTCCCTATATCTAAAATGGTTAGTTTCTGAGATATTTAATGATTAAAAAAAAATGTGAGCATTTTGGCAATAATTGGAATATAATACATTAGCCATGAAAAAGTGACATTAGAAATATGCTAAATCATTAATTAAAATAATCTTTAACTACAAAATAAAAAAAAGTTTAAATACAACAAGGTTCACAATAAATGCTCAAAATGTCCTCCAAAAACATCAATACAACATTGCAGCCGTCTTTCGAATGATCGACTTACATTTCTTAACATTTCTATATTAATGCTATGGAACGCTTGTCTTATTCTATTCTTCATATCATCTTGCGTAGTTGCCGGTGTTTTATACACAAAGTCTCATAACTCCACATGAAAAAGTCAATTTTAGTTAGCTCTGGGGATCGGGCTGGCCATGTAGTTGGTCCTCCTCTTCCTATCTACCTTGCAGGAAAATGTGTATTTAAATAATTATGAAACGGTCTAGTGTGATGTACCGGAGCCCCGTCATGTAAATACCACATATGTTGACGAATATTGATGGGAACATTTTCCAGCAATAATGGTTCTAAGAAGTCTAAATAAACCTGACCATTCACTCGGCCTGTGAAAAAATGTGGTCCAATTACGTAGTCTTCAATTATTCCACCCCATACATTCAAAGACCACCTATTTTGACTATAATTTCCTACAAAATAGGGATTACTTGTAGCATAATAATGAAAATTATGGCGATTTACATTTCCATTTTTATGAAATGTAGCTTCATCTCCAAAAAGAACAAAATTAAAGAAATCTCTTTGGTTGCGGATTTGTTGTTGAGTCCATTCGCAAAAAGCAACTCTACGGGCCAAGTCATCGTCGAGTAACTCCTGATGCAATCGCATACGATATGGATAACATTTATTTTTACAGAGTATTCTTCGGACAGCCTTTTGACTAATATCTTGTCGCCGCGAGATTTCTCTAGTACTAATATGTGGATTGTCCGTAACTGCAAGAACCACATTGAATTCTTTTTCCTCGGTAAGAACAGTTATTGCTCTTTCATGTTTTTCATATATTACAGGACCTGTCCGAGTAAAGCGATCCATTAACCTTTCCAGGGTTATTGTTTCAGGTTGTCGTCGCGCAGGATATTGCAATTCCAATCCAAAATGCTCACATTTCTTTAAAAATCATTAAATATCTCAGAAACTAACCATTTTATATATAGGGAATAGTTAATGAAAATGAAAGTATATCAAGTATTCTTCCCTTTCTTAATATAAAATACAGGGTGTTAGAAAATAATGCATTTGTGTTTTGAATCGCCCTGTACACAGTTTTCGTAATATTGGGAAAACACAACTTCGTTATAACAGTGTAACAGTATAAAAAAGTTATTCCAGTAAAAAAATAATTTCAAGCTGTTTCGTATGGAATACACAGGACGTTAAATACGCAACGATTTTCGCACAAAATTGACCATAACTTCTGAAATACTCGGTATAACTCAATAAACTCTTTTATTGAAAGAACGAGGAAGATGGGCTTAATCCAAATTTGAGATAATATATAGTATGTTCCATTTAAGAAAATGTATGTTTGGGTCACGCTAGCGATATGAAACACCCTGTATATATGAAATTAATTTTAAAATGTGTAGCTTAAGACTGTCTATGATTCTTGTACATAAAGTTTTTTGATGTCTTCAATAATAAGGCATATATTGAGCTTTGACGCACTAATGCCTCACCCTGTATGAATGGAATTCTCTCTTTAAATATGTATTGTGCATCAGTGTCCACCATTGTGATCTGACTTCTTGTCCAGCTTCATTAAGGAATCTTCGCCAAACCATATATACTATAATAAGTTAATTATAAACCTAACAAACCTACGAAATGATACCTGCGTTTTGTGTGCAATCGATTCACTTCTTCGCAATTCACATTCCATTTTTAGTAGTAATTCGCATACCATAATCGAAATTAAAGGTATTTAATCGACTTTTATAATAGCAATTAATTAATAGTTAATTATATATTGTGTTTGTTGGTGGTTGTCCCCGCCATTCTTTGCTACCCATGACTACTAAAATGTATAAAGTGCAGAACGCTTCCATTGGTAGTAAGTTTTCCATGTTTTTTAAATAATTATTTTTTTTTTAATAATATGCAATATTAAGACAAAATTTTGTTATCCCTTCATGTCTGAAATCTTCATGTTCAAATTTTTCTCCTGAATTTCTTCTGGCGTATCAACAGACTGATCTGGCAGTGATTTAACGAGAGAACAAGTTTGATTTTCAAATTAATTAATTTGAGATTTGATTTCGAACCTGTTTTTAAATCACAAAAAATAGTTGGGAAACAAAGAAAAATCCATCCAAAATTTGAAAAATCGGCAGCAACTGATACAAACGTCCAATTTAGATCAAGTATCCACTTCTGTTATTTTATATATAACAGTGACGTATGTATAACAGTGACAATGTAGGTACCTAGTTTGATAAAGTGGAAATGTTTGTCTGACAGTTCGAAATCAACTGTAGCTATAGCGACTTAGATTAGAGATTTGGTGAAAGTGCAAAACAACAAAAATGTCACCGATTTCTTTTCGTAGCAAACTACTATAAAAATAACACTTTAACAGATTTGGTTGAGAATATTTTAAAACAATTGAGCCACCACAACAATTGCAAATTTCAAAATTTCAGAATTATACTAACAATAGATTCCAAAAACCTTCTAATTGAAACAGGTTTCGTGAAAGATCCTGATGTACACAGTGCTGACATCTACCGATTTCTCTTCCAGCCAGTCACTTTCGTAATATAAATATATAGTCAGAGAAATGGCTGTTACACTCACACATGTTTAGTTTCGGGAAGGCTATGCAAAATTAAGCGCAACAATTTATCTAACTACTAGGCTATCAGGATTTTTCAGAAGTTTTCTTCGGTTGGTCTTCTTTAAGAATTCCATAATATTCGTAATCGTTTCTTTGTTTGTTGATTTTAGTTTTGTTTAGATGGAAAGGCGTGCGACAGTTATTGAATCTCATCCTCGTAAATGCAACAGTATCAGATCTATCGACTTCAAACTTTATCCAGTTTCAATCATATGACTTCATAAAATAAATGGTAATACATAATTGAAACGTCTATCCTAAAGCGAGTAGAGTAATCCTTAAAGACATCGCGAACGAATTCAAGCGGTTTTAAAGCGATAAAGTGATGTCACCGCGTAATGTGAACGAAAATATAAGCGTGTATACCTATATGTCGTAATACATATTGCGCTTAGAGTCGTCCAGCTGGAATTATCGTTACGCCACTTGCGAAATTCTGTCTGTCTGATCTTAATTTCACCTCGTTAAATAGCATATTTATGTATCCATTCCGTCAAGGAAATCGTTTATACATACGATAAAAAAATAGTGGTCCTAAACTTGCCTCTTGGGGCACCCCTGACGTTATCTTGACTTATCTTGTTGGCTATTTTATAGTTTAGACTCTAAATTTGTACTCGATTTGTGTGTATAAATTTATAGTTCAGAAATTGTTACTTAACTGAAATATCAACATGCGTTTGCGTAGGTCATATAATGTTTAGATTAGTCTCTCCGGCAACAACAAAAAAAATGTGTAAAAAATGAGCTTCAACAAACGAGGGCGATGGTGTTAATACAGCAGCAAAGTGTTTAACCATAAACATGTTATATAGTAGGATATTAGAAAAAAAAATTTCATAAGAAATTATAAATAAAAATTTGCCATTATGCGGTGAACCTTTGTAATTGAAATATGTAAAAATATTTCGGGGAAATCTATCGACGTCATCGCAGTAGATTTTATACGCAAACGCTCCAAAAAAAAAAAATTAATAATAATAATAATAACGAAATTGAACAAGAAAATGCGCGATAGGATGTTTTACATCAAGGAACGGGTGTTGTAGTAAATTTTCGAGATGATGATGATGATGGTATTATTTACGAACGAACGAAAAAAAAAAACTGGTTTCGTAAAATTAGCCGATTCATTTGAAAAACATAAATCGACAAACACAACAGGTTACTGCGTGCGCTAAGTATACTCTCTCTCTCTCTATTCGAAGTGGATGACATTGAGAAACGTTTACTTAACACTATAGCATAGCGGATAACAGGTATGTATTGTATGTATATAAGTACATACTAGACGATTTAGCGTTTGTTATTGCGATAATAAACTGGTTAGAATTTAATTTTCGTCGTGGATTTTAAATAAATCTTTACCTATATTTATGCAAGCAGGATATGTGAAGATCTAATGAGGTAAATGGTTAACCTTTGAATCTGGTGACTTTCTAAGATATTCGATAAGGAAGCGTCGATGAAAGATTAATCAAGCGGAAGTCGCACTTGATTACACAATTTTTAACCGCACAAATTTCATTAACAAAATCTTAACCTAATTTACATAGTATTTTGCGTATAATTATAATATCGTTATAGCCTTTTATGAAAACATAACCATCTTTGAAGATTTCGAGTAATACGTACAGGGTCACATAGAAAAAAGTACATTGCATAGTGCCACACAATAGAGGACACTAAAATAAGAAAAAAAGTTCCCATGAACATGGGTCCGCAAGACCTTCGGTTAAAAGATACGGGGTGTTGAAATTTTTTTTAAATTTATTTGCAAAAACAATGATTAATTAAAACAAAAAATTAAGTTTTTAGAAGATGTTCAAATTGTTGCCCTTGTACTTCAATACATTTTTCCATTCTTCTTCTTAATGATTGACGGCATCTTTGAAATATTCCTGGGTTATTACGAAATCTATCTGCCGATTTCATAATTCTTATCCACAATTGTTCTTCATTATGTATTTCTACAGCATAAACTTCATTTTTCATAAATGCCCAAAATGAAAAATCGAGGGGATTAACGTCGGGACTACGAGCTGGCCAGGGTACAGGCCCCCCTCGACCAATCCACATATTTCCAAATCTCCTGTCCAAATATTCCCTTGCCACTCGAGAAAAGTGAGCTGGCGCCCTATCATGCATGTAATACATTCTTCCAGTAATGGCCAATGGGACATCCTCTAATAATGTGTTTAAATCATTCTCCAAGAAATTTCGATACAGTGCACCTGTCAATCGATTGGGCAATCGAAATGGGCCAATTAAATAATTGTCAATTATACCTGCCCACACATTAATTGAAAACCCATATTGGTGACTTCGAATTACAGTTTGATGAGGATTTTCATCACTCCAATGGTGCATCTTATGTAGGTTCAGTATACCATCACGACTAAAACCAGCTTCGTCAGTAAACAAAATTGATGAAATAATGTTTTGTCTTTGGTTTTGCAACCATTGGCAAAATTGTACACGAGGAACAAAGTCATGTTCCAATAGTGAATGAATTTTTTGGAAATCATATGGGCGAAGAAGTTGTTCTTTGATAATTTGTCTAACTGATTCACGGTTAAGGTTTCGTACCGCTGAACTTGTTTTTCTGGTGCTTGTTCTTGGATTATTTTCTACCATTCGTAAAACAGTTTCTTCGTTTCGCACAGTGCGACGAGTTCTGGAAACCCCAGGAGGATATCTTTCTCGATAAATACGTTGAGCTTCGTAAGAATTTGATCTAGCTTCGCCGTAACACATAATCATGTCCCTGTATTCTTCAAAAGTGTAGTGAACCATTTTTGAAAGCAAATTTGAATAATCAGTGAGAAAACCAATGAAAAACTTAATCACGAACACAAAATTCCTCAAACAACAATTACATCAGTTTGACAAGTGTCATTATGACACATTATTCAATTGTTATTTTTTGATTAATTAGCGTGCATTGTCGGCTTTCAGATGCATTTGTACTGGAACCATAGATATTCAAAAAAAAAACCAAAAAATGAAATAAAATTCAACACCCCGTATCTTTTAACCGAAGGTCTTGCGGACCCATGTTCATAGGAATTTTTTTTCTTATTTTAGTGTCCTCTACTGTGTGGCACTATGCAATGTACTTTTTTCTATGTCACCCCGTATAAAGAAAAAATTTCCATCTTGAAAATTTCAAAGAAAAATATTTCTGGTTTCACCAAGTTTATCTATAATTTTTTTTCGTAGAAACAGTATTCATTCTACTGTAGCTGGTTTAATGGAAATCTAATTACGAATACACAGGATGTGACAAAAATATATACAGTGATGATACCGGCATTAATATTGCAACATATGAGAATTTTTTTTATTATCGAAATACCCTAAAAATTTTTTTGGCGGATAGGTTGTGCATGTTTAAGAACCCCAAAATTTATTTTGATACATGTCACGTGACCACTAGTATGGTGGTAAATTTGAAAAATATACCACGAATCTGCAAAAAGTGAGGTTAGATGACATCATATCCAAAAAAGTTATTTGAAAAAGGTGCTTAGAATTCAAATTTATGGTCATATGCAAAGTTTTGTAAACATATTTAGAAAAAAGTAAAAAACACAATTTTTCAAATATTTTGTAATCGAATTACATATTTCCATTTTTTTCATTTTTATTTGCTCAACTGTAGTAATATTTCTAAATTTAGCTGATATTCACACAATTTGGTCAATTTGTGCTTAATTAATACAGCGAAAACTGAAAAGTACGTTTTCACTATGACAGTTGTTGTTGCAACGTACTGTATCTAGTAGTAATAAATAAAATTTTACAAACAGTTTCATTCTAACCTACTTAGCAAACATTACTTTTATTGAAAAATATATCTTTTTCTTTCGCTTTCTGCGTTAATGTTGAAAGCATTAATCTAAAACTGATAATACTACATGCACACACCACCGAAGGTATTAAAGTAGGTTTTTAAATTAAAACACAACGAATAATAAACAATAGGTAAAATGAAAATAGTTTAATGTCTATGAAACTCAATATAAGTAAATAAGTAATAATGAGGTACCTACTTAATTTTAGCGAAATACTAAAACTAAAATATTTGAAAAATTGTGTTTTTTATTTTTTTTTCTAAATATGTTTACAAAACTTTGCATATGACCATAAATTTGAATTCTAAGCAACTTTTTCAAATAACTTTTTTGGATATGATGTCATCTAACCTCACTCTTTGTAGATTCGTGGCATACTTTTCAAATTTACCGCCATACTAGCAGTCATGTGACGTGTGTCAAAATAAATTTTGGGGTTCTTAGACATGCACAAACTATCCCCCAAAAAAATTTTTAGGGTATTTCGATAATAAAAAAATTTCCCATTTGTTGCAATATTTATGCCGGTCACTGTATATATATATTTTTTTTTAGCTGAAATAATAGAAGTTCCCTTATGTCACTATTTATTTGCATACGTTCATCGAAGAGTACCACACCTCCGAGTTTCTCTATTAATTCTTCGACTTATTTTGCCAGAAATCACACAGAAAGTGATGAGAGCAAAATTCGCATCAAAATTGAAAAAGACCTTCATCTTAAAAAACATAGGAGATTAAACAACGCCAAGAACACCCTGTATACTTATGCAGAATATGAAGTTTTAAATTTTTTTGCACACCTTATATAACATTTAATACTTATCATGTTTCGCTTTGTTATATTTTGCCTTCAAATTGTAGGTACATACGTCACGTGAATTAAGTAAGGTTGTTTAACAACCTACAAACGCTCCGTTTGCTTGTTTGAATTTATAAATTTTTACTCAGGAATCGCATAAGACCAATGCAAAACGGTAGGATTCGAACGACAATTTGTATGTATGTCTTTATAAATGAATAATTTCGAAACCCAACCCAACCTTCTGGAATTAATAACAGAAGACAGAATTGCAACTGTTACATAAGTGATACAAAGTTAACGCCTTCAACAAAGATCTTAAACTGTTTAGAATGTGGATATTCACGGTGAAAGTCCAAGCTTTGCATATAAACATTTCATTTAAATGGGTTTTGTTTTCACTGTTGCTGCTTTCTTTTTTTTTTGCAGGTACTTATCTATTATTACTATTATTACTATTACACTTACTTAATACTAGTGCTGAGCATCCTATTCGAATTATTCGTTTAATCGAATAGGCATCTATTCAAATATCGAATAAAACTGTATCGAATTATTCGAATAATCAAATGTCTGATTAATCAAACATTCAAACAATAGACTGGTCAACTAATAAAATATTAATTTACACTAATAAAATAATGATAAATTGTTTAAAAAAAATTTATGGCAATGACAAAGCCAACTAGAATTAACTAATACGTATTAAATATAGTCCTAGAAACAATGAAAAACTAATTACGAGAAAATTATTAATGTCAGGTCTTAATCACTATAGTCCTAATACATTTTGATAGGCAATTAAATTCTACGTTATCTAGTATCTTTAGATACAGGGTGTTCCATTTAAGATAAGAAAGTTAAGACTACCACAATCTCTACCACAACATGTCAAATCATACATCTATCTATGTATATCTGATGTACAGATAATTAAGAAAATCGTTCTTGGCAATACTAGAGGAGTTTTCTGAATTATTATCTAATGTATCTATCTAAACAAATACGGCTTGATATATTGTGACGAAAAAGGTTCACTCAAAACCGCTTAAGAATTCGAATAGAAATCATGTTGAACATATCTTTCTTTTAATTGTATGTACTTACCCATCGAAGTGTTGATATTCTCTGATCTTGATTAATAATAATGAAGTAGTATATATGTAAATATTGATGTATTTGGAAATAAATACTTATTACAAAAATCAAATTATAATGACAACTCTTGTATCAATATATAAAAACTGCAATCTTCCATTGTTTGTCCATAACAAAAAAACACTTGATCTACCATCAATGAATTAATGTATATACAATTACATGTCATACAGGTAACATTCCCCCAATGGACATTAATTCGTTGATCGTAGTATATTAATCACAATATTATGTAACGTTGAACCTGGTAAAGCTTTCGTCAAAAAATCAGCCTTCATTTCTTCTCCTAGAACGTGTTCAATTTGTAAGTTATTGTTTTGAATTATTTCTTTAACATAATAACAACGGCGATTTAAATATTTTGTTCTTAGCTTTTGATTTCCACTTTGAATTATATTGACTACATTCAAACTATCGCAGTACACTGTAGATATATTACTCTCCTTTTCATTAAATTCTTCTAGCAATTCTTTCACCCATATCAATTCTTTTACTCCATCAGTTAATGCAATTAATTCACTTTCTGTTGTTGACATAGCTACAGTTTCTTGTTTCTTGCTTTTCCAGTGAATTAGGGAATTTCCTCTTCTTATCATATACCCTGAAAAAGATTTTGCGTCTTTGGTTTTATCCCAAGATGCATCAGTGTAACAATGAAGATTTTCGTCTTTATTGTGGTATATTAAGCAAATATCTTTGGTACCCTTCAAGTATCTTAACACTCTCTTCAATGCATTGTAATGCATAATTGTTGGCTTGGTGTTGTACTGTGAAAGAGCGCTCAAAGCATAGCTTACCTATATCTGGTCTGGAATTAGTTGCTAGATACATTAATTTTCCCACCAACTCTTGGTATTTAACGGAATCAAATTCTTCATAGATATCTAACTTTTGATTTGTATCTAAAGGTGACTTCGCTGCATTACATTCTGTCATATTGTACTGCTCTAATATTTAATTGATATATTTTCGTTGATGTAGCTTAATTTCTCCTATCTTCTGCTCCACTTGTATGCCAAATGCATAATTTAACTCCCCTATTGTTATCCATTCCACTTCTTCTTGTATTTTTTTAACTACCTCTTCTTCTATTTTATCATTAGATGTAATTGTTATGGCGTTGTCAACATACATTCCAATATACATATAATCATTGCCATGTATAAAATACAAACATGGGTCTAATTTTGATTGTTGTAGTCCACATTTGATGAATACTTCATGCAATTTCTTATTCCAACATCTTCCTGCCTGCTTCAAACCATAAATGCTCTTATTTAGAATACATACATCTTCTATTTCTCCTTCTTCGTACCCTGGTGGTTGTTGCATGTATATGACTTCATCTAGCTGTCCATGTAGATAAGCTGCTTTAACATCATGATGCTTTATCAGAACTTTTTTCTTCGCTGCCACATGTATCAATGCTCGCCATGTTTCTGCTCTCATTACAGGTGAAAATGTTTCATTATAATCTATTCCTCGGCGTTGATTATAACCTGCAGCTACGTAACGTGCTTTGTATTTATTAATACTTCTAAAAATCCATTTGCTTTTCATTTTTCTCTTACCTGTCGGTAACTTTGTAACTTTCCACACATTATGTCTTTTCATACAAGATATTTCTTCGTTCATTGCTTCTATCCATTGGTCGCGCTGAGGACTTTTTATTGCTTCATCATAAGTTTGAGGTGTTAATATTGCTTCAGATTTCAATGAATCTTGAGTTTGCATTTTATTTTGTTTTTCTTTAATTCTCTCTGATCTCCTAATTTCTTGATTTTTTTCATTCCGTATTCTGCTAATCTGTAATCTGCTGAAGTCCTTTGTTTTTGATGTGTTCATTACTGTATCGTTACGATTGAATCCATCATATTCGTTATTCTCATTGTATTCAGTATTTAATCTAGGTGGATCTTGTTCCTCCTCCTGATTATCTTTAGAACCAATACAAATTTTATTTTGAGACGAAGAATTAACAAAATCATCTCCATAGGATAATAAAATAGTTGTATTCGTCTTATGTTTCTCGTTTAATAACACCGCTCCCAGTTCATTTTCAATAAACTTTACATGTTTAACTCGTTTAACTGCATTTAGTTTAGGATAATAAATTCTATATCCATGTTTCGCATATCCTACAAATATTCCTACTTCTGTTTTTGGTTGTAACTTACTTCGTTTGCCATTTTGTATTAATACATGTGTTTTACAACCAAATACTTTTAATTTCTTTACAGATTGTTTTCTCTGAGTCCATACCTCCATTGGAATTTGATTATGTTTACTAGATTTACATAAATTTCGAATGTATGCTGCTGCTCGTATACATTCACCCCAAAAATCCATTGGTAATCTTGATTGGTCTAGCAGAGTTCTTACAGTCTCAATTAATGTTCGGTTATATCTTTCAGCTACACCATTACTTGCTGGTGAATATGCGGTAGTTAATTGATGATCGATTCCATTCTCAATGAAGTAATTGTCTAATTCTTTTTCTAAGAATTCTCCTCCATTATCTGATCTTATCTTCTTTAGTTTTCTATTTGTTTGACGTTCTTCGTAAGTTATCAAATTAATCAATTCCTTCTTTGTTTGATCCTTAGTTTTTAAAAGTCTGACAAATATGCGACGACTAAAGTCATCTATTACTGTTAAAACATATGAAGCTCCACCTTTGGATTGGGGTTTGATAGGCCCAATTAAATCTGTATGCCATAAATCCATTATATTGTAGCTTTGATTATCCCTAACAGTTTCATATGGTAACTTGGTCATTTTACCTTTTACACACGAATCACAGTTCATTTTGGTTACATTCTTCATATTTAAACCATCAACTAATTTTTTACGTTGCATTTCAATTATTGTCTCATAACTTACATATCCTAATCTTTTATGCCATAAGCCACTAAGTTCTTCTACTTGGAAAATATCGTTTTGCTGTACATTACCTTGCAAAACAAATTTATCTCCTTCTCTTCTTGCTAACATTAATAAGCTGTTGTCTTGTCTGCGAATTTCTGCTTTATTTCTCGTAAATATTACTTTATGTCCATGATCAACTATTTATGGCACGCTTAATAAATTGCAACCCAATTTTTCTACATGTAATACTTTCATCAATCTTACTTGTTCGACATCTTCTGAATCATCTAATACTTTTTGCCCAATACCATGTGCTTCTATTTGTTTACCTTTCTCAGCTAATCCTATATCAATATTACATTGCTCATAATTAACAAAATGACTTCTATTAATTGTCATATGACTTGTAGCTCCAGAATCCAATAGCCATTTACAACTGTTATGCTCTAATAAATTTTCACTTCCACTATTTATGTTGAAACTCATTGAAGTTGATTCCCTTCTATCTTTCGTGGTCTTATTTCTATCATTGTATCTATAATTCTTGTTTTTTCTACAATTTACTGCTATATGACCAAATGCTTGACAATTATGACATTTGATTTTAAAATGACAGTTTTTTGCCGTATGTCCATTACGATTACAATTAAAACATTTTTTATTTAAATTAGTAAATTCTCCTGATGCCTTCTTATGGTATTTTCCTTTTGAATAATACACATTCTCATTATTTGCTGTACTATCTTTTTTCTTCTCATTCCGCAATCTCTCTTCATCTCTCTTCATATAGTCTCTCAATTTAATTAATGTTATGTTAGAATCACATTCTAAAATTCTTGTGGTTAAAATAAATTCTGATCGAACTCCTAACATAGCAAAATGTAATAATTCATCATTGGATATCACCTTTCCCACTTGCGAACATTTTGCATTTAATTCTTCTACTCGGTTTAAATATTCATCTACTGTCTCATTTTCCACCATGTTTAATCTTGTCAATGCTGTCATATATTTCATTTGAATTTCCTTAGTTTTGCCTGCCATATTTTTTTCAATCATTTCCCATAACTGTTTTGCATTTTTTATGTGACAGTATTTTAATACTTGTGATGCACTCATCGTATTTATTAACAATCTTAATGCAGCTGCATTTCTATCATCCCATTTGTTCCATGCTGCATCCTTTTTATTAAAATCTTCTTCTCCTATTTTTCCTTTTGGCGGTTCATCTTTATCCATTATGTCCTTCCATAAACATCTTCCTCGTAGTTCACATTCTATTCTTGCAGACCAAAGGAAATAATTGTTGTCATTTAGTTGTTCAACGGGACATTGTATATTGTTTTCACTCATCCTGTCTAAAAACTCTTCGTTGCTGTATTTTATATCACTGCTTCAATTTAACTACGCTCTGCTACCATTTGTTGATATTCTCTGATCTTGATTAATAATAATGAAGTAGTATATATGTAAATATTGATGTATTTAGAAATAAATACTTATTACAAAAATCAAATTATAATGACAACTCTTGTATCAATATATTTATAAAAACTAAACTCTTCCATTGTTTGTCCACAACATAAAAACACTTGATCTACTATCAATGAATTAATGTATATACAACAATTACATGTCATACAGGTAACACGAAGTACCCGTATCCTTGCAATTGCTTTCCAAACTAAAGCGGCTTACACATTCTTCTTAATATGCAGCTTACCCGTGTAGAACTGTTGACATTTTCATTTTAATCCGATATAAAAATAATTGAAAAAAATTCTCTTGAAAGTAGGTAACAACTTGGTTACACCAACACCCGTTATCTCAGAAGCGCAACGTCAAACGTTATATAAACTACCCCTATTCTTTTATCTTGAGTAACTCACACCCCAAGTATAAACAAGTCAGCCTCTATAATTATAATCGATTTCTTGAACAGCCGATTATTTGAATTGAATTTAAAATTTTTATTGAGTTGTATACGAATGAATAATTTGGATTGAATAGCAATAATCGATCGAATTGAATTGAGTATCCATAATCGATTGAATTGAATTGAATATGAATATTCGACTAATTCGAATACAAGAATCGTCAAAATGCCCACCACTACTTAATACCCGTAAATACAATATCTTGATCGATCGTTTTTTTCAAGAACTACCGATATTAAAATAATGCTAATTATACAGTTTCATTGTCAAAACATTTATGTTTTTTAATCATTTCTTTCGAATCTACATGAAAAAATAGACTGGTTTTTGGGACGTTCACTACTCAATTTTCGAAAATCTAATATTTTAATTTAATTTGAAATGCCAAGTGAGAAATTAATTTACAATATAAAGGGCGTTCAGAAAATTATGAGATTACACCGTAGAACGGGCAGTAATTATTTTAAACAGAAATTAAAACGTTTCATTAAAGATGGTATGCATGGACTTGAGTAGTCCTGGATCCTCTTTGTCTCTTTCTGGGTCGGATTTTTTGTCCTTAGACGTTCATCTTGCTTGAGAGAGGTTTGATATTTGAGATCGTCCGAGAAAAATATATTCTCCCAACTAATTGGCATGTTTACTGAGATGTCGAAAGAGGATGGAAAATGATGCGGACTAAAGATGCATCTGGGGGGTTAGTTTATCGATGTTAGAGAAATGGTTATGCAAGCTACTCTCCATCTAAAGGAAATAGGACAACCTGTATATATAATATAATACGTACATATGTACATACCAACAATTATAGTACACTCGGGAGCAAAAAAATCGACTCAGACTGCACGCTAGCATTAAATTAATCTGGCACAAAAACTAAAACTTAAATTCCACTTTTGCTTTCAAAATCTTTAAGTTCAGGATCTTAGCTTTAAAATGAGTGCATATTGTTTTAACTTACGTTTCTTACACACTTAGACTACCCTACAATTTGTTGTGATCGATAATCACAAGATTTTGTATAAGTTGACATCATTGTTCTTTGCAAGCCAGTAGGTCGTTTAAAAGGCTTTCTACCTTATCAACCAGTATTAGTTGATTGTCAAACGTCAACCGGTATACATTTCCGTCAGCTACATTTAAGAATATTAGCTGCTAATGGATACTAAAACCGAAATAGTTGCTCAAGCGGTTGCATTATTGTAATAAGGCCATAATCAACGGGAAGTCGCTCGTGTGCTGCACATGAGTCAGTTTGCCGTGTCAAGAGTTTACCGAAGATACCAGAAGAATGGTAGCTTTCATCGAAGAAGTGGTTCCGGCAGAAAGCGGTGCACAGTAGTGAGAGATGATCGTTTCATTGTCCAGAGCTCTTTAAGAAATCGGGCTCTCACCGGCGTACAAATTCAACGGGAGCTCAGAGAAACGCGGGGAGTGGCTGTTAGTCGGTGGACAGTCAGAAGACGACTCAAGGCAGCTAACCTTAGTCCAAAAAGGCCAGCTACGGGTCCAAATTGACCCCAGCTCATCGAGCAGCTCGTCTCCGTTTCGCAAGAGAGTATGTTGATTGGACAAACGAGCAATGGCGCTCTGTACTGTTCTCGGATGAAAGCAGAGTGTTGTCACGGCAGTGACAGAAGAGCAAAAGTATACAGAAGGCCGGGAGAAAGATTCGCACAATGCTGCATAACAGAAAAGGTGGCTTTTGGAGGAGGTTCCTGTATGGTTGGGCTGGCATTTCTACACACATAGAAGTAGTTTCTTGGATTAAGTAAATCTTACATGAATCGAGTAAACGCCAGGTTCGTATATACGTAAGAAAATATCTATTTGTTGCAAGTAAATTAAATTCTTGGAAATTCAAATAAATATATTTTTAAACCAAGTAATTTATTACTTATCAGAAATGTTATACTTCCTTCATTTAAGAATCTCATTCTTGTTGCAAGTACTTAAACGATTTCAAGGCAAAAATGTTGTTCTTGGATAAAATAAATACTTACTTGTTTCAAGAATCACACATCTTGCCGCAAGAGGATTGATATTAAATGCGAGGATTTAAGGGCAATATTTATAGTTCGTGCTTCAGATTGTGTCGGAGCACGCGATTTTGACACATTTGTAATGACATTCATGTCAAAATCGTGTGCTCAAGCATCGGCACAGCCTCAAGCACGAACTATAAATATGACCCTAAGTTATTTAAGACAAGAAACTTACTTATTGTATTCAATATACTAATTACACATACGATCTGTTGTACATACATACATATTATATAATATACATGTACACTTAAGTTAACCTAGTAATGATATAGTATTTGCTACATATTTCACAATAGAAATATAAATTATTTTTTGTACTCGCCTATCAAAACCTGTCATTTCACGATTCGATTTGCGTTGCGTAAAAAGTCACTTTAAGCACGAGTGCGTAAAAGTAAAGTTGGTACTTACTGGAACTTGATTAATTCAGTGACATTTTAAAATCATAAATCCCTAACCTGAATAATATATGGTCATAAACGATAACGTATTTAACAATATGTATTATTATTATATTTCTCGTACAAAAAATATTGTACATACTTCGTGCGTGAAACATTTCGCGAATTCGTGTCCATAAAGCGCTCGCCTTACGGCTCACGCTTTAAACTGGTCACTCATTCGCGAAATATGATTTCACGCACTTGGTTCGTAAATAACTATATTATAATAGGTTAACTATTAGAAGAGAATTTACTTTTTCGAAATTCTACCTTTTTTCAGTTATATTTTAATTACATAACATGAAAGCCTCTTGAAGCACAAAAAGAAATCGAATTTAACACTATGCCAATTAGAGTTTGAATTTTTAAATCATAAAAACACCTTTAGAAACACTATTTTATAAAATGAATTTAATATAAATACATTTTATTTAGTTCCAACATGCTTAGATAACATAACGACACCTTTGCCTAATTAACTAAAAATATATTTCTAGATATTAGTTGAAATGTTAAGCACACTAACACTTGCAGAAGAAATCTTTTATAACCAGTAGTATCAATAGTTACGTCTAATTCAACAAACCACTGTTTGATACAACTTCTACCAAGATAATAAAATTCGCGGTGTGTATTAACCACTTATTAAAGAGGAACCAATGTTTGACACATTCACGTAACTTTTACACCGCAAAACAATAATTGACGGTTGGCCATTTGGCGTTTACTGATATGCGCAACACCACATCCCCCACTTCAAATGAGGTCTTCATTCAAGAAAATATTTACTTGATTATAATAGATTTTTAAGAAAATCATTTATTTTACTCAAGTGAGCATAATTTTTTGATTTTAATATATTTTCTATTGGCAAGTAAATATTCATTTGTTTCAAATAAATATATTCAAGGAAGTCTACATCTTTGGCCCAAGAATACGGTTTTATGTGTGTATAGACGCAAAAACCGAGCTGGTTTTTATTGAAACCGGCGGCCGAGCAGGAGGTTTGACTGCGAACCGATACATCCAAGAAATTCTAGAGAACCATGTCGTTCCTTACGTTGGTTTTATCGGGGAAGCCTTCATTCTCATGCAAGATAATGCCCGTCCACACAGTGCAGTTTTCGTAAGGCATTACTTGCAAGAACTTGAAATACGAGTTATGGACTGGCCGGCGCGCAGCCCGGACTTGAATCCTATTGAACACCTGTGGGATGAACTCGAAAGGAAAATTCGGCTAGAAATCCTGCACCAGTTACGAGAACTGAACTTCAAGCAGCACTTACCGAAGAGTGGGACGCTATCCCGCAAGACAGCGCGATTAAACTAATTCATTCCATGAAGAATCGTTTACAAGCGGTAATTAGGGCTACGGGCGGTAACGCTAAATATTGATGTTTTTTGAAAATTAAAATAAAAATGTACTTGATATTACTTGCACACATTAGACGAACTGAAGGAAGCTATAAGAATAGCAATAAGCGAAATTGGACCAGAAATGTTGCAGAATGTATTCGAAGGTATGAAGAGAAGAATCGACACATGTTTACTTAATAATGGTGGCCATATTGATCATAATTTGTAAAATTTATTTTATTATTAACGTTACTATTACTATCTATTATATTCAAAAAATTAATTATAAAATATATCTTTACATGTGGTTTTTAAAATAAATAATTGTTTCTCTATAAATTGTTTTTTCTTTTCAAATTTAATCCTAAGTAATTCATATATTGACATGAAATATAGCTGCTTGTTTATGCAATTCCGTTGATCACAAGAGATTGTTAAGTTGCCTACCTACATATTACAATTAAACGATTCGCAACGTCAATGAAAACAATTTCAGGTGAGCGGCAATTTGCAATGTTGTGGTCATGTTCGCATTTTATCATGGTAGCGGCATGGACAATCATTCTCGATCGCCCGATATAATGGAATTGTCTGGCATATTGGGTATCAACTGTGTTTTGAACCATTTCGAGAAATTGCCGTAGTTCATCTCATCATGGTAATCTCCGCTCTTCGTCTCTAATTTACGTTTAGCCATCATAAAGATAAACTAGAAAATATTAGTAACATAGACATGTACTACAAAATTGAGGTTATAATATTATTTACCTTGAATTCACAATACAAAACGTAGTAGTTAAAAAAAGATTTTAAATAATCAAAGAACGAAAGTAAATGATGAAAATGAAGAAAAAATGCAGCAATAAATGAAAATATAAATTTGACAAACAAGAAAACTATCAACACCTAGAACGAGACTGTACCGAGCTGTCAAACACTGAAAGTATAGGTTAGGGGAGGGGTGCGATGTAAGAGGTTGGCAAGTTAGTTCGCATATTTTCCGCGGGCCAGATTAACTTGGTTGCGCTCTAGTCTATTCTTTTAAGTTTTCCGCGTCTGTTTTGAAGTTTTAGCATCCTAAAACATAACTTAACATGTAACTTAGAAGAATGTGCACTCATTTTTATGTTAAGATCTTGCACTTGAAGGTTTGAAAAGCAAAACTAGAATTTATGTTATATTTTTTGTGCCAGGGACATTTTACTGCGAAAGTGTGGTCTGAGGCGATTTTTTTGCTCCCGAGTGTAGTTCAAACCATAGAAAAACAAGTTATCACTTTATCTATACATACATAGTTCTATTAAGCCTCCTCTTCATTGATTATCTCGAATTTACATCGAAACGAGAAATATTATTCGGTGCATCCTTTGTTGTGAGACGGGTGTTGTTGCAATAATATCTAATCTTTTGCATTACCTTTAATTAAACGAAGAATACGCAACTACATACAACATATTGTATGTATGTATGTATATATCTCACTTTCGTATTTATTGTGTTGTTATGTAGTAGGTATATATCAGTGTTACAGACATGCATATGTAGGTATTCTCCACATACATATCTATACACATATAGGTGTGTTCGGGAGGATTTTTGTTGTGAAACAATGCATGAACACAACAAGGTCATCATGTACGTTTACACCAACCGATGTAGAATGAGCGCGATTGGAAACCATAATATTTTCGATAAATGCTTTAAACGTTTTACGTAATTGTGTATTATTTTCAGATCTACATACATACATACAAAACATAAATGGCGCCTATGTATGTATACATACATATATGCGTATATGTATTATCATTTATATAACAGGACAATTATGTTCTTAAGCATGTACGTGATAACAACTGCATGAATCATGTACATATATAATTTAATAGAAATAATTCTTCTTGGAACGATTCTGATTTCGTGGTGGAAAATTTTTAATAACAGTTCGCTTAATTTTATTAAACGACTATAATAGAAAGCGAATGTGTGGAGTGTGTGTGGGTTAGGTCAACGTACACGGGAAGTCGCAATTACAATCTTGCACTGGCTGATTATTTATATTATTCAAGCCAATTATATTAAATCTATAATGGAACATTCGTCAAATAATAAATCTTGTTTAGTTTGCGTGTTAAACGCATTAACAAGATAACAAGAAATTGATAATTTACCGAGAAATAGATGTCTACGAATGCGATATGTTGCAAGGATATATAACTGGATTTATTAATTTTTACGTATAAATTGCTCACGGCTATAAGAATTATTTTAAGCAGAACTGACTACATGTGAGTAGAGTGGTAATTTTAGGAATGTCGGCTTTCTGTTGCGACAATTGATAAAATGATTTAAATAATGTAAGTTTACAATGCTAAATAATATTAAACCGCGTTTATATGACTATGACGATGAACTTCAAGGCATTTGATTGTATAAAACACCTCCCTTCATACAGTAGTAAAAAAAAATAAAAATAAGTACAACCAAATAAAGTATATTCGACTTCTACGACAAATTTTACACATATTTCATGTACTATACTCTATACCTAAATACCATTCTTTTTGAGTTATTCGCAATTAAAGAAAAAAATGACAGATACCGATCTTACTTTATAGTGATATTACGTCACGTACGAGTAAAACAGACGAATGAAATTTTGCATACGCGCAGCTGATATTGTGCAGTTACACAAAATTTGAAGTTCTTCTTTGTAACATTATACAGGGTGTTTAAAAACTTAGTTGCTTATAAATAAGTTCAATCTTCGGAAAGTAGATTTTTTTTAATGGAAAGGTATATATTTTCTTAGATATTCTGATTCTATAAAAGATTCTCTTTTTATCCGTATTAGGTGTCCCTATACCTAAAATGGAACGTGAATAAGTTAAAAAAACTTTCCATATCTTCTAAAGTAAACTGAATAACATAGCAAAACCCTATATTATAATAAAGGTAAGACCTAGAACAATCGTAAACAGTAAAAATATACAGGGTGTTCCATTTAAAATAAAGTAAGTTTAGTTTACCCTGTCTTTATTTGACACCCTGTATAGTTTAAAATATTTTTAGGTTATAGCCCTCCATGCGCTTCATCTTTTATCTTAATAACATTTTCTCATTTCTCTTATAATACAGGAGTAATTGGACTTCCCCGCACTAATGCCCCACCCTGTATAATAATAAAATAAACAAAGGAAACAACAATACTACTTCAGAAGCCCCCGCAACTAGCTCTCGCCACAGATAAAAAAAGGTACAGACTATCATTAATGGATATAATATGCTAGCTGGCTAGTATTGCACTGTTTAAATTGCAGTAATTTGGTAACTACTTTCTTCTTTCAGTTATCAGTCTAAGCGTTTGAACACGCATGTGTGACTAACTTGTAAAACAATGCCTCTTTGTAAATTTGTGGTGAACAATGTGTTGGGCTATTCCCGTTTTGTTCTTGTACCTTTAGTTTATCAGTTCGAAACACACACAATTTCCCCGAGTCCAAGATTGTTCGGATAGGTTGAGTAGTAACGGAAATAGTAATAACTTTAAACATTGACGAATAGATGATCTTCCTCCTCTCTTATTATGACAGATACGAAAAAATGTCACTAAATAAAATTATCTGGTATTGAATGGACTTTCAATTGATGATATCAAAGTTATAGCTTATTCTGCGATTTTCTGAGATAATAGGAATTTTAGATTTGAACATAGCAGTTGCGCCTAGCGGTAAAATCTGAAACTTGAAAATAATTTCCAGAAGTTTCTCCTGGCTACTTTAACTATCAACATTTTTTCCCGCAGAAACTAGAACAAATACTTTCCGAGATACAGCCGCTTACCTCTCTTAGGATGGGTTTATCAATGTGAGAATAAATAAATTAACTTGCAGATAAAATTTTATTCGTAAGATAATTACAATGAAACGTTTATTGAGTGTTAAATAGAAGTTATCTGCGAGATTGTTAAAGTTAGAAAACTAAATGTACTGTACTTGTATATACTACAAAATAAATGACGAGGAGATGCTTATAGTAGCGATATACGTAGATGATATATTGATTTTTTCCAATAGCAAAACTTCTACAAATGATCTAAAATTGAGATATGGGGGAAGCACGTTATTGTTTAGGGATGCAAATCACCCGAAATAGAGAAGCAGGAAAGCTATGGTTAGACCAGGAGTTGTACACAAAGGAAATGTTAAAAAGGTTTAACATGGAAAATTGTAACTTGGTTAAAACACCCTTAGATCCCAATAGCAAATTAACGAAAGATATGAGTCCAGTAACTACTGAACAACAGAGACTAATGGAGTCCATACCGTATCAAGAAGCAGTGGGAAGTTTAATGTACGCGGCGCAACTCACGAGACCAGATATATGTTATGCAGTTTCTAGTTTATCAAGATTCAATAACAATCCAGGAGAAATTCACTGGCAGGCAGTGAAAAGAGTTTTTCGATATTTAAAGGGCACAGCCACTGCCAAATTAGAATTTAAAAGGGATGGTAACTCTGAAATTATTGGCTATTGTGACGCAGATTGGGCTGCAGATACCGATGACCGAAAATCAATTACCGGATATGTATATTTTGCCTGTAGTGGAGCGATATCATGGTGCACTAAGAAACAACAAACAGTGGCCTTATCAACTACAGAAGCTGAATACATGTCTCTCACAGCTGCTTCTCAAGAAGGCATGTGGCTGAAAAGATTGGAGAACGAATTATGTCCAATGTCTGGAAAATCGTTTACAATTTATTGTGACAATCAAAGTGCAATTGCTTCCAATACTTACAACGCACGAACCAAGCACATTGATGTTAAGCATCATTTTATTAAAGAGTTGCTAAATGATGGTAAAATTAATCTGGAATATATAAGCTCAGATAAAATGATAGCTGACTATTTAACCAAAACTGTGTCTAGTAATAAACAAATATTTTGTACTGAAGCTGTAGGTATTGTAAATTGTTAAATAAATTTAGTTTTAGTGGGAATGTTAAAGTTAGAAAACTAAATGTAATGAAATGTAGCTATAGTAACTGGTAATTGTCACTTGTCGGTATTAGAAGTCATTAAACGTTTATATATCGTTAATAGTTTTTCTTTTCAAAATAACCAGCAAATAACAACAAATAACATCAGAGATAAAGCATTGTAGTTGCTAAATTTTATCTGCCAGTTAGCAATATCTGTCAGTTACTTAACTAACACTTTTATCTTCACATTGATAAGTAAAATACAGACACCATAACAAGCGCCGGCGCCGCCACCTAAATTAGAAATATGTTTTACCGATATGTAACTTGCTTAAGAATAACAAATAACGAGCCGCAAAATGTTTAGCCTAAGTAGGCCATGAACGGTTGAGATTGACATACAGGTCACGTCTGAGCTTAGAGAATTGACATTAATCTTCTTAATTTGTATAACCCTGTATGTACTTAATAGTTGCGATAGATTTTCAAAACTTCATAAATGAAATTGGTGCTAATTTTTCTTATCGGATGAAAAATAAAAGAATGATGTATACCTAGACCTATACCTACATGAAAATTAGAAAGATGTATTTGTCAAAATAAAATTAATTATGTCAATCGATCATATACTGCTAAGTATGTAGTAGGTACATACATACACAATTTAAATAATATTATAGATAAATGTATCCCGTTTGCAGGAAAGCAATGGCTGCAGAATCGAACGGGCAAAGAGCTGGTGATAGGTACGGCCATACTCATCTGCATCGTAGTGAGCATCATCGGCATAACGGTCATACTGATCACTAAATATCTACAGGATCAAGACCTGCAGGGTACATCGCCGAAAGAGGAAGACACGAACAACCCTAATAATTATCCAGACGGTAAGTTGAATTATGATCACTTTTTGCTTTTGTTTCGCTTTCATCTTAAGAGATCAACGTTCATCCAGCTTATTTCTTCTTTTAATTATGGAGTTATCGTGTTCGTAAAGTAGGGTTGTGCTTGATTTCTTTTTGCTTGGTGTAACGATTTCAAGTGATAAGCTTTCAAGTGATTATAAAAAAAAGATAGTGAAGACACAGTTCTTTGTGATTTTAACAAGTGAAACTGATTTGTTCGAGGTTTCCACAGCCGGAGTTAATATTAAAGGAACCAGTCCCGGGAATTAACCGCATCGCGTTGATTAGAAACAGAAATATGCATGAAACAAAATTGTCCAGATGATGCACTAGATGGAGAAGAAGAGAATGTTCTGATTGGATTAACTGTTAAACCGTTAAATTTCAAACAAGTAGAAATTTTCACACACTTTCTGCATGATATATTTTAAGGTTTTCTTTTTTTTTGCAAGGCTTTTATCATTATCTTTCGTTATTAATCATTCTACGAAATTGTCTTTTCACCATTTATAATTGTAATTATCGATTAGTATCTTATTCTTCACCATTATAAAGCTAAAATGTCATAGAGTGTACAGGGTGTTAAAATTTAGTTCAATTACTAAAATCAAAAAAGACCTTGATATTGGCACATATAAATTAAAGGAGAAAGACGCAAACGAGCATTCATTCACATCTTATTAATAGAAGAAAGAAATTCTTCAATTTAAAAATATAAAAACGAGTAACGAAACAATTTTGACGAAACAAACATCTACAGTGGCTTTCTAACCTGTATTGCTTGTCAGGGCTATCCACTCTAATTAATTGCGTGTATAAATGTGTTTCCGTGGCCTTGTTGTAACGTTACCTCGTTGTAAATAATGTATTGCGATGTTAATTATGTCCCAACAGCGAATAGTACCTCGATCTGAGTACCGATCTAGTGGGACGTTGCTGCACGTGTCGCCAACAAGATTCGACCTACCAACATGCACTACCTTAATAAAAACACCTCTAAAGTTGTTAGGCTACTTCTTTCCATATTCGGATCGCCCTCGTCCGTTATGTCTCCAAATGCTTCCTTAACACGTCTAATTGTTATCTGGTTAATTACAGGTTCATTTCCGTTGACTTGATTCTCCTCTTGTTCGTGCTACAGTTGCTCTTCCAATTCAAATAAATGCTCTTTGCTTAATACTTGCATCATGTTTAAGATCTCTTGATCGGCAGCTGCTATGTGTGCTGTAACATTAAATTCTTCTGGCTTATTATAAAATTTTGGACAAATTTTCCTCCATACACCAGCCATGTACGCACACTGCGTAGGAATCTGTTACCATGAAGACTTATAATAACATCTATTGCGTAATTCATTAAGTGATACTCGACTACAATTCATTGTGGTTCTTAAATAATACGATTTGAATGATTTTATTACTCCTTGATCCATGGGCTGTTGTATTTGGAGGTAAAAACACGATTTTAATGTTTGCCGTGGGGTCTTCGAGAGTCGATGGATGACTTGGAGCATTTTCCATAAATAGAAGAATTTTAAACTCAATTCCTTCTTGTATTGTTGTAGTTCTGATTTTGCTGCTGATCCAAGCTTTCTTGTTTACGTACCAATAAACCGGTAAGTGGATTTTAAAACTGCTAGGTTTTAATTCATAGTCTCCCTCCCAATTAGCACCCAACACGAGAGTATTTTCTTCTCCGCGGAAATGTAAGTCCTATCTGCATCCTATCATTTTCTTCCAATACGACGAGTCGGTCTCGTCAATGTTAGATATCTGTTTGGAGGCGTAACCGGCCTCCTCTATAATTTTTGCTATAGATTTTCGGTGAATTTTTAAGCAGCTTCAACATCAGTAGGAGCAGCTTCTCCAATCATTTTTATGTTTAAACAACTATGTTGAGCTTTAAAATTGGCGAATCAGACAGGACTCTTTGCTTTACCACAAACGATAGCCTGGCTTAAAGCAATGTGCTCCTTGTGTTTATCCTGTAGTCAGGTTACTAATATTTTCTCCGTTTTCTATAGTAAGAATACGGTGATTCGACGAATTTAGCGAACTTATTGTTAGTAGTAATGTGCCAGCTTCAACACTACTTTTTTGCTATAATTTAACCGACTTCGCATATCTGTTATTGTTTCCAGAATACCAATAATGAACTTCGTATTTGGTCCACCCTCTATAGTAGGACTTATATTTTTCATATTTTAAACAAATGAACTAGTTATAAACACATTCATTTGTTCTCTCCCCTGCCCTGCGAAACTCGTTTACGTAAATTCGTATCAGAATCTATCTCGACGTATTATTGAGATTTAATATCAACACAATTAATTATAAGAAGTAATCAGTGGCTATAAATGTGTGTTCGATATTTTTCTGTATATACAGGGTGTGACACCTTCCTAGAATCGACCGATCGCGACTTTGTTACTCATTATATCACAAAAAAAGTCCTTTAGAGCAGGAAAACATGTTGTTATATAAAGGATGTTCAGTCTAGATGACAAATTCTAAATAATACTACTCAATAAGTTTTATATTTCATGCTAGACATTCTTACGGCATCATACAGGGTGTTTAGTAATCGAAATCGAATTTAAACACCTTCATTCAAATCACTAAAACCAGTTTATTTAGTATTATTTTTACGCCAACTATTAATAATAATGATACATAAATCTATAATTTTACACTACGCAACCCTGTATATAACATAATAATAAAAGCATTTTTATGCTATACTGGACTATCTTTTACTAATAAAATTTGTCGACAAAATGAATACCAAAAGCCACAATCAGTCGATCTCAAGAAGATACCACACCCTGTATACATACCGGGTTAGTCAAAAGTATGGAATAGGCGGATTATTTCCGTAAATATGCATTTTATTAACAAAATGTCTTTGAAAAAAGTTTGTTTACGAATTATTTTCTATGTCTTAGACTACTCGTGATTTTTTTATGTCGACGTATTTCTATGGAAATGTATTAATTTCGCTGATTTTTACTCCTCTTTTTTTTCTTGGATTCAGGTTTTAATAATAACATTTCTGTATAAAATCATAGTTTCCAATAAACGGCAAAATGTGATTTCAAATCAGATTCTTCAGTTTTTAACACCTACTTCTTTGTGTGAGGATAATTCTACAAAAAATTATAGTGGCCTGTGTTTTCTCAATGTCATTTTCCATGTCATTGTGAAGTACCTTTCAATAAGTTAACAAGTTAATTTAATCAAAATGGTTTCGTTTTAGTTTGTAAACATGGTCAAACTCAGTGAAACTGAAAGAATTGAAATCTTAACGATGATTGGTTAAGGAGATCGACAACGTTCACACCAAGATGTTTGTCATTTGTTTAATAACGGTCATCCGGAGAGAAATCCTATTGTACAATCCACAGTGTCTAAATTGGTTAAAAAATTTAGAGCCACTGAAAATGTAAAAGATATTCGAAGGTCTGGACGTCCAAAATCACCCACAAATCAACATCAAGCTCTTGATGCATTATTTAGTGTTATGGATAATCCAATTACGTCAACCACTCAACTTGCTTTGGAAAATGGTATTAGTCAATCGTCGGTAGTTCGAATATTAAAAAAGAACAAATACAAATCCTACAAGATACACTTTCTCCATGAGCTAAACGAAGATGACTCTGACTGAATTTTGTCTACATGAGTTTATAAACAGACACAACTGTCGCTACTGGTCCAGTGAAAATCCCTATTGGATGATGGAACACCATACACAGCATCCACAAAAACTTAATGTCTGGGCTGGTATTATTCGGCACCACATAATAGGTCCATACGTATTGGAAAGATGGAAAGTTTTGACAGCATATAGATACCTAGACCTATTGCGTGATCACATTGGGCTGGAGGGAATGCCAAACCACAATGTTTGGTTTCAGCAAGACGGCGCTCCACCACATTATGGAGTTGATGTTCGCGTGTTTTTGAATAACGTCTTTCTAGGTCGTTGGATTGGACGTTGAGGATCTATTGAATGGCCTGCTAAATCGCCAGATTTGAGTCCCTTAGATTTTTTTTCCACTGGGGTCATTTAAAACATAAAATTTACAAAGAGAAACCACAAAATTTGCAAGACCTGGGGTAGAACTGCGCTGAATCAACAACAAGCCGCCTCGATACTTTTCCCACACTCCGCTTCTCCCCTTCCCATAAAGTGAATAAGTGCTTTAGGAAAAGGAGAACAGTGGGGTGTGGTAAAAATGTCGAGGCGACCCGTTCTCGATTTGGCGCAGTTCTATACCTGGACGCCAGAATCAGGCATGAAATAGAAGAAATACCACCTAACTGGCTGCAAAGTTCGTTGGGTAATTTTTGTGGTAGATTAGGTTATTGTCAAGCTGCAGAAGGTCTTCGTTTTGAGCATTTAATTTGAGATAAATATTATTTGAGTGAATAAAGTATTATGAGTATTTTCTCTAAAATTTTGTTATTAAAGCATATGAAAAAATATCAAATCATTTCAAGAAAAAAAAAAGAGGAATAAAAATCAGCAAAAAAATCACTTGGTTGCCATTAAAGAAAATTAATACATTTCCATGGAAATACGTTGACATAAAAACAACCACGAGTAGTCTAAGACATGGAGAATAATTAGTAAAAAAAACTTTAGTTATAAAGTTCATATTTACGGAAATAAACCGCCTATTTCATACTTTTGACTAACCCGGTATATTTAATTTAAATATTGCGTGAGCTCTTGTTAGAAATTTAACGGTTTAATAAAGCCTTAAAATAATATTGACACAAAAAAAGTACCTACTTACTTGGAAAGGATGAGACATTTGAATATAGAGACTAAGCACGATTGAGGCCTCGCTAACGATTTCTTCGTTTGCAGGCTTCGTCACGCGCCGACAATGGGGAGCTAGGAAGGAAAAGGATGGCGTCGAGGCCCTCAACGTACCAGTACCGTACGTCGTCATCCATCACACGGCCACCGAAGACTGCACCACCATATCCGATTGCATGGTGCAAGCACGATACATCCAAGACTTCCACATGGATAGCAACGGTTGGTCGGACGTTGGTTATAATTTCATGGTGGCCGGCGACGACGGTCTCGTCTACGAAGCTCGAGGTTGGACCAAATTGGGCGCTCACGTGAAGAGCTATAATCGCGTCAGTATAGGTATCGCTTTCATCGGCCTCTTCGAAGAAGTGTTACCGTCGAACGCTTCGCTGTTGGCCGCGCAGAAACTGATCGAGACCGGCGTCGAAGGGAATTATATCCGGAAGGATTATAAGCTGTTCGGGATGCGACAGCTGTCGAAATTCAGTAGTCCCGGACAGAAGTTGTACGAACTCATTAAGACGTGGCCGCATTGGTCGCCAAAGTTGTGATTTCTCTTGGATCTGAATACTTAATTATTTTTTGCCAGTTTTATTCGAATGTATATATTTTTTTGTACATTTATCCCCTGTATATACTATTGTATATGTAAGTGAATATTGTGAATTTATCGATTTTATACAATTTTGGTTATGTCATTAAATGTTTATGTTGATTCTCTCGTTTTTTATTAAGACAATCGTGAATATCGACGTGTAAGTGAGATTTGTGTATTCCGACTCATATCTAAAGTAATTATTATTACAATTTTATCGATATCTACTTATGCCGCCGACTTTACATTGCAATTTCTCTTTCTTTACAGTGGATTTAAACATAGTGAGTCGACGAGCTTGGGTAGCGGAACGCCCGACACATACCACAAACATGACGACTCCGATCGGCAAGGTGCTCATCGTCGAAACGTCGACCGAGGGTTGCATCACCGATTGCATCCGCATAATACGCCACCTGCAGACGGACCATAAGGAGGGCCGTTCCCTGTGGGATATCCGCTACAACTTCCTGGTCGGCGGCGACGGTAAAGTCTACGAGGGACGCGGATGGTCCGTCGTCGGGGCGGCGGTACCCGAATGCAACCAGGACAGTATCGGAATATGTTTCGTCGGCACCTTCAGTACCGAACCGCCGCCGGAGAAACAGATCAAGGCCGCCGAAAGATTGATCGCCTTCGGCGTGAGCAGGGGCTACATCAAGCCGAATTATAAGGTGGCGTACGCCTCCCAGATAAACAGCGACGGTGTCAACGGCGTTAGGAGCAGCGACAAATTAGACGAGGTCGTACGATCTTGGCCGCATTGGTCGAACGTCGATTATCTTAATAACGATACACTTAGAAAAGAATTTTGTCAATCTAGATATGTATCTACAGTACAATTGTAAATAAATAAATAAATAAATGATATAATATGGATAAAAGCTGCAGCTCGTTAGAATAAAAAGTCGAGTTTGTTTTTATTTGATTGATAGGTACATCGAAAATAAAGCTGAATCGAGTTTATTATTTACAAGATGTAGGGCTGTAACGTTTCCGCTTCGATTTATCTAAGGTGCGTCAGCTGATTTGGACCTGATAAGCTGTTTTTAATATCAGGTCGAAATTAAGTGATTCACTCTGTATATTGCGTGATTTCATTGAAGCTGAAACTGTATAGCTCTCTTGCTATTTTAATAAATAATTTTTGAGCATTATTACTGTAAGACTGATGTATATTTCCAGTTTAGATATAATAAATAACGATATATAATTATAGTAAGTTAATAATTTGTGTATATACATATCTTTTTTTCTTCCTGAACAAATTATTTAATAATGTGATGGTAATATACCCAATTAAAGTGGTCCTAATTATTCGAAATGTGCTAGACTATCCCATTAACATCTGACGATTCTAACAACGCGCTGATTCCACCGCTTCGCTTGAACAATAGACCTTTACTATCCCAGAACACGGTGGTGGCCATGGATGTACGGGCAGATGGTTGAGTTTTGTATTTTTTGTCAACCATCATGGATTGTTGCGTCAAGCTCATAAACCCAGGTTTCATCTCCCATAATGATGTTACCAATGAAAGAATCGTCTTCCCGTCGGTATCGAGTGAAATGTCGAATTCGATTACCGAACGAACCCAACGAAACTTTGCGAACATGGACACAACTCTTAGGAATGTCAAACATTTCCGCAACTTCACGAACCTTAATATTAATACGACGATCTTTCTTAATCGGACCTTTAACTATTTTCGCTCTGGTTAACTCCTTCGGCTTGCAAAAATCGAATAACCGAGCAAGCTTCACGCATGGAACACTTTGCGCTCCAAACCTTACTACCACGCTGTTGCCAACTTCGACGGAGATGGAAATAGTACAGGATCATTGGATCCCCGGATCCCGGATCTTATTTTACAGGCTGTAACTCGACACCCAGTATATTTACGATAAAAAAAGTCTAAGAAATGACAGAGTCAGTTTTACATTTGCTTATCGCCTTGAAGGTTCTCTGAAGGTCAACTTTTGTTTTTTTAATGGAAACCTATATTTTTGAACGCAGCGTTATATTAATCAGAAAGATGTTTCTCGTCTTGGTTTTTATTAAATTAATTTTACTAAATACTCTCACATTCTGCATTCGAATGTGGTAGGGACAATAAAGATGTCACATACGTTTCCAACTCCTTAAATTTCAATTCTCCAATCGCATTTTTTAAATTTAGGATATAATTCCAAAATTTGTCAACACTTTCTGCTAGCGTTGGTTTATACTGACACAGTAATGGTAATTTCCTCCACTGATCGTCGATTACTTGAGCATTTACATCACTAGGTATCAGACTAGAATGATTATTTCTGAAGCTAGCTGATAAAGCATTTTTTGGAGAAAAGTAATGCATATTTTTTTAAATATAATTATTAAAAGAATATCTTTTTTAATTTCTTGACACAAAATATTCATAAATTGCTGACACCTAGTGTAAAATTCGTCAACAAGTATGGGATTGTTCTTAATTTCAGGAGAACTTATTTCATTCATTACGTTTACACCTAGGTATGTATGTACAGTGACCTTCAAAGATATCCGGACACGACTAAATAGAGAAATACCTTGCGCACAATACTTTATTCCAAAAAGCAGCAGGGTCAGCTTACTACCTGCTGAGTGTAACCGTAGTTCTTTGCTCTTATAATAACATTGCAATATATAATTGCATAGCTATACATGTAGGTCTACACGCTAACAACTTCAATGTCAGTGGTTATGTCAATTACTTTACCGAACCATCAAACTTTATCATAAGTGTTATTAAAACGTTGCTGGTTGCTTATTTAGCTACTTACATATTTATTTTTGAATATAAACGTGTAGAATGTGCTAAAGAAAGGTTATATTATGGAAAAACCGAAATTGCATTGTATACTAATCGCAACTAAAGAACCACTGACATTCCTGTCATGTGCATTTTTGCATTTTAAAGGCTGTATAAACGTAACACCCTGTATAAACGAAGGCAATTTTAAGCTATCGCCCCCTTTAAGAATGAAAGGAGTTTCGTTTTAAAAGTTTCTTTTTAATCTATCTACAGGTATCGAGATACCGACCGACACCGCACTATTGAAACACTCTGTATATCGCTCCCTTTCTCTCGGAATAACAACAATACAGACTTAATGACATTTTTATTACTTCCGGTTGACGTCACATTGACGTCACAATAACATTTTAACGACCAAAGGTCGACAAACTCGCGCATGACGTTGAATAGCGGTTCAGTTGATCGTCGACAACGGTAGAGCTAACAGCTATAGAGACGGTTGTGTTATTTTACATCGGACGAATTGAATTCTTCTAATTTTACTGAAATTTTGGGAATCGTTTCTCGTAAAATTACGAATGGAAGTTATCGGAAGACAGGTTGTATTGTCCTTTCTCCGTCGATACAAGGAAGAAGGTGGTTAATTTTCGAATCGCATTATTACTGGAGATGATGGCTGCGGTGTAATAGTATGAACTACCTAATATGAACGCTAGTTCGAACTCAAATTTTGCTTTGATGCAACGAGGTGTACGTTAGTGCGAGTTGTCCCTCTACAGCTCTTTTGTTCGTCAGATTCTCTCTTTGTTTTCCGGATTCTGTGGGTGCTCTAATGGCATAGTTCCGCTGACGCCACATACCCTCGAGAGGGTCTATCAACCAATTAGAGTGGTTTGACGTCCATGAGAGACTCAAAAGGGACAGTCTCAATCTAATGTATATCCCGTTTGTATTAATTAATGGCTGTAGAATGCCAAAAAAAAAGCGTTCATATTAGAACTGTTCTTATTGTTGATGATTTGCTAGGTCGGTTGAAATCGAAGGTTTGGGTATTGCGTTGAATGTTGGTCCACGTCTTGAGATAAGCTTTAAGTTACTCAAGGAGAGCTTTGTCTTACTGTTGATGGTTTGGTAAGTCGTTTCGTGTTGACTACTGGTCGGAATGGTATGTTTGCTCTAATCTACATAGAGGTGGTTTGGATTATTGTGGTATTAATCGTTTGTTGTATATCTACTATCGTCTTGCAAACGAGCAGATATTTTGGCCGCATACTGTGATTTGTCCGGGATGACAGCTACTTTTGTTTCATCTGCTTTCTTGCTTCGGTAGATGGATCTCAACAGAAGATTCGAGCTTGCGACAAATTGTCAGCATCCTATGCAAATGCAACTTAATTTTAAATTATTTTCTTAGATGTAATAGTAGAATCTATCGATTTTAACTTTATTGAAATGAAGTTTCATTTGCACTAACATAGTTCTCCAGGCAAATCGATAGATTACTAGTTTTTTTTTTCCAATTTAGCAATAGGATCTATCTGATATGAACGCTAGTTCAAACTTAAATTTTGTTTCGATGCAACGAGGTATACTTTAGTGCGAGT
The DNA here is from genome assembly GCA_023690525.1 of Holotrichia oblita. Classification (NCBI taxonomy): domain Eukaryota; kingdom Metazoa; phylum Arthropoda; class Insecta; order Coleoptera; family Scarabaeidae; genus Holotrichia; species Holotrichia oblita. The sequence continues at coordinate 216,776,437 of CM043015.1, read as the reverse complement.
TGTACCTCTACACCTCTTGTATTCGTCGGATCGCTCTTTTTGTTTTGACACTCGGATTCTGTCCGGGTGGGTGCTCTAATGGCATAGTTCCGCTGACGCCACATACCCTCGTGAGGCTCTATCAATCGATTAGAGAGGTTGACGTCTATGAGAGTCTCAAGGGGTCAGTCTCAATGTAATTTATATCTCGTTTGGATTAATTAGTGGCTTCTGAAAGCCAAAAAATGCGTTCATATTGGAACTGTTCCGATTGTTGATGGTTTTGTAGGTGATATTTTATAGGAGATGTTATACAAATTTTAGGATTGTATGTATGATGTGCATTTAAATACACATTTTTTCAAAATTTTCGTAGTATTTTTTTCGTAAAGATAAAACAGATTACGGTTAAAACGAACATGATGTCTCTCATCGTAATATTTGTTATGATAACCTTCAATCTGTAGCTCTGCCACTTTTTAACTATTATTTTATTGTGGTTGATATCTATCGCCGATGCGCTACGGATTGTTTTTCCTGCCTTGTAAACAAATCTGTTGAAATAGAATCGATTGTGAGCTTCCAACTCCAATACATTGAAATTCTGTTGCAAACTCCTATAACGAAGAAGACATAAACGGTGTTTTGATTGTGTCATTTTCAAGCTTTTTGACGTATCTAAATCTGAATTGTTTTTAAAATGTTTGCAAACAGTTACTCAGGCAATTTGCTAAAAAATTTTTACTAAAACGGACAATTCGAATAGTATTTGTGATTAGAACAACTATTTCACTAACTTAATGCTACAGAAGATTGAATTCCTTAATTCTAATATTTTAATTCATGCTATGTTTACGCATATGCGTCTATATAACGCAATGGTATTGTAAGAGCGACAAACTACGATTACACTTAGCAGGTAGTAAGCTGGCCCTGCGGCTCTTTGGAATAAAGTATTGAGCGCAGATGAACCAACGCGTTTGCGATGGTTAGTTGGTTTTGATGAATATCTTTGTTTTAAATGTTGATCTTTTTCACTGCAATTAAAATGACTATTACATTTAGCCAAATGATCTTCTAGCGATTGATTATTAGGATCAATAATATCAACATCTATTCCTAAGAACCACATTAAGATATAGGTAGGTACATAACATGCACACACATGCACCGGGATAATGTTCCCTAAATCTACTGGCAATACGATTATGCTGGCCCATCATTACATTAAGGTCGGATGTTATTATATTTTATACATGGATTCTGATTTATTAAAGAATTTATTAAATTCAGGAATCATATTCTTTGCCATTATTGAAGAATCGTCAAGAAAAGAATAGAAGATATAAAAATGTTTGTACTTTATCGGAATCTATCCAAAATATCGAACAAGTAACCATTTATTGGTAAAATATAATTTCAATTCACATCCTATAACGTTATTTGTTTTTAATGTCTTGTAATAATTTTATTAAATGGTAAACTTGTTCTTAAGACGTTTGCGATAAAAACGCACCTTTATTTATCTGATGAATAGGGTTCAATTTCGGGTTTAACAAAATTTGTTACAGTTCGTGACTTTTCAATACCTGAACTTTCTAGATTGAAATATTACATAATTTACAAAATGCTTTAATTTAAAATGACTTCAAATAATCTTTTTTTCCCATTCGCCAAATCTTTTGCATCTTCTGGGGAGCGAATCTTTAGACGCTTCACTTGCAATAAGATCCGTTCAAAACTTTTCTTAAAATACATTTTTTATCGATAATATTCAAGTCTAAGAAGTACATTAAATCTTATTTTAGTGTTTGGTAATAGTTATTGAACTACTTCAACAGCACCGAGATAATGTTCCCATTTAAACTAGCTAAGTAATACAACAGCAAAATCTACGTTCGTCGCTTATGTATTAACAATAAATAATAAGCGGACAAATACTGCAGAAGCGTTGGTTCTCTAAAATGCTGAATCGATAGAATATTCGATAGAAACTAAATTAAAAAAAACGATATATAGGGGACGTTCCGGTAAACGAGGAAAATCGGAAAAAATAAATATTAAATATGCTTTTGAAGAAAGAAAGCAAGGTGGGCAACTCTTAATTGTACAGCAATGTTCTGAAACACAGAACATATCACACTGATCATTGACAAGTACCTCTAGTTCCTAAAAATTAATGACGTAATAGCTCGTTAAACTGCGAAAATTTGATCTTATATTCTTTACAGATCCGGACGTTAATATAATAATGGTACCGAAATGGATCGACCGCAAGACGTGGTTGTCGGGACCGGCGGCGCCCGGCGTACCCGACCTACAAACGCCTGTCCCCTACGTCACCTTACACCATACGGCCAGCGAACCTTGTTCGATCCTAGCCGATTGCAAGGCCCAGATGCAATTCATCCAGAGGTATCAGATGAAGAGCAATAACTGGTTGGACATCGGATACAATTTCCTGGTCGGCGGCGACGGTTACATCTACGAAGGTAGGAACTGGACGAAACAGGGGGCCAACACGACGGGATACGACGATAAAGCTATCAGTATAGCGTTCATCGGTCTCTTCGACGACGTCCTCCCGACTAACGAGTCCCTGTTGGCCGCGCAGGAAGTCATCCGCGTCGGATTGGAATGGAATTATATCCGAAAGGATTACAAACTGTTCTGGATGAGACAGTTGTCGAAGTTCGGCAGACCCGGCAAGAAACTTTACGAACTGATCAAGACTTGGCCGCATTGGTCGGAAAAGACGCCGCCGTTACTTTATGAAGACTTGGGGAATCTCAAAAAAGTGCCATTGATATAAAAAAAGAATTTTCTGTTACCTGTTAAATTAAGAATGTATATATTCATTGTATCGACATTTATACATATTGTATAATAATTTAGAATAAATAAATAAAATGATTAAAATGAAATTAAACATAAAAACCTCTTATTTCAAATATATAGGTATCTATATCCAATTTTATAGATGTCAGAGTAGTTACTCGTCTTCACCAAAGAGGTCTCTCTTAAGGATGAAACTCTAATCAGACTTAAGTCTAACGTCCGCATCTAGATGGCGATGTTAACAATTCGGCTTGAATTTAAATTAAAATTTCTTTTAAATTTTCAAGTTTTTTTACTAAATCGATTTGTAAATTTATGAAATATTAAGAACTAATTTTTACCTTTTAAAAATGCGTGCAAGAGCGTAGATATACTACGGGTAAAATAAACACATCAAATTTCTGATGGGAATCGCCATCTATTAGACATATTGAAAACTTCAAGAAAAGGTATTTTCATAAATAGAAGGTAATAAATATTAATTTAAAGACAATTATTACCTTATACAACACTGCTTTAGAATAATATCAATACAATTTTAATGTTGCAATTAGAAAACACCATAATGCATAGATAATTGTTCAAATTTAAACGCAGCTTGACCAAATTCGGAAACATAAAAATTCTCGATCAAGCGTCAATTTTACAACATTTAAAAACCGAAATATATGAAAAATTATACAAAATATTAATTTTTAAGACATATTTTCCAAGAACTTGTCTATAATAGTTAAAAAATAAAACAACGTGGATAGCGCTTAGTAATATAAATGGTGGTTGGTATTGCAGTTCTCTATGTCTATATTATCTAGCTAATTTCAGACCAGTTGAAATAAGGTCAAACAATGAAGGCAAATTTTGTCATTTATAAATATTTTAAAATTTAATACGAGTATATTCGTGTAAATAACCAGATAAAAGTATCATTTTGAATAAATCATGATAGGAATTGATAGTTTTTAACATGGTAAATGTGTCTTTTAACATAATCATGTTAATTTAACATGTTTTATTGCTGCACCTGCTACATTAGAAGGTATACATGCAACGTTAAAAGATTTAGTCCCGGGTGTTTATAGTAACTGGATGGCTTTTAAATATTTCCGAGGAAAGGTGAAGAGTGTGTGGGAATTCAAAAGAACACGAGCAATCCGAAATTGTGCAATAAAAATAAGGATATAAGGTAGGAAAAAATATTTTGTATATAACCTATTGTTGTCTTCCTGTACGCATGCATGTTCAATATAATTGCTTTGCAAGGTGAGAGGATGAAAGCAAAGGTTCAGACAGCATGTAGCCCTAGAAACAATATAGATGACACCCAAATAATATACGATAATACAGCAGAACTACAAATTTACATGTTCAGCCAGCAAAAAATTTCTTCGCTTAGTAATATTGTTTCTATTTTTTTTTTTACCATTACGATATTTGGTATAAGAGTTTATATGAGAAAACTTGGGTATATTTGAGATTTAAATGTCAAACTTTGTGCGTACTTGTCATTTAAACGTTTAAACTTGTGCGTATTGACATTTAACAGTCAAACTTTGAATATGTGACATTTAAATGTCAAACTTGCGCGTTTTTTGACATTTAAACGTCAAAATTGTGCTTGTTTAACATTTAAACGTCAGACTTTGTGTGTGCTTGACATTTAATCGTTAAACTTGTACGTATTTGACATTACAAACTCACTATTTCGCTAACGAGAAGTATAGCGATCGTTTTCAAGTCAAAATTAATATGGATTCATGTTCCAGACGAGAACATGCAACTCGATCTCTATACGCTCGTGAATGGCTGAGTGGATTTGCGCCGAACGCAGCGCGTCACAGCTAAAAGGGATAAGCAGAAGAAATATAACGACGTTAAAAGGGAGAACCATGGTCGTAAATCGCGGCGATATTAAAAGGAAACGTAAGGATGATTCCTGTTTTAGTATGCTGGACGAAAGTCCGAAGAGGTAAGTTCATATTTTTGCAAACTGATGTAAAATGAATCTTTTATATTATTATTGTTATATCTAGAACGAAAGTCCACGCCCAGAGGAAGTTCGCTCAAGGCTCCAACGTCAGTAGCCCGGTCATCACACCGGTAAAAGAAATAGAACGACAGGAAAGGAATAGGGACGTCCTACCGGAACCGATCGAGCTCCTGCCGATGAAACGGCCGAACACGGAAGATTTCCTAACTTTCTTATGTTTCCGCGGCACACCTATATTGCCGCCCAATTTAAACTTCTTTAATGCAGCGTCGATGATGGACTCCTCGCTGAGGAATAGCGAACCTAAAACAACGTACCCGAAAAACGGTCCCATCCTGACGAGTTCCCCGAGCAAATGCCAGAACGAGAAGCCGTTCGTCGCGTTCGGCGTCCGCAAGAGGGCCGACCCCATCGTCATCAGCAAACAGATGGATCGCAAGCGCAGGCACGCTTTAGCGTTGCAGGCTTTGCGCCGGAAGTATCAGGAGCAGAAGATGGCCAAGATCAGAGCCGTCACTATTAGCAAATTATCGGAGAAGGTGACGAATAAGAACGTGGTCAGGACGAGGTCGGTTACCAAGAATGAGATCGCCTCGAAGAAATCGATCATGCACAAGACCAACATCAAAGTGATCTCGACGAAACGTATCACGACCAAGACGGCTATCAATAAACAACCTGTTAAATCGAAGATGTGTTTGCGCAGCTTCCGCGGCAGGTACATCCATCGCGAGTTGAATATTAAAACGCATCGGAAGCGGGGACCGCAGCAGAGGGTGCCGCCGCCTAAATTGGTCGAAAAATCCTCGTCGGAATTTTCCTCGGACGATGACGAACCGCTAATGAAATCGGTGAAGGAGAAACCGCCGAAAAAGCAAGCGGCAACCGCGCAAAAACTAAAGAAAACTATCGAGAATACGATTAGGCTGACTAGATCTCATAATAAATTATTACAAAAAGTGCAATCGCAACAGAGGAAGCAAACGTTGAAGCATCGCAGGATCATCACTCGGTTATCGAGTACGATGACGCCGTCGAATCAAAGGATTAAAAGTAAAATCGTCCAGTCCTCGTCGAATATAATCAGGAATTTAAGGAAATCCGTCAATAATATCAAAAGAAGCGGAAATCAGAATTTGACTCAAGTTATACGATCGACCAGGCAACGTATCGTTAAAAATACCACCGAAAAAAGCGTGCAAACTAGAAGCAAATCCGATAGGACGATAAAGGAGAAAGAAGAGCCACCTAAAAAGATCGAAGCCAACCTCCCCAGTAAGAAGAACACCGGCAATATCGAGAAAATCGTCAAGAAAAACGAGAAAACTAAAATCGAAATAAAAACGAAGATCGTTAAAAAGAAAGAGATAATCAAGTCGCCACCGCTACCACCAGCACCACCACCCTCGAAAAAATCGAAAAACCGCCTGCTTCGATTAAATCCGGCGATGATAAGATTAACAAGCCTAAGCCTCTCGGCGAAAAATCGAAACCGCCCCCTCCAACGAAAAAAACGTTAAAGTGAAGACGAAGGAAGCCGAACAATCGCCGGGACCGTCGCCCGGAAAGCGGAAAGTCGACACGATCAAGAAGGCGATGCAGAAGATCGGTAATTCGAGACCGTCGCGGAAGACTAAAGAGGCGGCCGCCATCTATATGGAGCTCTTAGGGCATAAATTGGTAAACGATACTGAGGTCGACGATGACGACGAATCCATCGATAGTTTTCCCGAATTGCCGAACGTCCGTAGAACGGAGCAGAGGAGAACGAATTAAAAGCTAAAGCTAAATCGAAAGATGTTAAAGAAGATGTGAAAGATGCCCTACCCGTTAAAAAAGTCGACAAAATTGAATCCGCGAAAGCTGGCGATAAAATGGAGGTTAAAGATCCGATGCCTGCGAAGAAGGCGCCGATTCAAGAACAGAAATGTCAGAAATCTACCAGTCCAACGGAGAAAATTAACGTCGTACCGTCTAGTGACGTAGAGGTATCACCCGCGAAAATCGAAGAATCCAAGGACGTTAAGGAAGTCGATTCGATCGGTGATAGTCTTAAAACACCAGTGAAAACGGTGAAACGACAGTTATCGGTGACGGAAAGCGATATCGATAAAGCTATGGCTTTGGTAAGTTTAAGGATAACGATTCCTTACGTTTATTTAACCCGTTATATGTATTGGCAAACGTCAATTTGACACCTGTCAATTTAATGTCAAACCTTAAAATATCTTTTCATTTGCATCAATCAAACGTCAAATTGACATTTCGAAAGTTTATTTGATATAGTGAGACTATACAGAGTGTCACCAAAAGTGCCTTTGCAAAATGATTGACAAGCTGATGATCACTTCTCGCATGAATAATCGCGCCACCGCCGATCGAGAATTTTAATTTTTTTTGCGTGAAAATGAAGTTTTCAGAGCATATTATGTAACTATGAAGCGGTCTGGTGTAGGCTAAACTGTTTCTTTAAGTAAAACACGAGTTTCGTTTGACAATCTGTCACCACTTCAACGCGATGACTTATTTTTTATATTTTGACAAATGTTGACATTTTGCATGAAACTAGAATGTGTTTATTCTGTGCATAAAACTTTTTTGTCTTTATATACTTATATTTCTGTTTAAATGGTAAGCCTTTATCTTTGAACGCAATACTACACATAAGTTATTTATGTACAAGGAAATATGTGCTGTAAAAGCTTCATTTACACCCAAAAATTTTAAAATTCTCGATTGCTGGTGTCCCGATTTTTCCTGCGAGAAGTGTACAATTAGGGGGCAGAAACAAAATTTTTATGTTTGTTTATCGGATGTCTTGTCTGTTTCTCTTTTCTTGTGCCATTTTCCAATCTTCAGTCTTGCCATGTATGTCATCCAGGCTTTTCTATTGTATTTCCAACTTACCGCGCAGGTTATTCGCGTAAATATCTTGTGTAATATTTGACATCTGTCATATGTCAAACGTCAAATATGTTGTGGTTATGTAATTATTACCGTAAACCCATTCAAATTCTATTCTTTTTATTATTATCGTTATAGATGTTGCAGAGGAATTCCGTAATCATCTATAACGATTCCGAAAGTCCGGAGAGTTTGAAGAAGTCCGAAGAACCGAAAAGTCGTTCCGAAAATTCCCCGGCGATGATTAAAAAGAAATCCCCCGATTTAGATGAGAGTTTCAGCGATTCGGACGAAGAACCGCTGTCGAATCTGACGAAATCTAAAGATAAAACGATCAACGTCAGGGAAACACCCACCATAGATACTACCAACGAACAACAGCAGCAGCAACAACAACCGAAGATGGTCGAGAAGTCGAAACGCGATTGCACGAAAAAAGTCGGTCATAATTATCTGCCGTTTTCCTCATCCGACGATGAAGAGAAATATTTCCACGGTTTCAAGACGGAATTGAAATCGTCGAAGATCGGGGGGAAACCCGACAGCGTCGAGAAATGCCCGCAGCATTCGTCGTTGCCTTCGTCCGATCTATCGTGCAAGGATGTGAGTAGGAGATTCGGAAAAGGGAAAGTTAACATGTCGAACGAGCAGATCGAAAAGTGGCTGAACGATAGCGCCATGGCCGGTATGACCATTAAAAAAGAGGAGGACGATATCTTAAAATACGAGGAAGAGAAATTGGAACCGTTAACGAAATTAGATCCGACGCCGCCGCCACTGATCTCTTCCCCCGAAAACATGATTAAAACTGAAGATAAAAATTTGATAAGCGGGAAGAGCGCCGCCAACCGCGAGAACGACGAAAGTTTATCGTTAAACTCTTCGACGCCCGAGAAGAATACGATTCAAGCGACGCCTACGCCGCCTAAGATCACCCCGACTTCGGAGAGGAAGACCATCTTTAAGAAGGAGAGATCGGAACCCGTGAGGAACGTGAACGCCTTCTCCGCGAGCAACGAGTGCAGCGTTTACGCGTTCGAAGCGGATACCGAGGACTCGACCAGTATCAGCACGCCTTTCAGGCGACCCTGTAGGAGGCCGTCGAGTACGGCCACGTCGAGATCGGAAGACGACGCCAAGATCATCGACGATATCTCTAAGCATTCCACGGGTGAGCATATTTAACATTATTTGCGTAAAAACGTCAAAAATTACAAAATAAAGAATTAAAAATAATTGACAATAACTGTCAAAATACGCCTTTTTGACAGTTCGCTTAACGGTTTTTTGACAGCTGTCAAATTATAAAATAATATTCACAGGAAAATTCAGATTTCCTGCCGTTCTACGCGGCGACTACAAGATCCTCAACAGACAAGACTCGGCGACCGGCCAACCGATACAGGAAGATTCCACAACGCAATCGACGAATCTGGACGTGCACACGTTCACCGATACCTCGAATTCGGAACCGCCCAGTATCATCGAGGATATCTCCGACCAGCAGATCTTCTGCGCTTCCACCTCGTCGTCGACGGGACAACAACAGCCCAACAAGAATCAATCCCCGCCCGATATCGCTTGCGCTAAAGTGATACTGGGTAAAACGCTCCCTACCGGTGGTAATCTGCATAAAACCCACTCGAAATTGAAGGCGATGCATCAGCAGAAGAAGACGATGTTCCCGCCGGCGATGCTGCATAAAGGGAAGAACGACGATGTTCGATATAAAGTCCCCAGTTCGCCGAGCGCCAGTTCTTCGTCCAGCGCGAAATTAGTGAATAAGAGGCAGACGGGGAAGACGCGGAATCGTTTACCGGAAGCGGCGTACACTCAAGTAGTGAACGTCGCCGAATTTCCCAATCCGCAAGCGCAACAGGTGCGCCACCAAGCTCAGATCGTCGAAGCGCCCTGTTTCCATCCTACCGAGAAGGAATTCCAAGATCCGCTCGATTACATCGAGAAGATACGCGCCAGGGCGGAGAAATTCGGCATCTGTCGGATAATTCCGCCGGCTAATTTCAAACCGGAATGCAAGGTGTCGGACGATATGCGTTTCACCGCCTACAATCAGTACGTCAATAAGTTGCTGCATCGTTGGGGGCCAAATTTCAAGGAGCTGATGGCGATCAGGAAATATCTGGAGACGCAAAAGATCACGTTGACGCATCCACCGTGGGTAAGTATTTTTTTTGCCTTTTGTTTTATTGGCCTCGTCTTTTTACGTTTGAACTCATGTTGGGCGCCAAAAATAAACGTTGTTTATTATCGACTGCAATGCCGTCCTGTAGCTTCCTTATGAGATTTTTCCGTTAAGTGTTACTTAATTTGTATCCTCTCTACATATTAGATCGGCGGTATGGAAATCGATTTACCTCGATTGTATCAAACAGTTCAGTCTTTAGGAGGGCTGAAAGAGGTGATCGAGAAGAAGAAATGGTCGAAAGTATCGGAGGCGATGAAGATTCCGAAATCCGCGCAGGATAGGGTGACGAAATTGGACGATATTTATTGTAAATATCTACTACCGTACGATACATTATCGCCGGGTAAGATACAATCTGTCATGTCAGTTTTCCGTTATTGTTTTGTTGTTTGCCGTACGTTTACAGCCGAGAGGGAAAAACTATTCGACGAAGTCGAGACGGAATGGGCGAAACGGGAATCGAAAACGCTACTGAAGGTGCAACGGTTAAGTAGCGGGACGGACGGCGATTCGGACTCGGATAACGAATCTGAGGAATGCATCGTTAAGGGTAGAAACGTAGCGCTTAACGCGTTTTATCGAATATCGAATAGCTCGTAATACGATGAGTATGTGGTTTAAGACGATCGAACCGTCTGCAGAAGAAGTACGTTTTATTTATTTTATTTATTTACATATACAGGGTGATGCAACCAAGATGGGGTAGATGGACTACTATTATTATTAAATGTAATTAAATATATCAAGAAATTATTTTTAAAACACCACTCAATCAAACGTCAAAAAGGTTCGTTCATCTCATCGTAGTTGCATCATCCTGTATAAATATATATTCCTTCTCACATACAAGCGCATGTTTAATATTATCAACGTTGTAGGTGGAGCAGGAATTCTGGAAACACGTCACTTTAAAGAATAACCACATCTGCGTTCATTCCGGTTCGATAGATTCGGGCAATTGGGGCTACGGCTTCGCCGTATCGAAGAACAGCCCGTTCGCGAGGCACGCTTGGAACTTGAAAGTGTTGACTAACAATAGCGGTTCCGTTCTGCGATCAATGGGACCCGTCATGGGTAAGCATGTACACTCAAAGAAAAAAGAACTGGGACAGTTACGATACCGATATGTATCGAAATTGTCTCATTTCTTTTTTCTTTGAGTATACATATACAGGTGTTTCAAGTTAATTAAGTGCGCACCTTGTATATTTTGTTACAGTTTAATTGGGAATTTAATTCAGTAAAAAATGTTCCGACTTCAGTAGTGGATAGAAAAACACAGCGTCACTAGAATAATACAAATTCATTTCTTGATCCAGAATTGTAGACCCGTTTGTTTTTTGTTCTCTCACACTCACATTGGGCGTCAAAACAGTTTTCCCCTATTTTTTCTATACTACCATTTCCAATGCGATGGAACTCCAGCTCATAATTATCATGGTGCACAGCGATGACTAAATAGATTATTTAGAAATTGTTGGATAGGTGCAAACGGGCCAGCTCAACGGCCTCCACGATCACACATTAAAATACTCTACCGGTTTATTGAAAGCACGTTTTGTCAAAATAACTTCTTACAAATGTAAATCGTACAAGTCGTACAGTTCTCTTGTTCTCAATTTTTTCGCGAAAGCCGACATTTTCATAAAAATGATATTTTTCCGAAATTGGCAGCAGATAGGTATAGGGAACTGTTAACTAAGTTATCCTAATATATGACGCAGAATCCAAAAAATGGTATACAATATAGGGTGTTCCATTAAAAAAAAAAACTAACTTTGATATGCTGTACTTTTTTGAATCACCCTGTATACTTGCAAATAATTTTAAAATATGCTCTTTATCGTCCTACATATTTGACGAAAATTTGAAAGTCCTATCTTTTAGCGTTTAGACACAAGAGACCGAGGGTGTAGTCGTGACTCACCCTGTATGGGATGTTCCATTAGGTAACATAACATTTATAACATTGGAAGTACATAAAATTAAATTCTGCATTTTAAAATCTGCCAACAGAAAAATTACTTATTAATTCTTAAGATGTGAATTATGTACCATCCGGTACAAAACTAGGAAATCTTAATCATCTGTACTCAACATCAAATTGATTACAGGAGTCACCGTTCCAACACTACACGTCGGTATGGTATTCAGCGCGTGCTGCTGGTACAGAGACCCGCACAGGTTACCATGGATCGAATACCTACACACGGGGGCGCACAAGATCTGGTACGGCATCCCTGATTCGATGAGCGAACGTTTCCACGCCTCCATGTTGAAATTGGTACCGAACTATTGCCGGAATAAATCGATCTGGTTGCCGTCCGATACGGTGATGGTACCGCCGAAATTGCTGGTCGAAAACGGGGTGTCGTTATGCCGAACGGTGCAGGAACCCGGACAATTCGTCGTCGTTTTCCCCAAGGTTATCATCTCAACAGCTATTTAAATTAGAAAAAAATCGTTAATTCCAACATTGTAGGTGTTCACCTCGAGCGTTAGTACTGGCTACGTCGTCTCCGAAAGTGTATATTTCGCCCCGTCTTATTGGTTGAAATCCGCGCAGAACGTTTTCGACGAGTTGCGTAAGAATTGCGAACCGTCCATGTTCTCGGTGGATAGATTATTGTTGAGCATCACTTCGGATACGCGTTCCAGTTTGCAGGTGCTCAAACAGGTGATGCCGGCTGTGCAGGAGCTCTGCGATAGGGAGAAACGGCTGAGAGAGAAGCTGCGCGAGTTGGGCTTGAAATTGACGGAGAAGTTGCCGCCGCCCGAGGTGCCGGCCGTACGCAAACGTAGGAAGTTACAGCAGAGGCAAGATAATAACGGCGGCGATTACGAATGCGAGATCTGCAGGGCCAACCTGTTCATCTCATTGGTGCGTCCGTTTATATGACTTTATATATTGAATGAATTAATTTGTACGTTTGTAGGTGAACGAATATCAAGAGGACGTTATCTATTGTTTAGAGCACGTGATCGAGTATATCGAACAGAAGAAGATCGACGTTAAGAATTGCAAATTGTTATTCACGTACGGTTGCGAGGAATTGGATCTTCTGCTGGAGAAATTGAGGAATACAATTGAGGCGAAGCAGCAGAAGAAGGCCGTCACGAAAGCGGGCCCGTCTACGATGCAATAACCGCGCGACGCGAGGGGAGAGAGGTCAAGTGAAAATAAATAAATAAAAACGTTTTAGGTGATTTAAGATTAGGGAAGAATAAATAATAATGATGAGTTTTTAAGTGTGATTTATCGCTTTTACGACGTGTTATATTGAATGTTGTTGATCTTCGCAGATGATTACAACAGAGGATGATTTGTATAAATTTATTCCGATTATAGATATTTTAATAAAACCGCATGTTATATAAAGTCTAATTTGGTGAGTTCGTTGTTCCTCCAAAAAATCGTACGGGGTGGTCTATTCATAAGCAGTAGAAACATGATGGGACCTAGAACAGGACCTTTCGGCGCGCCACATCTTTGCCGATATAAACTTTAATTTTTAATAATGAGTTGTTGTAAAATATAGTTTCATTTCTGTTTTAAAATGAAAAAATACCGAAAAATTACCCAAAAAAAAACTTTCAACTTGTCAATTTGACATATGATTAATTATAAATGACACTTCAGAGATAAATGTCGATTCTCTAAGCTCAGACGTGACTTGTACAGGGCGGCCCAAAATGACCGAAGAGATTTGAGTTCATTAACAACTTTTTATTAAGACATAAATATTATTTTTTTCTTTTAATACACTATATTAATGGAGAATGAAAATTTTTAATTTAATTATGAAAGATTATATCTTCGTGTTTTTTCCAAAACATTTTCCATAACCTTTCGCAAAACTTCAGGTGTTATCTTGTTGATTTCGTCGCGTATATTGTTTTTTAATTGCTGGATGGTTGTAGGCTAATTAATATAGACTTCCTTTCAAATAACCCCAAAAGAAAAAGTCTGGAGCGGTTAAACCCGGTGAACGCTGGGGCCAATTAAAATCGCTTCTACGCAAAATAATTCGTTCACCAATTACTTACCGTAACTTGCGTATCATTAATTATAAGTGGTACAAATGGTTTATAAATATAATATCTCCCATAATATTATTTTTACGTAGTCTACTTTGTGCAAATTGAAGTGGTTCTGTTTCGACAGTAGCAGAAGAAATATGCATTTTTCTCTAAAACGGTTGAAGATAAATGGGTACATTCTTATATCAAAAGAAAGAGAATTTAATTTTACATCCAACCCTGTAAACAGATATAGGATGTCTCATTTAAAAAAAAAACAGTTATTGGCATTTAAATGTTTCCAAATGTTGGCGCCACTAACTGTATGTCAACAAAAGGATCCGTACATGTTAATATTGGAAATAGTAAAGCAATTCAAGATGTATCAATTTGCGCAAACCAAAATTTTCTACCTTTTTTAGTTTTGATCCTACAACTCATTGATGAGAGCGCTGCAATTGCAAAATTTTTGATAAAATATTTATTTTCTCTAAAACAAAAGCACATAGGTCTAGGAAGGTCTTAATAAAAGTTACTTAAAATATTATGTAGAATCTAAAAAATATATAATATATAGGGTGATCCATTTAAAATAATAAAGTTACATACGCTTTTTCTATAATTGGACACCCTGTATATTTGAAAATATTTTCTAGCTATGCATCGTATAAATATTGACAACTTTTATTTGAAACTTGTTTTCTCTATACTGTAAAATAAACAAATTATCAAAGAAACCGCGTCGGCTGGGACACCCTGTTTATTTATAATGGTTAAAAATAATAATATTAAGCATACTTCATTGAGCATAAAGGACATAAAGAGAAAATAGTTCAATGTTTGTATAATTAATTAGTGTTATAATTATGCTTATATAGGGTGCAACAAAAAGGACTTTACACCTTGATTCTACCATAAATTTTTATCGATGTTTAGGTTACTATTCGTCACCTAACGTTGATATCTAAACTTCCTACCATATATCTGTGTGGTGCTTCGTCTAATGTAGGACAAAATTAACATAGATATTTTGAAAAAAAAAACACCATTTAGAACTTGAAAAGGTTACGTTTTTAATCGAAAAAAAAAAGTTACTGTGTTCATTTTAATCAAACACTTAAAGTGTAAAATCCTTTCTGCCGCACCCTGTATAATGCAAAAACTCTGAACGAGTTGGTTTTCGCGTTTTTGTAAATAAAATTAGGTACCAAGAAATGGAGTAGATTCAATTGAAATGCTTTATTAAATCACTAAAAGAACGTAACAATTACATCGTAATATAGACAAAATATGAAAATAAAATTAACAATCATTCAACAATTCAAACAAAAAAAATCCTCTATTTAAAATAATCTAAAGTTTACCCTGAAATAATAATAGTTTGTGGGGTGAAAGAAAGATATCTTAGGAAACGTTTATTAAAAATTTATGGAAGTGTTCTCCCTATCTAATCTATACGAGTTGTTAGTTTTATATTAAAAGATTGTGCGCGTAATAATGTTGATTTAATATAGATAAATATTTATTTATATTTGTAGGAATTGATGAGATCGAATAACAATTACTAGAGGTCACGTTTCAATTGTATATATTATCAAAAAGATGGTGCTACATATAAACATTAATCGTTCAATTTTAAATTTAATTTTTTTGTAATCATTGGTGATGATATAAATATGTACAGAAGGAAATGCAACCCAAAATCCGCCCGTTCATTAAAAAGAAATAGAGAGAGAGAGAGAAGAAGAAGAAGACTTAAGTTAGGCTTAATATATTTATCAAAATAAATTTACAAAGCACAGCACGGTTTAGCTTACATACTAAAACTTGAATAAAAATACTGCTAAAAAAATGCATCATATCTATTCATATATCTAGATTTATATCGCCCAATAACACTTAAAAATAAAGATAAAACAGGACGACCTGCAGTTTAAAAAAATATAATTGTTCGGCGGAAACTTACACTCACGTTGGACGCCGAACTTTACATTGATGATTATCATAATACTTAATTAAGTAAGTTTAGGCTCTCCTCTTATATAAATCTAAAACAACTATAAACGAATAAGTACGTTCCATTTCGATCGAGATCCGATATTATAATAATTTGAAGAAACATCAATTGATTGACGGCGGAATCATTCATCGTATTAAGCGTATATTCGGGGAAACGATCGGGATCATCGAATCGGAGGACGAAAAAGAAGGGACGACGTTCCCACTACCTGTCGTGCCTGTTCAGTATGTTGAAGAGATCCATGGAGTCGTTCTGATCGCCCTCCGCCTCGCTATCGCTCACCAGAAAGGAGGCGGGCGCCTTCTCCATCAGCGACTTGCTGCTCATCTCGTCACGTTCGTCGCCTGTCGACGTGTCCTTCTCGTAGACGCGCGTCGGGAACCCGTCGGCGCCGGCGGCCGCCTGCTGAGCGTTGCCGATCTTGTGGACGACGTGCGCGACGATCCCCGTCAGGCAGACGAACAGGCCGGTCGCGTTCACGATCGACATGCGATCGCCGTTCCACAACACGGCCAACACCAGGATCAGTATCTCCTATACGGATGTAAACGCATTAAAACGAATCAGATGCAATTACAAAATAGAATCTGAATATACGTGTAAATGCAATATCGACAGGTAGATAGTAGTTATCTCATAATTCTAAACGTATGCTCGCTTACCTTACCGATCCCGGCTATCGATAGCGTCAAACTGGACGTGTAGGTTACCACGAGCACTTCGGCCACCTCCATGAAGAACGCGATGAAAGCGCCGACGAGCACTTTGGCGAACAGGGTGAAATAAGATTCCAGGTTTTGACTAGAGAACACATGCATCTGTTCCATTATCCTTGGTCCTATTTTCGAGGAAATCAATATTATATATTTTTGTTATTACCGGAAAATTTTATATGTATAACGGGTGTTCATTAACACTGAAAACATACCTTCTATCCACATGGCGAACGGAATAATGGAAGCAAACATCCACGGTTGCATGAAATAAATCATATCCACCGGATCCCTCATCCCGATCTTCGATTTCTGCAGCAGCAATTGCACGCAGGTCCATCTCAATCCGCTACACATCGAAGCTATCAACAGGAGCACAAATCCGGCTACATTAAACTGCGTCGACTTGTAGGTGAACAACAACAAACCCAGCGATATCATCACGACGATAAAACACAAACTCCATGTCTAAAAAAAAAAAAACAGATCTAAATTTTAACGTACTTGTTGTTGTACGGTTCTACCTTCTTTTCCAATTTAAATAGTATGGCGAAACCTAATATGAAGATGACAGTTGTAGATTTAGTCATCGTATACCTATAATTAAACACAATTTATTACTACATCATCGAATCGCGATTAATGTAACGTTTACAATGAAACGGTGATTAATTCCAAACCCCAATTCGCGAATCCTATATCGATTCCGCTGAAGACCCCAGTCGGGGCAATAGACTTTATATTATCTTCGAACGCAACGGATAAGCTAGGTTTTCCCTTGCTGCACGATTTGATCGTCCTCCACAGCAGAGATAATAAGAATTTGACGGTGAGATGTATCAGTACAGTGCATAACGGAAATCTAAATTTCTAAAATAGTACCTCGTTAATGAATTTATAAATTTACATGTATTTATGAACGTACTTGAAATAACCACCTCTGATAAAAGGTAAGGACGATCGAAGGGGCGAAATAAGTGCAAAGTAGCACCGCTGTTAATAAAGATGAACGTACACAAGACGGTGTAAAGACGCTTTTCCTAGGATGGTCCAGATCGATGTCGTCGTCGCCCGCCTTGTTAACGGCCGCGTACTTGATCTTCTTTCGCTTCCAGAACATATTGCGGAGGATGGAATTGAAAAGTGCCAGGCAAAACATCTATCTAACCTAAAGTCAATATTACGATTAATAGATTACGACGACAGACGCACCGACACCTTTACATAATCGCCGACTTAATTTGAAAATTAACGCAATTCTTCTTTAGAATTAAGTTTTACGCTTAAACATATCGGTTTCGTAAGTTACATTTCAAATAAACATCTGTTCTTGTTGAAAAATTTTGACATTAGATTACGGAAAACGGAAATTTGCCGAAATTTTATTTTTCGACAGTTGGATACAATTTCGACATCAAGTGCAAAAAAATCTAATTAATTCTAATTAAAATTATAGATAAATATCGCGTTTTAAATTAATAAGAAGTTTAACATTATGTCTACATTCTTCCCGCTAAACGATTTTTCAATTTCGCGGGCATTTTATGATGGTACTCCTGAAAAAAGTAACCGTAGTTTTTAGTTTTTGTTTTAAGATACCAGGGATGCCACCCAAATAACACTGATATAAAAAAAAGAAAAATCTATTTTTCCTTTCCTTGAGGTATTAAATGAAATAAAATCATTGCGAAAACACGTTATATGACGGCCATAAAGCCAAAATTACACGAAAATAGTTAAAACGTGTATGTATGATGTTTTTAGACAAATTATCTAGATATAACTGTTTATGCTTTTTTCCTACGCACTTTAAATTATCTTGTTATCATATTCCAACTTGTAAAAGTATATATAGACAAGACAGATAAGATTTTTAAAATAGTTACATTGCCCGGCAAATCTGTTGTCACTACCTCTATATACAGGGTTGTCACCTAAGCGCGCGCTGGTCTATAGCTCCTATACTAATGCTGTTAGGAATTTCGTTCATATACTAATCTATACTACTTGCAAGACTCTATTTCAGGAAAATATTTTTAAGTATATAAGGTGACCCAAATAAGTGTGAAGATATTTTTTTGGAAGTAATATTTTTTTAAACCCCTTGTATTGTGTTGCACATTTCAGTTCATCTCAATGCACTTTATCAATTCCCAAAAAATTATTTCATTACTCCTGGTATTTCCGGAGAAATAAATTAAAAGTCATTAAAATGAAATTTTACGCACTAAAAATAGAAAATAAAAAAAAAAACGTAGGAGCAATTTTTTGACTCACGATTTAGTATGGAGTGAGTCGAGAAAGGTCTAAGGTTACTCTCACCTTGTTTACATTTCGTAAATTTTCTACAGGGTTACCAAAATTATGGTAACAGAACACCAATCAACGCCATCTATTGAAATGTTATTAAACTTTTAAAGACAACGCGGTAAATACAAAACGGTACGGGAACACATTTGTATGCAAATTCAATTTATTGTAGTTTTTATTTCAAGTTATATTTTAAAATAGTAAATAATTTCTTCAAAATTATATTACAAACATATAATATACACCAATTAAAACTACATAATTGTGAAATTATGTTGACAAATGCTCAAAATTCTCAAAATTAAAGTTAACAATGGATTGGCAGAAGAGGTCCAGTGCAGAAGAGAAGAAGTGCAGTGAGAAATAATTTGAAATATCTTTAAAACCATTAATTTTAACTACATCTGCTTTATTCAAACTAATAGATAATTAAATTTCGCTTTCAACTAACCCATAAAAATATAGTGTTTCAATTTGAAAAAATGAAGATTTTCGCATTTCAATTGTTTCAAAAAGACACTGATTTCTAGAACACTCTGTATAACATATTTAAGTTTACATCTGTTTATTGTCATCATAGGAGATGCTTCTAACGTTATGTTAAGTTTCATAATGTTACATTTTTTCCGTTACCGAAATAATGGCATTTTTCTGAAGAGAGCAAAATGTCAAAATTTTCAAACAAATGTCAATATCTTCTAAAGTAATGAAAATAATTGAATATGATCCTATATAAAGTTACCTTAAAATTTCTCAGGCAATTCAAAAATGTGATCATATATAGAGTGTTCTATTTAAAAATGTAAAGATACTGATGGTTACGGGCAAACTAAACACTCTGTATATTGTAGAATAATTTTACGTTATAAATTTCGTAAAACTGAACAACTTTTGTATTTAAATATTTGGTGTATTTTGCTTAGAAATGGAGATATGGAAGAATATCGCACTATAGTTACACCCTGTATATCCAAAATTTGAACGAAATTGAACGCCCTTCGCTTGTGATTTTGAAGAAAATCTTGACCTCTTCGATTTCCCTGAAATTTTGAATATAATATGTAAATTGATCGTGATTTGTTTTTTTTTTAATGTGTGGTGGGTGCTTAGTTGCAATGACTCCGTAAGCTGTATTACTTGTCTGGCTATCACTGCAACTCTTGCGGTGTAGTTTTAGTGTGTGTAAGTTGTGTTTAAATGGCTTTGTGACAGCATCATATCGCCTTTTATGATGCCGCGCTGTTAATCACTTTGCTCCCAACAGCGAATGGCAAGTCGATCCGGGATTAAACTCTCTGAAAAAATGTCACCGTCCCTCCAGAGAATTGAACCCCGGCACCTATCGTTCTCTCACAACAATAGTCAGCCGCCTAACCACTGCGGCCATCGACCCGTTGATGGATACGTTAACAGTGGCAGATTTGGGCTAAAGGGCTTTGTTTGGCCAAAAAATATAAAAATAGGAGGGTTTGGTTCGTCACCGATGGTTCGATCACCTTGTATAAAATAAATATTTTTAAAACGTAGCCCATGTAGCCATCAATCAAATTCCAGGAAGGTTTCTCGAAATTCCTCATCGTTTAGTTACAATCGTCCACCCCATCTTGGTTGCACCACCCTGTATATTCAAAAATGCAATAATATATAGGCTGTTCCATTTAAAAAAAGTGATTTTCAGCCATGTGAACTTGGTTGAAATGAACGTTAATTTTGAACAACCCTGTATAAATTATGATAAATTTTAGAACCTAAATTTGATATACAGGGTGCGGCAGTTAAATCCGGACAAATTAAACTTTGTATTAAAATATAATTTATTGACACAAAGTACAAATGTAAAAGAAAATGTTTTTAGTCAATATTCGTGTGACCTATCAGGAGTACAATTACTCAATATAACCGCCGTTGGCCTCAATTACCGCCTCCATCCTTGTCCTGAAGCGCTCGCACGCTCTCTGTAACGCAGCGCCGTCCATATTGGCGAATGCTGCTTCGTCAGCAGTGCGTAGAGACGCGACATTAGGGTGCCGCGACTTGTTGGTAACCCGTTCAACAACGCTCCAAACATAGTAGTCGAGCGGGTTCAAATCTGAGCTATTCGGGGGCCAAAACTCTTTGGACCAGAACATGTGCGCATTGTCTGATAGCCAGTTTTGGACTAAATGGCTTGTATGAGTCGGTGCACCGTCCTGTTGAAATGCATATTTCCTCTACGCGGTCACAATTACCATCCACGGTGCCACAACATCCTTTAAAACGTTGCCACCACTGACGCCAATTTCCGCAACGATTGTCCAGGGTCCTCCGAAATCAGTTCCTGAGCCCTTTCCACGACCGCCAGAGTTCGTGACACCCGTTCCCTCGAATGGGAACTCCTCGCCGGGTTAGCGGAACCGTCGTCCGACTTCTATGAAGCATTGTATTTCGCTACAACATCATAAACAGTCGATCTCGGGTACCCGAAGAATCGAATGATCTCGGTTGCCGAACGCCCAGCGCGAAGGCTTCCAATAATCGCGGCTTTTCGATTGTACTCCGCACTTGTACGTAGCATCTCGGCTATTTTAACATTATGACTGTTTACTAAACAATCGCGACCTCTGACGGAACTACGATATGGCGGGAAATTCAAGTTGAAATTTGTCCGGATTTAACTGCCGCACCCTGTATGCTATTTCGGCTAATAACATACCAAATATGAGGTCTTTAGCTGCAATGCCTTAAGAAATACAGAATTTAAAAAAAGTTGAATAACTCAAAAACGGCTGATTTTTGACATAGGGTGTCTTAGTAAGTTGTGATGCAGATTTGTATGCCCGATACAAAAAACTCATAAAAAATATACCATGCTATTTAAATTAAGAAAGCTGACGTCAACTTCCGGTAAACCGGAAGCGGTAAAATCGCGCAAATAATTTTACTGATGAATCCAGATAATATCAGTTATAATTACAAGTTAAAAAAATGACCCTGTATAATAACATCATTAGAATGGAAAGTCTGGAGCTGGACTATTTAGACGCACCTCGTACTACATATTTTTATCATCACGAGGAAAAAACGATGTTATCAAAGTTCACAGAAAATTTTTATACGTTTATTTTAAACTTGTTTGTGTGTAGAATGTCCTCGTCTATTTTGATCTAATTGTAATAAAAATCTAATTTTAAGAATTTTGACAAAGGCTAATTGGCCATGTTTTCATTGTAACGTCAGTTTATTACGATAATATACGACCAAAGTAAAATGTACATACCTAACTTTTTTTATAGCAATGTTTGAAATTGGAAATATACGCTAGTTTTCGAAACGTAACGTAAATTAAAACAAATGGAATCATATGCTTTGTTTCATTAAATAAATCGAAAGAACCGTATACCTAAATGAAGGAAAATTTAACATAGAGAAATAAAGGTACTTTTTCTGAAGTTTTTTGTATTTTCTTTGTTAATAACAAAACTTTGTTGTAGAACACAACTTGTCTTGTTTTGTTATTATATTATTATTAGGGGAGAGTGGGTAGAAACGGGTCTTTTTTCATTTAAGAGACAATAACTACGTAGTAATTAACTTGAGTAATTAAATTTTGGATACAGGGTGTTGCTGTATGTGTGTGTGACCAATATGTGTTGCTTATTTAAAAATCTCTGTAATAAATAAATTAGAAAAAATAATTAGTTTTTAATTGCAAAGTGACCCATTCGTACCACTTGCAGGTGGAATGGGTCAAGGAGCAGGAGGGATGGATCATCACCATAAAACTGATCACATTCGTTATTGAAAGGGGTTAATAAAAAATATTTTGTTTTTAAAGAACTTTAATATCAAAAAACGATAAAAATTAAACTGTCTAAATGTATGTTGAAATAATGCACAGAAAATAGTCGACTACTACCCTCAGATCTATTTGGTGCGGGTAGCTTCATGACCACGTCTTGTTTTTGTACGTTGGTAACATCTAGTACAGGTGGGAAAACAAAACCATTTCCCTTTTTTCTGAGGAAGTTAATTTCAAGATCTTTTTCCACCCTTCCTATATAGTGCACCATTGAGGATTTTGTGGATAATTTAACCAAGAGGAAATCTGCTACTTGAACATTTTTGGCTAAATAGTCGAAATCATTCTCTGGTTGTTCGAGATTCCCATCACTTTCACTCAAATCGTCTGCGTGAAACGACTCTGCTTCACGTGTGCTGTCGTCCGAATTATCTACTTTATTTCGTGGCTTCTTACCGATGTGACGTTTGCTATTTTTCTCTATCGCTGTCTTTTCTTCATCTACTTGTGTGCATTATACTTAACTTTCTTTTTCAATCTTTCCACATCTTCCTTTTCAGGAGTATCTGCCAAAATTCGGGTACGTCCTGGTCCGCGTCCTCCTCTATTGGTCTTCCTCGGAGACTATGACTTCGTCAGGAGAAAACGTCGGTTTTGTTGCTGTCGAACGAGGAGGAGTTCTTGATGTTGAAGGAGGAGAGTGTTGGGTTTCTGAAAGTCATCTCCGGTTAAAGATTCTACTTGGAGTTCCTTATCTACCAAAGGGCGATTGGTAACCGAGGCCATTCAAAAGTCATCATCCGTAAAAATGTTTCTGTTCACAGGCCATATTCCAGTGCGTTCAAAGACTTTCATAATGTTGCTCTTGCTAAAATCTTGAACGAAAGCTTTTTGCGACAACTCAGCAATATTATAAATAGTTATAGATTTTCCTGGGTGCGTTGTCATGAACTCATCACATGCTTGATTATACCTTATTTTAAAAGGCTGTAGCCGGTGACTTCACAAGATGCACACCTGCATTTCTTGCTGCCGTGATGACTTCAATCGACACGTGGTTGTCGTGGTTATCTAGAAACAAGACAGCTGGCCTTTCTTTTGAACATCTTGCATGCTGGATAAAATAATGAAAAGCATTTATAAAATTTTCTTCTGTCATCCATCCACTAAGGTGTCCTAGTGTCAAACTGTTGTCGGGTGCAGAACCTCCTAGAACATCAACAACGAAGCTGGTGGAATTGTGTTCCCAAACGCGTTAATAAAGGAGCATATTGTTACCAATTGCCTCTCTTTCCCCTGAGGTAATTTGTCCAACTTATTTAAGACTCTTTTCTGCCACAACTTTTTGGGGTTTGTGTACAGTAGTCAATCCAGTTTCATCACAATTCCAAATGTCTTCTGCACTAAACGTAAATCGACCATAAACACTGTGAAAATTGTCAAAAAATGTATTCATATTATGTTTGTTGAAGCTAGTTGATCTACTCAAGCTTGTCGCCTCTGGAGCTCGTAAAGTTAGACGAGGGTTTCTTCTGAGAAAACCAAAGAACCACTCACGTCTTGCCTTCTCCTCTGTATGCCATTTTTAGGGAACATTTATATCCAATGCCTTTGCATATTTATATTATGGTAATATTCTGGTGTCAGTCGAAGAGAGCCCATAGTGCATTTTTGAACACTTCTGTAGATAGCCAACCATTGCCAGCTCTTGATCTTGAGTGAAAATTTGCCGTACTGTTAAATTGGGACTGTATTCATATGTTTCGCCATCAGGAATACGAGACTTCGATCGTGCAACATGCCGTTGCAGTGTAGAGAAAGATATGGTATGGTTTCTGGCAATCTCACGTATTGAAGACCCATTGGATATTTCGTCCAACATAACTTTGATTTCCTCAGGTGTTACCCTGGTCCGATCAGTTTTTCTCGCCCAAATTCTAGGCATTTCTGAAAAAAAATAATTTGAATTATAAAATTTTTATTGAAATAGGAGGAATGAGTCAGACCCAAACCTCCTGCTGGCTTGTGATCCATTCCTCCCACACCATCGTTAGAAGTAAGAAAGATTAATATTCATCTTTTTTAGGTTATTTATAATCAATTAACTTAATATCTGTAATTACTAGTTAACATATTGTTCATTTGTATTGAGTTAACAAGAAAGATATCACACTAACAAGGCAACAAAAACTTTGCTCTCTTAAAATACAAATTCTTTCAACTATCAACACTCCATGCTGTCACCGCGTCACAATTTTCTTCACATTAGGCTTATGCTAGCTGCCACCTACTTGCGAAATATAGTTGCACAAAACGCCAATTCAACTATAATTCGAATGATTCATCCTGTGATCCTTTCCTACCCACTCTCCCCTATATTATTTTGTACAAACGATGTTTCTGTTAAACGTTGAATTATAGTTACATTATACAGGGTCCGGCAATTGTTTCTCATACTAAATGGAGTTTCTTCTTGTTATAGACCATTTATGGATTATTTGTCGAATATCCGATCTTACAGTAGGTTTGAAATGCAAATTAGCTTCTAAAAATACAAGCATTTCTCATTAATTCAACTTTAAACAGAAATAATTAGAAAATGATCTATCCTAGATGTATCAAATGAGGTATCAATAGAAAGCTTAGTAAAAAGGCTTTCCAATGAGTAAAAAATATACAGAGTGTTCCATTTAAAAATTTCGAGATTTCTTCGATTTTGCACAATTGTGAACACCCTGTATAAAGGGAGCAGCTGCAGAATTTATTTCACATAGTAACGACAGTCCATACTAGTAAAAAATATTCTACTCTGTTGGTTTCGAATCTTTTGTTTTTCGCTATGCAGAATAGCCTACTGAAATGTATCAATTTATCAAGTAAAATCATTGTTTACACAGAAACTATCAACTTTAGACCTATACAACATTATATCGTTGTAACCAGCCTTCAAGCGCGGACCATTTTCTCTGTTAATATACAGGGTGTTCCATTAAAAAAATTGCAACTTTAGTCTGGCATTTCCATCTGGAACACCCTGTATAAAACAAAATATTTTTAAAACGTGCACTTGATGGTGCAGAAGAATATCTGATGACTAAATATTTGACAAACTTTCAAATAAGCGTGTAATCTTCCGTCCCCGCTTCATTGCCGGACCCTGTATATTAAATGACAGCTAATATTAGATCTGGCTAATATCTGTATTTAATACTACCAACTTATAGAAATGAAATGTCGAAATCGATTCGTTTTCGACAGGCAATAGCGTGCTTTAATGGCTTCTTTATAAAATAGTGGTGGTGGTGACACAGTTAGGGTGAACTGATGTGGAATGACCCCAATTTCAAATCTTCCAGTGTCTCCTTCAGCATTTCAAAATAGCAGTTTATTGTAAATGGGTGGCACATTTTCTTTCGAGTGATATCGATGCACACAGTACCTACCTAATAAAATGATTTTTAGTTGATTATTGTTCTATTGATCTACAAGGATCTTAAGGATGCGTACTTAATAAGTCATTGTTATTAACTGCGTCGTACTTGACAAATTTCGAATAACAACATCTTCTAAAGGATTTAATCCCTACTCATTACTTATTATGCAAAATAAATTGCTTCCACCCTCATTTATTCAGCCCATCCCTACAGACATTATACCGTTATTAAAATAGCCCCGGATACTATCGTGAAGACATCTCGAGAAACGATAAAGTTAAATTAGTCCTTAATTATTGATGTTTCTGCGTGCCGTGTATACCGTTTACTTGTTCACATTAAAGTGAAATCGAGCGTGAAACGTAGCTGCTGGGACAAGATAATAATGTTTGATTTGAGGGATATTCATCTCCCGACTTTATTCCGAAGACAGCTATTGATAAGGCTATCGTTTATCAGTTACATCCCTTTACACAACTCACAGGTGATTTACGTTTTCTCCTCGTATTTCTTCTTTTTCCTCTCTTCGCTTTTACGTCCGTATTAGACTAGGTAAGGATTATCATATTTTATATTAATGAAATCGTTTGTTTAAAATTACCGAGAGGAATGTTTAATGGCTTATGTCTGAAGTAAATTATGTAAAACAATCAGATGTACAGGTATTTAAAAGTAAGCTTCCGGATGATAATTTTCACGTGAAACGATATAGTGTCAGTGTAGAGAGTAGAGGGTAGGGTTAGGAGAGACCTGTATATATTAGCTCCGGAAATCGAGTAAATAATACCCAGGAAGAAGTCAAGTATGAAGAAGAGAAATGAACTGGAAGTTATCTACAGAAATATACGAGAAAGTAAAAGGTGAGCCAATTATATTCGGATTTAATAACAGGTTTATTACCTTCTATAGGTCTACTCGGGCATTAAATACATATTGATGAGTAATCTCACAGAAACGACAAACAAGAAAGTAGTCAGATCAAGGATGAAAGACATTTGATTGAGACCAAACTGCATAAAGTTAAAAACAGATCACAAAATATATAATAACAATTTAACAAAGACAGAAAAAAAAGTCGAAGAGAGGACAAGACAGAAAGTAAACAACTCAAGAGAACAAGACATAAGGTACATACATTTCTGATTTTGCCAGTTCATCAATTACATCTTATGAATTTTAACCAAGCTTAGCAGTTCAGCTCTGACCATATCCTCATCATACTGTATTACCTTGCTTGTTAGCCAATTTTGAATATTCACCTTTCTACATGACAATGATGGTGGCTTTTCAATTTTTCGACTATGATATGATGATGATAGTTTAATATTCGAGAGAACCATTCTTCAAAAACAGTAGCATTCATTTCATCATGATAATCAGTGGTTTTCTTTCCTTCAAACAATAATAAGCCCGAGACGCGAAGCGTCGAGGGAAATAATGGCTAAGAGGCTGAGAAAAATCTTCTCTGCCGTGGTTTATATACTATTTTTTCCACTACTAGCATATTTAACCGCTTTCTCAATAATAATGTAATATAATAAGCCGTTCCGATAAATGTTTAATTTAAGATATCCATAGAAAACATGTTAGTCTGTAAAAACAAATGAATAAACATTTAATGTCAAATTGAGATTTTATTCATGTCTTGTCACAATACCAAAAAAAATGTCAGACAGTAGTTGTACTCCTTCAGAAATCCGCAAGGAAGCAAATCAAATAGAGTATCAAAAATACTGGTACACTGGCTTGCAATAAAATCTCGTACACCTTAATGTCAAGCAAGCTAAATTTTGAAGATTATTTTTCAATGTAAGCTGACTTTGGATTTGACGGATGTGACACACTATGCATAGTGGTTATGGTGACTTATAAAAATAGTGTACTTTTGGAAATGAAACGTCAAATTAGAAATGTCACAAAAGGTGAAATCAATATAGGTAAAACTAGGTGTACGAGATTTTATTGCAAGCCAGTACGTCAGGAATTAACATAACCTGCCATAATTGCGCTATTAATTATTATTTTAATAAGTAGTGTTTACCAAATTACGTATTTCCTACTTTGTTTATTCATGTTAAATGTTAACCTAACCTTTTTTCTTGAATTGCGGATTTCATTCGTGCATCTATACGACATCTATGGTTTTATATTCAAATTACCTATTTCTATTCTATACATTTTTATTGAATAAATCATAATTTTATTATTGTCAATTGTTTTTATTATTTACTAGTAGGAGATAATTTTTATTATTGACTACTAGGAGAGAAATGCATCTTCTCGGCCCGAAAACATACCAAATAATGACGTCTTCTAACGCTAGTAGTGGAAAAAAGATATTGTTTAATATTATACCACCGTTACTTAAAATAACTAAGTCTCCTTGGCATTGAAGAAATTAATTCCCTAACACAGTTTTCGTCGCCACTTATTTCTTCCCACATTCCTTGGATTGCAGCCCAGAGCTCTTCGGCATTCTGTGGATAAAAATTTCGTTGATATAACTTTTTAACAATTAATCCCCACATGTTTTCGATGGGGTTTATGTCAGGACTATTAGCAGGCCAAGGGAGAACTTCAATGCTATGGTTTCTAAACCATTCGCCTACTGCCGCCGCCGTGTGGATTGGACAATTATCATGCTGGTAGATAAAATTGTTTGGATACAGCTGAGTAACAGATGGTAACATTATGTTTTCAAGAATATTTAAATAATGTGGAGCGTTAAACCTATCATAGATTCTCCAGCAAACACCAGCACCCCTACCACTAATCCAGCCCCATACGTTCACTGAAAAACGTCCTGATGTTTTAAGATTGTTAGTATATTTCTCAGTGAACTTAGTATTTGCAGGTCGATAGACACCAATTTTTGAGTTCTTGTTAGATTTAAATACTTTTTGTCCGTAAATACTACACTATTCCAATAATCTAAGTCTCTATACACGTAATTTAGTGAAAATATGATCCTGGATTGCTTGTGTTCCTCAGAAAGAAATGGTTTGTTGGCAGCAACTCTGTACTTTAATTCCGAAGATTTCACTCTTCTACTAGCTGTAGCAGAAGATCCAGGAAAATTTGTTTGTATTCTAGCTTCCACTGCAGAAAAAAAAGGATTTTCACGTAACATATTTAATATAACATATATTCTTCTTCATATAACATATATTCTTCTTCAAGAGTAGAAACTCGGCGTCTTCCACTACCAACTTTTCTCAATAATGTTTGCTGTTGTTCCCAGCGCTTCTTCACATAAAAAACAGTATTTTTGTTAATATTAAAATGTTCAGCAACTGCTCGTATAGACCAACCGTCTTCAATTTTACTTAAAATGCGAGCTTTTATAACAACGTCAAGCTTTTATTGGGAGGCATTTTGACAATGACAAATAATTTCTATCTTATTTGTCAGATTCGATTGTCATATTAGATTACAACTGATTACTAACAAGCCACATTTACAGTATGCAAGAGTAATTGTCCCAGATTTTTTTGAAATCATCTGTACAGTGGCGGAATTAAAAAAAGCGTACAACTCGTGAAATCGCTTTGTGTCAGTTTTGCCTAATCTGATTTGTTCTTTATCATATTGCTTTGATTATACAACTCATAATGTATTAATTCCCTATACCTCTACTGGACTAATAAGTGATAATCAAGCACCGTGCTTTTTCATTAATAAGCGATAATCACCTTTGTTGATTTGGCATAACAACCGATTTTAATCGTTGATTGTTCATTGCAAATTGCTTGTCAGTTACATTTCCTACCTGTCATAATTTGATTGAAAATGTCGCGAGACGGCGAAACTATGTTAGAAAATGATCAGACCGTTAAAAATAATAAACCTCTTAACACAATGCAATCTGAAAACTACATATGATCACAATTTATGGAATGTTGTAAAGTTCGATCACAGATATGTATTATTAATTCCTGATTTTTTGCTTTATTATGCATTGCTATTAGGCAGCTCAGAATGCTTGTCAGTGATGACATTTCCTATATGTATTAGTACTCGTTAGAAATTAACCTCAAAATGTCGTACCTAATTTAGTGAAGTTGCTTTATTCGTTGTATAATCTAAAGAATACAACTCTTGGTTTTGTGATTATCTGCAATCGCCGGATGGCACTCGATATGTTGCCAAATAATTCCACTCGTCCTTCGGACTCGTGGAATTAATATTTGGCAACATATCTCGTGTCAAGCCGGCGATTATCGATAATCACAAAACCACTCGTTGTATTATATATGATAATGAATTAGTAAAATCATATGGCAAGATCACATTATTGGTATTCATAGAAAAAAAGAATAATTACACATAATTTAATTAAATTTGAAAAACGTCACTCGTTTGTGTGCTTAATATTTCTGCCTTGATATTTTATATCCTAAGGAAAAATTAATTAATCATGAACTTTATTAAGGTAAAGTAAAAACTTATAATAAAATTAACACGTAGTACTTTTAGAAGAAACAACACTTAGTTCTTTACAGCTGCTCCATTATTTGCCACTACACCCTGCAATCGTTTAGGCATTGAGATGATACAAGATCGGATGTAGTCTGGCGAAAGCTCATTCCAGATTTTCTCGATTTTATCAGATAATTCTTGGACATTTGCAGGTATAAAATTGACGTCATACATTTTTTTCACAATAAAACCACATATGTTTTCAATAGGGTTTAAGTCCGGGCTTTTAGACGACCATGGTAAACGAGTTACGTTATTTTCTTGAAACCAGTTCTGAACAGTTCTAGATCTATGAACGGGACAATTGTCATCTTGAAATATAAAGTTTCTTTCAGGAAACATAATTTCTGACGACGGCAGAAAAATATTTTCGAGAATTGCAATATAATTTGCACTAGTAAACCGACCCTCAATCATCAAGACTGGAAGACTTTCTCATCAGTAAAAATAACGGTTTCCCAGAAATTTAAATCACGCGGTAGAAATTCTAATGCAAAACCTATTCTCTGATTTTTATTATCTGCAGTTAGGAAAGGCTTCTTTGCAGCTACTCTATTTCTCAGCTCGGAATCCTGTCTCACTCTATTTCGGGCAGTACGAACGTGTCCAGGAAAATTCGTTCTATTAATTGCAGTCACTACCGACTCAAATGGATTATTTCTCAAAAACTGGATGAGATTTTCATCGTCTTCAGGAGTTGTTACCCTTTTCCGACCGGATTCATTTTTTCTTTGAACAACTCTTTCTTGCTGCCATTTTCTTTTCACCCTCAGTATGGCACTTTTATTCACTTCAAATCATTGAGCCAATGCTCTGATTGACCATCCTTCCTCTAGTAATGTAACTATTTGTGTTTGCTGAAGCAAACTCAAATTTGGCATTATTGTCTTCTACTACTTTTACAAATTATTTGCAATTAATATATTTGACGTAAGCTGTCAAATAAAGAACGGTTTAATGTGTGGCATTTTGAGTGTACGCTTTTTTTAATTCCGCCACTGTACATACTTGTAGAATATCACTAATTTTAATACCATACTACTCGTAAAGGAGATTTATAGGTTAGGTACTTGTACTGACATCAAAATGATCAGAACAACAATATCCTGTAGTCTTCTCTGCCAAAGGTACATCTCTCCTCATGGCAGTGAACCATTTTTCTTTCAAAAATAAAAAGAAATCGTCCGAATACAAGGCACACAAGTAGTCAATTCATTGATTTCGATAACATAAACCAGACATAAACACCGTATCATACGTCACGCATGTAGTTCACGTAAACGCCGCGTTTTGGGAGAGCGCTGTAATCGTGCTTCTTTCTTCCCCGATTTCTAGGTGAAAAAATATATTTTTTCGTCTGGGAATAAAAGGAATGGCTTTTTCTCATAATTATCTTTACATTTAAAGAATAATTACAAAGTACATAGGTTGTCTATTTCCTCTGCCAAACGTCGAAGTAAAATATGGGGGGTTTACAGCTACATAAGCCAAAATCACGACTTCAGTTTTGACAAGTTTATCTGAATTGTGTCGAAACTGACAAGGCAAAATAAAAAATGTGTCAAATAAAAGTTATTTACTAGTTTTTGATAAATAAGATGCAACATTAAAAAACACATATAATGCTCATATATTTAGAGATGATGAATTCCTCACAGCATATGTGATAGATCGGCCCAAAGAAAGTGAAGAAATAGAAAAGGCTCCAATTGACACACCAACCTACTCAGGAACCAATTTTCAAAGCCCTGAAACTATTGCACCATTTCCAAAAGCACAAGCTAGAAAAGGACGAGGTGGAAGATGAGTAACAACAAGGATCTTGACAGATACTCCTGTTAAAAAACATATAGAAGAAGGAAAGCTGGAGCGTGGTGGGAGAAAAATGCAGCAGCATCAAAACCGAAGAAACACATCTAGAAGAAAAAGTCGGAGATATCAAAATGCAAAAGAGACTGGAGCATGAAAACATTGAGCCAGGAGATTATCTGTTAAGTCAGTGCATTGATGGGAAAGGCAAGATGCTAAAGAACTTTGTCGCCTCGGTTAAAAGCGTGGCAAAGAATTACAAGGAATACGAATGACACATGTTTTTGACCCTGAATCTGATGAGCGTTTCCAAATAACTGTAAAAGACGTAATTTGCATGCTACCCCTACCTGCAACAGTCGGAGGAACTGCAAGGACCAAAAATGTATTTAATTGAATTTTAATCACTGTCCCATGGTTCAACTCCCCATGTCCCATAACCATTCCTCGCTCTAACTCGCTCAGATAATGCCAACGGACTTTCATTACGCATAAAGTAGGGTTACATAGTACCCCTTCGCACCACAGTAAGAATACAACATAAAGATGTATCTTTCGGGTATTGCCGTGGTTGTTGTAACAAACTTGACGTTTCGCTGATCATACT
The DNA here is from genome assembly GCA_023690525.1 of Holotrichia oblita. NCBI lineage: Eukaryota > Metazoa > Arthropoda > Insecta > Coleoptera > Scarabaeidae > Holotrichia > Holotrichia oblita. The sequence continues at coordinate 216,743,353 of CM043015.1, read as the reverse complement.
GTCGGCTTCTTCTGAAGAAGAAGTTCTGTAAAGACTTTAGTGAAGAAGCTGACAGTATGATCAGCGAAACGTCAAGTTTGTTACAACAACCACGGCAATACCCGAAAGATACAACATATTTATAGAAAATTCAAACAAAATCATTCAATTGCAAAAATTTCATCTTACAAAGGATGGATTTATCAATGTGAAGATAAATAAATTAACTTGCAGATAAAATTTTATTCGTAAGATAATTACAATCAAACGTTTATTGAGTGTTAAGTAGAAGTTATCTGCAAGATAAAGCATTGTAGTTGCTAAATTTTATCTGCCAATTACTTACCTAACACTTTTATTTACATTGATAAACCCACCCTAAGCGTAATATCCCTACTCGTTACAAACTAATTCTTTAAAGTAAGAAACTTTTAATGATTCTGTTACGTCAAAAACTGATACGATAGATATGGATGTGCAAAACGAAGAAATTGTTTGTAGAAATTTTAATCAACGAGGCTCGTGTAGAAAACTCTTAATTTTGAAATTGTGTATGTAGTACAATTTTAAAAACTAAAATGAAAACGCAAACTATAAAATTTGTTTGGAAACTTTTAATTAATTACACGAGCAAAATGACGTTTATCGATCATTACAAGTTGGCAAGTATAAAGTTTATTAATTTAATACAAGTTTCATAAATTTAAATTCTTCCGTTCACGATATACAGGACGACAGGACACGAAGTGACCACCACTCTCTCTATATAGATTTGGTCTCCGATATTTTGATTTAATACTATTTTGAGTGGCGTATAAATTTGGTAAAAACCCCAATAATCACGCTCAATTTATTTCTCTCGTGTAACTCTGACGATAACAAAACTGATTTGTGATGATTATTATTCAACTAAGTCAACGCTTAGTTCCACTGACAATTTCTAAAACTGCGCTATAGACTTTCCTTTCTAGCGAAGAAAGACGACGAATATATTTCCCTCGATACGTAATTTCCTTTAATCCTTCTTCTCCGAGTCCTCTATCGTTAAAAGTCGTATACTTAATGAGGGTTACCGATGACACAATGGAGACGGCTTCTATAAAAGGACTTTTTTTTCTTGTGTACATCCACAACCACTAAACCTGCCTTAAAAAGAACTTTTGTCTTTGGAGAAAGATTATTACGGAGCTGCCAAATTGTTCCTCGCGTGACTGAAACGGTGGAGTAATTTCGCAAGGAAAGGTAAAAGTATTATTGAAATTTCGGAAAGGAAACGCTAATTGGATTTTTCTGTTTTCCTCGTTGAAGATTATAACCGCAGAAATTATACGGAGAAATAAGTGGAACTTTTTTATATTTTAAACCCTCTTTTTTACTATTCTTGGAGTGAACTGGCTTATTGTTACACGACGTATTAGAAGTGTCATCAATCTGAAGTTTGGGGAGTGTGTACGACATGTCAATACCCACAATACAACGCGTTCGCGGTTCGTAAACCGCTACATTCCGAGTTTGCTCTTTTGTCAGCACAGCCGTCGCAGTCGAGATGGACGGTTGCCTAAGATGAATTGATGATCGTTCCTACAATATAACGGAGAACTCGTTCATACATGAAATTTAATGCACGATCCATACGTATACTTTGCATATCCGTTAGACATCAACGGTATCTGCTGTCATCTTCCATAATGTCGTACTCAATCTTTCTTAAATAATTTTTGAGTTAGGTGCACGTTTATTGATCATATTTCTGTCATGCTTGTTGTCATAACATACGTACATATAGACAAGAAAATAAAATAGTTTGTTTGAAACGTAGAACGGTATTTTTAACGCGCAAGAATGATGTGCGTGTTTTTTCTTTCTCGTTTATAACTGTGTAATTACAAATTTTAGTTATTCACATATCAAGTGTGGGAAGACAATTTTCCCAGCTAGAGCGCGAACGTTGGAAATGGTCTTCACGCACGTGGTTTCTACAATATTTTTTGTAATAAGTAAAATTTTATTAATAAACAATGCATATTTACATCCGGTTAACCGGAAGTGATATTTATTCAAAAATATTTTCACGTGATAGTTCATATTCAACCACGTCCAACTATAAAAGTTTGTTTTAAAATTCCGTTCCGTTTGTATAATACTTTTAATAGGCCATTCTCACCAATCACCCCGTATAATCACATAGATGAAGTTTCGTTTTTCAGCGTCTTTATGAAAATACGGCCAACTATTAAAGTACAAAGATTGCTAACACCACGCAATACCATAGTGCCATAGGGTATTTCTCTTGTGTTGGGTTGATTGCAATTTCAACGTATAATTCTTTTTCAGTTACTGTCCACCATGAAAATATATCTGATGTGACAATTGATGATGACAATCATGACATTATTTATCTAATTTTCGACCAGTTCTGAAGTAACTTTCGATTACAAACATTTTGCGTTAGTAATTCCAACATGTTGAATAAATAATCAAATGTAAGCTTCTGTAATTTAGGTTTGTCATTGACAGCTGTCACGATTTGAAGTACGGGGTAAACAAAGTCAAGTGAAGGGTGAATCATCTGAAATTCTCAGTTGGGAACACTGACTAATTGGTAGCAATCATAAATTGTTTTTACAGATTCTATAAAAGTTATGTAGGTATACTACGTCAGTAATCTACAAATATGTCGCAAACTCGATGAAAACCGCAGGTAAATAGCAGTGTGTAGACGATCATAAATACAATAGAGAAATAACAAGAAAATGACAGCAAACGAAAACACCCAAATGACAGAAAGCACCTATTTGTTCAGTGTAGCTAACTGTAGAATGTAAAAATCAAGCGAACCAGGGATTGGAACCAGAGGTAGCATAAAAATCCCTGATTTGCTTGATTTTTACATTCTACAGTTAACTACGTTGAATAAATATGTACATAATGTCATTTGGTTGTTTTCGTTTGATGTCATTTTGTCGTTTCCGGTTGCATTTGTAGATTACTAAAACAGTATACCTAACCTTTACACATTGAGTAGTATGTTCAAAACGGCGCACTGGGCGGGGCTTAAGTGGTGTACCAATATGGCTGCCTCACCAGGTCCGGACTACTGAAAATTGTAAGTATAATCTTAAGCCTCCACTTAAAAGATGGTTTTATTTAAAATTAATTACGTCATCCCACGACTATTAGGCCCAAGGCCCATAAGTGTTATAATTTGACAATATAAACGCTCAATATGTAATAGTTTATTTATGTACCTACATACAGGCGCACCAATTGAAATTTTCCAATTACGGCCCTGCACATTGATTTTATGTCAAACACTGACCTATGAAATGTTATTTTCGACGAATTCTTCTTGTTAACGCTGTTTTTACTCTTGCAACTAGGTAGAGCACAAGAAACCGTAAGAAGCTGTAAGAACTGAAATAATCAAATAATACGTATTTGACGTGAAGTGGTGTACCAATGTGGCCGACCTGCGTCGTTTTAGCCACGTGATAGCGTCTCCCCTCAATGCTTTTACAGAATCTGTCAAAACAATCTACATACAAGTTAGTTCGCGCTGTCATTGCTGCCAATTACTCAGTGTTCCCAATTGCAAATTTTAGATGACTCAGAGCCTTCACTTGACTTTGTTCACCCTGTATAATTTAAGAATATCGCAGTGTCGTCAATCTTGCTAAAGAAAATACTTTAAAACTTTATGTTGACATGCCTGATTTTTAAATTCAAATGTGTCAAAAATTTGACAGGGCAAAAGTCATGAATATCGAAACACCAATAAAGTCATTCATAAGACCACTGTGGTAGGTATATTTGTACCAGTTCTGTTGTCCTAATCATGGGCTATGCAGTGCATTATTTTGAATACTAGATAATTATGTCTAACATATTATGTCCAAAACAGATATCCATAACACGTTGTAAAACAACGTTTTACAAAAGTTGACATTTGTAACATCGGATGTCTATACGACATCTTATGGACGTCCTTCAGGCGTAAACAGACATCTATAAGACGTTCCGAATATCGGACTCAGACATCTTATGAACATTTATAAAATGTCATTGTGCTGTCTGGGAAGTAGACTATGGATTGGGCGGGGATTACATTACCTCCTTCTAGTTTAAAAGTTTTATTATCAACGCCTTCGTTTTTTTCTGGCGCAAGCGTCATTTTATGTTTCTTTGTCCAACTACTAATTTGTTCGTAAGCAGCACTCACACAAAATCAAAACAAATATAATTCTTGATTGGAAAATTTAGAAGATAGTTGCATTGCAGCCGTCGTGAAATGCTTTATAAATTCGATTGGTATGTTGTCGCATTGTTTTCCGCTAATAATACTCCGCGTGTGATCTAGTAATTCGATAGATTTCCAATTTACCCTTTAATGTGTAGTTGAGGTCTATTAGCCTTTGTAATTATTCCTCGACATAATCGAATGCCGTAAGTGGACCTTCGCAGATAATATGAGGACAGTAACTGATGCTGACAACCTAACAGTGCGTGCATAACGTGCATATGTAATTGAATTGTGCATACGGCACATTACCTATAAATACATTATACCTACATACATACATAGGTATGGTTGCGCACATTCTTATGCGAATTGTAAAATTTTAAAGAGGGGCATGATGTTACCGGATATGTCAATTATTTACTATTAAGTAGGCAATATGCAATACTAGCAGCAACTGATGATCTGAGTGAACTTTCAAATTCCTGAAAGACAAGATGTTACAGCGTGCAGTAGGTTTGGGTGCGAACTAGCTTGGTGAGGCGTTTTTCTTGCATATTATGAGTGGCTGTAACGTCAAGAAGGTGATCGTTAATGCACACAGTTTTGTGTCTGGACAAAAGAGAGTGTGTAGTAGGTTAGGATTAGGAGAATGTATTTTGTATTTTATATTTAAGTATTAAATAATAAAGTATTAGAAAGACAAATACATATATTTGAATCAAACATGGTGTCAGGTGAAAACTTAAAGTGAGAAAAAATCAAAATACATAGAAGTATAGAAGATACTCAGAGGAGCATCAAATACGTATAGTAATACAAGTAGAATACAGAAGAAAAAAAATGGAAAAAAAATTTCAATAAACCTAACAAAATGGACTTCAAAGGTGGAGCATCAGAGTGGAAAAGATTTAAACAGCAGTTTGAACTGTTTATGAAGGCCACAGGATTGGAAAAGAAAGAGGAGGAAACAAAAAAGTTCTTTTCAAGAACGCAGAAGAAAGTTGAAACATTAGGCCTCCTAGTAATTTAAAGGAAATGCAAAAAATTTTGGAGATGACGAATTATCTAGCTAGGACTTGGGGACTTTTCCCCAAGTCCTCCCCAAGCTCTTTAGCAAGAAGATGCTTTTAATAACTTTTAAAATTAAGATTAAGTTGTGCTCCTACCTTAAAAATGATCGATAATAAAATCAAAATTAGGCGTAGGCATGTTTGTTGCAAAAAGGGCAACCAATTTCATTTTATTGAAGATCTTTAAGTGAGGCTCAAATAAAATGGGCGCCTATTGAAAAAGAATTATTTGCAATATGCGTTGCAGTAGAAAAATATCATCAATTTATATATGGAAGAAGAAACAGACTACAAACCACTCATAACAATAATAAAAAAAGACAAATAAAATCAGTTGGAGATTACAAAGGATGGTGTATTTTACATTATAATGATCAAAATTATATAGTTATCGAGGACTATTTATCAAAATGGATACAAATTAAACACCCAAAAAATAAAACAGGTGCAGATGAAATCTTAAAATTAAAAGAAATTGTTGCGTCCAGCCCAAGGTACCCAAAATCGAATGGCTTAGCCGAAAGGGCGGTAGCAATAGTAAAATCAATTTTTTAAAAATGTGAAGAAGACAAATCTGATATTTACTTAGGATTACTAAATTATAGGAAATTATATGAATTATAGGAATCTGAGGAATTAATTACACACCTGCTCAAATATTAATGAGTCGTAATTTGAAAAGCATTATACCAAGAGAAGGAATAGTCATCAGTTGAGACTAGTACCAGATGAAATCGAAAGTAACGATGATTACTACCTAGGGCAGCGTTTCCCAAACTATTTAACTGGCGGACCGGTAGGGTATGGTGAAATCTTCACAAGGCCCAAGTTATTTAGTTATGAATTACAATACTGTGGTTCAATATTACAAAGGTAAATATTGCATCAGGAATCATGGATAGATAGATAGATAGATAGATAGATAGATAGATAGATAGATATTTATTAATCCAATTGGATACATACGTGTATAGGACAGGTCAGATACATTGGTAATACATAACATTTATTAATTATATAAAATATTAAAAATATAAAAGTAACGCTGTACTAGTGCGCGCTATATACTCACACATTCATATATCGCACACCATTCACATCATACAAATCCATACATCCATACATACAAACACACAACATCTATACGTTTTCTACCTGCGCTAAAAATTCCTCCACGGAGTAGATGCTGTGCTGGACCAACAGAGAATGTATCTGCGATTTAAAGCGCTTTATATTACTATGTGCTGAGATACAATCCGGAAGTGAGTTAAAAAGTTTTACTCCTACGGACATAGGTGCCCGCTTTGTAATAGTTAGTCTATTCAAGGGAACACTAAATTTATGTTTATTTCTTGTATTATATGAGTGATAGTCACCATTCTTCATGATATCCGCCTTATTCCGAAAAACGTGTAACAGAATCTCCAAAATATAGATACTAGGTAATGGCAGTATGTTTAAATCCTTAAAATACGGCCGACATAAATCTGTGGGTTTAATGCCTACAATACATCGAACAATTCGTTTCTGTGCCAAGAACACCTCGCTTACAGCAGCCGACGAACCGCAGAAGATCACCCCATAGCAGAGTCTACTATGAACTTGACCATAGTAAAAGTTAAGTAAATATTTTAAATCAATTATGTTTTTTAGGTTCCTTATTTGGTAGCATATGGAATTTAGTTTTTTAGTTAAATCTGTGCAATGATTCTTCCAGTTTAGGTGCTGATCGATGTGCAGTCCTAAGAATTTTACAGAAGTTTCTTGCTGTAATACCTGGTTGTTACATTGAATATCTATATCAGTATGTACCGAAGAGTGCAAGGGACGATATATCATATAATTTGTTTTGGATAAATTAATATGCAACTTATTACTGCCAAACCATCCACTTAGGTCTCTCAATAGCTGGTTAGCATTATTTTGCACTTCATTCGTGTCCGTTCCTGTCACCACAGCGGACGTATCATCGGCGTACATAAACAGAGGATAATTTACAAGATCTACAATATCATTCATAAATAGTATAAAAAGAATGGGTCCCAAAACAGATCCTTGAGGTACGCCTAGTGATATCGGCAATTTGGCAGAGACAGCACTCCCAACGACATTGTAATTGTTTGTGAACGATGTCCTTACATACTGAACTCTGTTCGACAAATAGGATGAAAACCAGTCGGCTACAACACCACGAATACCATAATGTTCCAACTTGTCGCTCATTATGCTGTGATCAACGCAGTCAAACGCCCGCGACAAATCACAAAAGATTCCCGCCGGATATTCTCCATCATCCAGGGACTCCACGACTTTGTTTATGAAGGAATACACCGCCGACACCGTTGATCGGCCCTTCCGGAAACCGTGCTGTTTATGTGTAATAATATTATTTCTGTCTAGATGCTTTGCAAGTCTATTTAACATCGCGTATTCAAAGATTTTAGAGAAGACCGAAGTCAAAGAAATCGGGCGGTAATTCGATATATCAGTTGGCGAGCCCTTTTTGTGTACAGGATAAACCGAAGAGACTTTCAACAAATCAGGAAAATACCACTAGCAAATGATAAGTTAACAAGTTCAGTAAGTGGTTCAACGACAATTGGACCAATCCTTGCTATTAAGGAAAATGGAATTTGGTCAGGACCTGCACTTTTTTCTTTTTAACTTGATTGATTACATCTAGCATTTCAGGCTCACTAAATGGAAATGCACTCATACTATTAGAGACTTTTGTGGTTTCCGGGAGAACGGTTTGGGTACACTTCTGTAACCAGGAACTTATTCTCTTGGGTTCACTAATAAAAAATTCATTAAACGCTGTTGCAACATCAGCAGGCTTCATAACCATATCCTCATTTATTTTTAATACAATATGCCCATCTTTGTTAGATGCTTTTTTATTCGAAGTTGACATGATTGACCATGCAGTTTTATTTGGATTTTTGGAATTTGCAATCTGTTCATTAAAATAATTTTTCTTTGTGGTTTTAACTAACTTTAAATGAGACCTTTTAGCAATTTTGTAACACTCCACCAAGTGTGGGTATCTTCGTTGTAATTTATACAAATCTCGTAAATTTTGACTCGATATTTGAACTTCATTATTCACCCATTTACCACGCGCCTCGGTCCCATCTGCCATTACAAGCCTCTCGGGAAAATACAGACAATAGTAGAAAACTATAGTTTCATGGAAGTAAGCAAAAGCTTCGTTTATATTGCTAAAGGCGGTAAAATTTGGCCACGTCTGATGACGAATAGACCTCTCAAACAGCTGAAACGATTCTTCGTTAAACACGCGAGCATATCTCCTGGCCGGTATATCAGGCTTTTCAGCTTCAAACAAGCTACATTTCAAGGCGACATATTCGTGGTCCGATACTACGCAGGGGAACACAGCAGTTTGTGTCCCCAAAAAATTTGCAAAGATATTGTCCAAGACAGCAGCCCCCCGCGTGGGATCACACACAAGAGCGCTCAGGTTAAAGGTACTCATCACACCCATCAAACAGCGCGCCTCATAATCTATACATTCAAAATGGACATTAAAGTCTCCTGTCAATATAATATTACGTTTTTTTCTATAGATAAAATTCAATAGAGTCGTTAAGGTATCTATAAATATATTAAAATTTCCAGCGGGAGACCTATAACAATTTATTATGACTAATTCTACACCATTCACCATACAGGAAATACCACACACTTCTATATCCATTTCATGGCAGTATTCATCTAGATCTATTGAGTTATACTGGATATTAGATTTAATCCATATAGCAACTCCTCCATGTATGTGTGTCTTCCTATAGAAGTATGCAGCTAAAATAAAATGGTCAATACTAAAACTATTGTAATTAAAACAATTTGCCCATGTCTCTGTAATACATATAAATTTAGGGGCATCAAAATCACACTCAATTTGGGAGACCCTGAATATTTACATATAAAAGATCAGTTAATTCACGTTTGTCGATGAGGCACAGTTTAACGAATTAGAGAAGCTACTCACATCGTCCACCGGGTTGCCGCTTACTGTCCCCCCTTTTCGCTGATTAACTCTGTTCTGGTCTTGTATCTGGAATAATTCAGGAATACCATTCTGTCCACCATGTTCGTCACAGCTCTCCATCCGTCCGCCAGATGCCGTTAGTTGAGATGTCAGAGAGCGTGGTTTCCTCTTGGCTCCAATGTTGCGAATTGTACCATCTCTAACTTTAAGCAGGTTCCTATCATAGTTTAAAACACTTCGTCGCAGATTTCCCATGGACGCTTCGCTGATCGTGTTTTGATTTGGGTCCTCAGTACCAGACTCAGGAATGATTTCAATTAGATTACCAACAGTATTAAATTTTCTCTTCGTAAGAGAATCAGTTACTACTGACGCTATCATTGCATAAAGTTTTCGCCGGCCCCTATCATTGATATGCAGTCCGTGTTTTGTAAAGTCTTCTTTAAAAAGAATAGCATTTGTGTCAATATAATGAAACCGAGAAGTGCTACAGAATAAATCGTACATTTTTAAATTTACATTGTGTATAAAATCATTTAAAATTCGTCTACCAATCCAGAAGGGAGCCGCACATAGAATTACGTTTGTTTTCTGTAATGCTTGACGAGCGTCCTCAAGAAACCTCATATCCAATTTTCTTCCATTTATAGCATTGTTACTCCCTCCAATTATCACTACATAGTCCTTTTCATTAAATTTATTCGTCAGTGAGACCACATCTTGTAATACTCCCTCAATTGGTGCATTTGGTTTCAAGATACATGACGTATCAAAATCAGCAACTGTTTGGTTCATTAGTATACCACCCTGTCTTGCATGACTGTCACCCAGAATTAAAATTTTCGGTTTTAATGATTTCTTGCATTTACTCGTGATATCGTATTTTTTAATAGTATCTTCTTTACGGTTAGTTGTATTTTGTGCGCCCCGAGCTTGTTTCTTTAGTGCGCATAGCTTTTTTTGTAGTTTTGTATTATACACAAGCACCTGGTTCAATTTGGATTGCAATTGTGAAATAATATTCAAGTATTTTAAATTTGTTTCTGATTTTCTACGCGATCGATACACTTTGGCTCTGCTTTTACCACTTACTACTGTTTCAACACTATCGTCACTACTAGATGATAAATTTAAAGAGTCACTACTGTTGTTTAAATATTCGCATGAAATAAACCTTGCATTTAACTTACTTATTAAGATGGGGCTGCAGTATGTTTGGTTGCCTGCATTTCCCGTGTAAAAATATTGTATTTAACACAGCTTCAATGTATTATTGTTTTCGCAAAATATACTACAAAAATCAAACTAAACAGAAATGCAATAGAATGACGAAAGAACAGAGCAGGGCGTAAGCTAAACAACAATACAAAGTATGCGTATGAGCATCGTTAAAATTAATGTCAAAGCAAAAAGGTACATTGCGGACATAGAGAGAATTCTAATTTTTATGTGTATTTTAAATACATTTAAAATTCTGAGATATACAAAACCGACATACATGACTACTATCAATCGCAACAATGGAATTAATATCTCAGCCTTTCAAGTTTGTAATAACAATATTAAATGATTATGGATAAAAAATAATCTAGACAAGTTAGCGAATATTTGAACTAAATAGCGCTACTGTCGCTTTTGCTTCATATCTCCGAAATCGTGTAGTTTGGACATTGTGCGGAAGATGTCTCTCGTCTAGGGACTTTAATAGCAGTAATACGTATGATTTGTATTGTTTTCGCGGCCCATGATATGCGGTTATCGTATCATGACATGATCGTACCGTCAATAGCTGAACTCAATACACCATTGTGGATTGCGGTGTAAAACTTATAGGTAATTTACTTTAATAACACTTTTTTTCTATACGAAGTAATAAAAAGCGAGAATATAGATAGATAAATTAAAAGGTTCTAAATTCATTTTAAATTTTGAATCATTATTCCTGAACTAAAATCACCAAAAATATGTACTGTGAAATTTTTCGTGAATGTTACCATTCCGATCTTTATGAAATTAACGAATGAATAGATTTACGCCCAGAATCTATCAAATCATGCTATTGCACTACAAAATAATAGAGATATTTTTTATTTTTCTGTGGCATAACTTGTATGCATAAGTTATAAATCATAACACGTTTCATATATTACGTTTGTTTTTTTTAAATTTCAATCGAATTTGTTTATTGTCACGTCCAATATAGTATTATTATTAAACGGGTCGATGGCCGCAGTGGTTAGGCGACCTACTATAGTTGTGGCAGGACGATAGGACGGTGACATTTTTCAGAGGGTTGAAATCCGGATCGACTTACCATTCGCTTTTGCGAAAGTGAATTAACAGCGCGGCATCATAAAAGGCGATATGATGCGGTAACAAAGCCATTTAAACACAACTTACACACACCAAAATACACCGCAAGAGTTGCAGTGATAGCCAGACAAGTAATACAGCTTACGGAGTCAATGCAACTAGGCACCCACCACACATAAAAAAAATTATAAATCAACAAATTATACAAACAGTTCATATCTATCTAAGCTTACACTAAAGCTGGCGAGAGGAATTTGGTGAATTTGGTAGTGTCCACCATTTTAAACTTCTTTATTTTTGGACTAATTCTTTATAGAATCGATATTTACCAAAGCCATAGCTTTCTAAACCAAATTCAGTGATCAAATTTATGTAAGTGGCCGCCATTTTGAACATTTTTGTTTTAGGCCGATCGCTTCCAAAATCGATATTTACGGAATCCTGAGTTTTTTAAAACCAATTCAGTGATCAAATTTGATAAGAATAGCCAGAATTATAAACTTTCTAATTTTCAATTGCATCCTTTTCAAAATCGATATTCATGGAATCCTACCTTATAGATACTCGCGAAATTGAAAAATTGTTTAGTGATATAGGTATAGTTCACCCAAAGTTTATTTGGACTCATTCGTACCACAATAAATTTAGTCAAATAGAAAGTTCTCGTGTTTTCAATTACAGTCAGTTCATGCCATTACTCATCAGTCAAATTGACATTTTCTATGTAGCGCGTTTTTCTTTGTATTTTTGTTATTTATTTCCATTATCGCACTTAAAAACTATTATTTTTAGAACAAATATTTGACTACATTAGGATTTATCATGTGTAAAAATATTGTGTGCATTGGAGCAAGTGACAGCAGAATGCCGGAGCAACTGTACAACCACGCGGAAAGAGATATTGATATATATCTGTCAAAATTATGCAAATCAACTATTACGCTAATTACCATTACTTATATTGATAAAAATAAGTATTTTAAAGATATTTGACATTAAAATGAATAAATAGAGGTAATAAGTATTGGTAACTAAAGGTAATTTTTTCAGTCACACGTTTTTTAAATGACAAATATCAGCTTACTTTTTAAGTGTATAATGTACATAATCTAACTGTCAAAATAAGTATACATAACCTATATTGATATCAAAACACATTTGGCATTGGTGCTGGAACATGACGTCGCTTGTATTACTGACGAAAGTGCAAATAACCTTTAGATGAATTATTAGTTATTTACGAACCAAGTGAACGAACAAGTTTACGAACTTATGGACACGAATTCGCGAAATGTTTCACGCACGAAGTTTGTACAATATTTTTTGTACGAGAACTATAATAATAATATCTACATATTGTTAAATACGTTATCGTTTATAACCATATTATTAAGGTTAGGGATTTATGATTTTAAAATGTCATTAAATTAATCAAGTTCCAGGAAGTACCAACTTTACTTTTACGCACTCGTGCTTAAAGTGACTTTTTACGCACGCAAATCGAATCGTGAAATGACAGGTTTTGATAAGCGAGTACAAAAATATTATATGAGTATACGTTTCCTCTTTCCTTATAACCATGGTTATATCCGCTATAAGGCACAACGTCACAAGTTTGCTTCTTCGGCGGCAAGTTTGACAAGTAAAATGCTATCAATGTGAATGCAAGGTACAGATTGTAGATTAAGTAATGTCTTCCCCTCTGAAGCACTTATCAAACTTTCTTCCGCTCAGGCCAATTCGATCGTTTTCGTGGGTCGGGCTATTCTGAACACCCAACTATACATCTCATGGACATTTGCGAAAACGTCTGAACGGGCATAAGCTGAAGAAAGTTTGATAAATGCTTGAAAGGAGAAGACATTACTTAACCCATAAACTGTACATCAAGTAAAATTTCTTACGGTCGTTAACAATATGAGTATTATGAGAACTGTAAATAATTCCAGAAATATTATTTTATAATACTCGTATAACAGATATGAAAATATGTGCGGATCTTTATCCAAACAAAAGTAAATTCTAAGTAATCTGTAGATCTTTTCGTATTTCGAAGGTTGTTATTTCTTCCAGGTACAAATACCTGCAAGTATTCCCCGTATTATAAAGAAATTTACATATTTTCCGTTTCTTATATGAGTCTGACCTTGAACAATTCCATACATCCCTGTTATATCGATATTTGAATACACTTCTATACATTTAACAGAAGATTTTCTGCGACAGCTGAGACATCTCTTATTTAAAAGAAATAACTGCAGGCTGAGTTTACAATTTTATAATATTGTATGTATGGACATTTACGCGCCTCGAATCTTTGCAACCACCCGAGGTCCGGTTCAGTTTGCCATCCCCTCCAGGCAGCCTCCTCTTAAGCGTTTCTGTAGGTCACATTTCTTGCCGTGTTGCGACAGATTTTCCTTTTTTAAAATTTTTCTTAACTGTGTGACATTCAGTTTTTTTATATCCACGTTTTGTTGCTGCATGTTGTACAATGTATGAATATAATGTAATTGTTATTTTACTATGAAGAAACTTTAACAGTATAATCGCGAGAACCAAAAATACGATAGGTATAAGCTATTAAAAATGAAGCTTACATTGATAAAAAAATAATTATTTTATGTATTACATACACACACAGTACAGTAGTACAATATTGCAGACGTAAATATTAAAGATATTATTTTTTTAAATAGTATTAGGCATTAAATTTTACAGAAGTAGTTTACGTTGGTTTTGGTTTCAGTGGGATGGGTGGTGCTGTTTTTCACTACACAACAGCTTCAGATCTGGAGAAAAGGAGGACAGTTTTATTCTCAGATCTTTCTCGACGTCCAGTCTACTTCTGTACTTGTTCTTCAGAAACACTAAACTTGAGAAGGCGGCTTCACACCGGTAAGTGTTCACAAAAGGCATTAAAAATGTCACTGCCTTTTCTGCTAAGCTGGTGTATTCACTGCGACAGCTGAGCCAAAAATTTATGAGCGATTCTTGACCAAAGCGGTCTTTCAATGTGGAACTGCAAGACAATTCAATCAAAGAATGCATTTATAAATCGGTTAGCTTCGGGGCTTCTTCTTCTTCTATATTAACTAGGAAAGGGTTTCTTATCGACATTTTATTGCATTCGATTAGCGGAAAATAAACCTTCAAGTTTGCTACCAAAGCTGAAAGGTGTTCGTTGATTACAGTGGAGACCTCATCTGGAATTTCGCATCCATGTTGGATTTTGAAGTCGGTCAGTGTAATGAAACAGCTATAGTTCCCTTTGTTCAATCGTGATAACCAAAACTGGTTTTTTTTTATTGCTGCCTCCACTTTTTCACTCGCTTTAAAAACCTCTACTTTATCGCCTTGTAAATTTTTATTCAGTTCGTTCAGGAAGTCAAAAATGTCACACAAGTAAGCTACGAGGGAGCGTTTTTATATTCGCGAAATGGAGCATAAGGGGTGGAAATAAAAAAACCACATTTTTCACATCTTTCAATTAATTTATTTATACCCTCATAAAAAATGATTTCTCTTTATCTGCAAAATACGCCGAAACTGCCTCCTTGACTTCATCATCGGCAGTACATTTTTTACTCCGCAGCTCTTTTTTCATTTTCGGAAACAGGTAATAATCACTCGGGGCCAGGTCTGGGCTGTAGCGTGGGTGATTCACAATTTCGAAGCCCACCTTATGCAGAGCAGCTAACGCAACGCGGCTCTTGTGGACGGGCGCGTTGTGGTGCAAAAGCAGCACACCTTTCGTCAATTTTCCCTGTCTTTTCTCTTTAATGGCTTCTTTTAGTCGCTCTAATATTGAAGCGTAATATTCTCCGGTTATAGAAACACCTTTATCTTTATAATCAATCAACAATATTCCTTCCGAGTCCCAAAATACCGTTGCCATGAGTTTCCCAGCTGATTGTGACACTTTAAATTTCTTGGGAGGTGCTGTGCCCTTTTTATGCGACTGCATGGAGTCTTGTTGGGACTCAGGTTCATAATGATGAACCCAAGTTTCGTCTCCAGTAACAATGCGACTCAATACACCATCCTTGTCTTCATTACAGAGGTCCAAAAATGCACGCGAACACTACGCGCTGTTGTTTTTGCGGCGGCGTAAGCATTCTCGGCACCCATCTTGCGCTGACCTTAGCAATGCCGAGATGATCGTGTAGGATTTTAAAAATTGTTGTATCGGATACTCCAACCATTTCTGCGAGCTGTTTCTTCTTTAGTCGAGCATCTTCGAGTACAATTTTTTGAACTTTTTGGATAAGTGCTGGCGTGGTCACCTCAATGCTCCTGCCCGGCCTCGGGTCGTCTTCAAGGGATTCCCTTCCTTGTTTAAATAAACTATGCCACTTGTACACCATGGTTTTTCCTGGACAACAGTCGCCGTAAACCGATGACATCTCATTCATTATGGTCGCGACTGATTTTCCTTGCCTGGTAAGGAACTTTATAACGGCACGATATTCGATTTCACTTTTCACTCCTGATTATGTTACTTGATTGACGATAGTTCAAAGACCAACTGTCTAATAACAATGAAACTTCGTATTTATACTAATTATGAGTCGCTGCACAGGCCACGCCCCCAATGCGCCTAATCACCCCCCTACAACCCGCTCATTCCGCGAATATAAAAACGCTCCCTCGTAGTTTGAGCAACCAGGTTAAATCATGAAACCTGCCTCTAAATTCAAAAATGATATCCTTTGAATTTGGAGGATGTTCTTCTAAAAAAAGCAGAACTTCATTTCTGGCAGAAAAAAACTGCAGAACACATTATCGCCACATGTTCAGCTATAAAGGTGCGCGGTGCTCATAAAATCATAAAACGTAAACTCTAAGAATTATTAGACGACAAACAGACGGTAGCCTACATCTCTCCAGATACATACAGATGATTAAAGTAATTCTAATACGTGTATTAAGGGAGATCTCGCTGAATACATTCGTAACGAGTCCATTTCCGTCCGAATCATGACGTCGGTTACTATCCTTTAGCGCCGCGAAACTATGCGTTGTGCACGATACAACTACCGTAGTAAACGTTAAAGATATAGTGAATATGGAGGAACGGACTCGTGACACAGAATCGTATAATTCCGCATCGATGAATAATCCAGTAACTACCTGACTAATTACGCTTCTCGCACGTTGCCAATTTCCCCGCTTCCACGTCATTATGACAGTACAAGAGAGCGCCATCTACATCGAGACGAACGAACCGGCAAAGCGATTATTAATTCAGAATTACGAATGTAATTTATAACGTTATTATTTTCTCGACGCGCCGATACGATACAACAGTTGTCTTTGTTGTCAATTAATTAGGATGAAGAGCGTATGGAAATGTGTATACATACATAAGATAATGAGTAGTAGAGAGAATAAATGTGCTTATATGTATAGGGAACATCACTAATAATTTCTAAAGAGGATTGGCAAAATTTAAGTAATGATGGAGATTGTAACAACATGACAAGCTGCAATTATTGAAAATCGAAAGATTAATACAAGTTTTTAGAATTTTTATTTTAAATATATTCAAAGTAATTTTGCCATTTACAATAATGTACTTAACCATTATCTCCTTCCATATAGTTTAAAAGCGTTGAACCAGCTGGTCCTGCCCGTCTCTTCTTCTGACAGGAACCGTTTTCCTCTCAAATGTTTTTTGAGCTCAAAAAATAGCCACACATCGCCAAATCAGATGAGTAAGGAGGATGTTTTATAATTTTGATTCCGCTAAATACTGAACGGTTGTCCCTGCTGTATGGGACGATTCTCTTTCTTGGCATTTTCTTGAAAACAGTAGGCAAACAATCTTCAACATACCATTTAACGGTAACTGTCGTTTGATCTTCTTCTGATCTACTTTAATTGCGGCCACCAAACCCGTGCTTTTGTAGAATATTGCCCTACCCTACATAACTTTTCATTGGTCGTTGTGTTTTCATCATCAATCGTAAGGGTAAAATTATACTTATAATTTTCAGTAGTCCGAACCTGGTGAGGTAGCCATATTGGTGCTACACTTATCGACTGCTTATGCTTTATAGCTTATGCTTTATAGCGTCTCCTTAGTATACTAGCTCAACGGTTTGCTGCAAGCTCACGGGTATATGTAGTCGTTGATTTGCAATTGTCTTCCAATCTTCTGGAAACACGTAGCGATTTGCAATTGTCAATAACGGTCAATGTAGGATTAATTTCCTACGAGTCCGGTCAAAAATCGTGGTATACAGAGTCACCGTAAAATTGTAGATTTTATTACCACCAACTTTTTTCTCTAAAATGTCCCTAGCTGGCTGGTTTTCTTCGTCTTGTATGTTGAATTAATGGTGCAATTTTGTTACACTGTTTGGGTGTGTTGTTGTACATATTTAATGAGATAAAATTAATTAATTATCTTAAAACATATGATTGCAATTTTTATGGTAAATTTAACATCCTTCTGTCCTTGTCGCTGGCTGGACTTATAATAAGATCTCTGCTTACCAACACCCTCCTTCTACGTCAGGCGGCTACTGAGCCAAAACATGACATCGACCGTATATATCTTCTTCTTCTATTGACACCGTGATCCATAAGAGATCTACTCAGCTATTCCCGAGCACACGAGGATTGAGCAGTAAAGCTCGTTTGGAAAATACCCACATCCTCATGAAACATTAATGTGTCCAAATAAATTGTATTGTCATGCGAAAGCGATAGCAAAATACACTACCTACTTCAATGTTCTACATATTTTGTTTAGTGTGCAAGTGACAAAAGGTGCAAGGATTGGATGTATTTATAGATTATAAGATTATTTGCTTTGATGAATTTATATAATAAGATAAACAGCTTCTCGTTTCCTTTGGCCAAAATACTAGAAATATCGAAAGGAGGATGCAATCCGTGATTCAGCAGCTCCTGTTAGAGGGCGTTTATTTGTTGAGCTCTTCGTTGGCATCTAAAAAGATATAGTTAGCATCTTCTTCTTCGCCACAATCCCAATTCGGGCTCTCTATTAGGTGGAGTCGAAACAAATGGGACTTTAACTGATTGTGCCAAAATCTTAGCTTGCACATAGTCGTAATAAATTTTCTACCTCGGCATCCCATCCTATGAAACCAGGGATTCTCTGTACGGCTGCTCGATACCACTGTATATCACTGACCTTTAGGAGATAGTCTGTGCTCTTCAGTCCACAAATGTTTTAAGTTACTTGTGTTAATGTTTTAGAGAACCAAAGAAAATGCTGCTGCGCCACCATTAAGACTCTAAGAATAGCAAATACTTCGGCTTCACAAATGCCACACTCCTCGGATAAGGCTCCTTTTTCTGAAAAATGCAGTTCAGGGGAGCTTCAGCGCAAAGTTGGCGCTCATTAGTTGAGTAACTTCCTTGACTATACCTGTTGTGTTCTTTGACAGCTGTTCATTAATAATTATTTGTATTGGTTCCATAATTTCAATGGGGTTTAAGCTGTAGCATGCCAGAAATTCCTGGATATCCAAATTTCTAAAGCTTCTAACCCATCTATAGACCTTAATCACAGGTGGAACGATTTCTTTATTAAAGTTTGGGTAAATTCGCAACATGACGCTCCATTCCTCCAGTGCTCTTCTAATGCGATCAGAACTCAATACCATGTGTTTGATGACGAAATTGTTTGCTGTCTGGTCTATTCTACACTTAACGGGGAGAGAACAGGCCTCTGCATGAAGGGCGTCAAACGCATTGCTCCCATCGCTATTCTAAGCCCTACGTTTTGGATCCGTTGGTATTAGAGTAGACTGAATAATCAAAATGCGACCTGACTAATGCATAGTACATTTGCATAATGATCTTTTGATCTGCCTCCCTCCCTCCCCATTCAGACTTGGCCATACATTTCATAATATTAAGACCCTGGTTGTACACCTAAGAATTTTATCAGCGTGTCGAATTCAACTCTGCCTCCGTTGACAATCACCGGTGGCATCTGTGTTGGTTGACTTCCTGCCTTGAAGATTACGCCCTTACTTTTAAGGCGATATAGATAATCCATGTTGGAACATCCAATCATCTACTTCTTGCATTACCACACTAACGTTCTTGGCAGGCCTGCGTCGCCAGCATAGATGACAGTCTCGATGTTATTTAGGATTTTTGGTAAGGAGCTCATATAAATATTAAAAAGTATTGTACTGAGCGGTGAACCCTGCTGGATACCTCGCGACGTACACCTAGGGCCAACGAGTTCTTTTATCGACTTTGTGCACACGGTTCTATGGCTGAGTAGATTAAGTATGGTCAGTTAGGGACATTCAACTCCAGCATCTCGTTGACTAGAATTTCTATATTTACGTTATCGTACGCAGCTGAAACATGGAGACCGTACATATGCGAAGAAACATGACTGCCCCCGGATTCCGAGTACCCGATACGAAGTGGATTCTCCATATTATATCGTAAAATGGAATTCAGAACTGCTATCGTATTCGGATGCTTCGTTTTACAGCGTTGCCACCGCATGTTTATTTTCGTAAATATTATGGAATTCCGAATGCACGGTCCGAACTGAATCCACCATATTTAATCGAAGAAACGGAATTCCGAACACAAAAAAGTCGTAGTCGTTTCGTAATTATTGGCAGTTCGTCCTCGAAACCAAAAGGGGTGTCGAGCTCTATTTCTATCCTTCTTTGAGTATGTTTCTTACCGATATTCCTACTTTTTTTACTCATTTGATATTCAACTGCGGTGTGTATTTTGTAATACAAGAGTACGGTTATTTTTTTTAATGCGCACTGTGTGCATAAGATTTTAGTTAAAATAAAGTATTATCATTATTTAGTGTTTGCCAACGTTAATTAATATACGTTTACCTACATTTTGACTTATGACATGGGTTTTTTTCTAGTTTATTTTTTAAAATATGTTCCCCGTATTTCGACGAGCTGTTCGTCGCCGTCAGCAAAATTTAATGCTGCTGAGAAGGCGAATAGAAAATCGCGCACGTAATAATTTTTATCATTTAAGTGAAGATAGGTTTACAGAGTTAATTAGGTTACCAAAACAGGTAGCTAGAGAGCTAATAGATACATTAAGACACAATATAGGTGTGTCCACTTTGCAAAGAAGCATCAGTATCGAATGCCTAGGCTATTTATTAATTTATTTGCTAATTCGTCCCATAACCTTTTCTGTTCTATTCTACTGTTTGGCCCACTAAATTGCCCTTTTAATAAATTTGGATACTTTTCCATATACTCTAAAACGACATCCTAGTGCTCTTTCGCGAATTTCGACATGTACGATAAAAAACAATAACAATAACTTATTCACCATTTGTTCAGTATTGCCAATAGCATATCGTGAAATCTGACAAATTTTCCCAATGTGTACGAGCTTTTCAATCTTTTTATTAGTAATCACCGAAAATGCACGAATATTTGGGTAATACGATGCGGTTGTTGTTCGGAATCGCAAATCACAATACGACATCGAAACGATCGTCGTCTCGAAACCGAGTTCGTATCGTAATCTCGGAATCCGGGGGCTGATGCTAACTTGAAAAGTTTATCGTACTCTAAGATTGAGAGAGTATTGTATAAAGAAAAATTGAATGAATTAAAACATTATTCGCATGTGTGCGATCGTGTTAATGCTACGCAGTTTAAATTTGAACTATTTATTTTAGTTAAAAAGATACAGATCAGACAGCTAGCACACACTTTTGACGTTTACATCAGCGCCCCCACGAGTATAGAAGGGCATCTGTAAACTTCGGCGTACCCCAAACAACTCTTGAAAGGCGTGTGAAGAATGCTCGTGAACAAGGCTTATCGTCTACGGATGCTGCCAAAAGGGGCTCGGAAGATACAAAAGTGTGTTTTCAAAGGAACAGGAACAAGAATTAGTTCAACACATATGTACCATGGAGGAACGGCTATTTGGCCTCACGTTGACTGATCTACGACACTTAGCATTTGAATTGGCCGAAGCAAATAGCATTGATCATGGCTTCAACAGAGACAAGAAAATTGCTGGAAAGGATTGGCTCTACGCTTTCCTTAAAAGAAATCCTAGGGTGTTTTTACGCAATCCGGAACAAACATCCATGGCCCGAGCGAAGGGATTTAATCGTGATGCTGTTAGCAAGTTTTTTGATCTCTTACAGTCAACTTTGGAGAGACACAAAATTTCTCCCAAAGATATATATAACGTTGACGAGACAGGTATCATGACTGTTCCCAGCAAGCAGTCCAAAGTTCTCGCTCTTCGTGGTAAGAAACAAGTAGGTTCTCTAAGCTCAGCTGAAAGAGGACACTAGTTACAGCGGAAACGTGTATGAGTGCCGCTGGAAACTACATGCCTACAATGTTCGTCTTCCCAAGAGAAAGGGAAAATCCGGCCTTACTGGACGACACGCCACCGGGATCTTTTGCTTACTTTCATGAAAGCGGATGGATTACAACAGAGGGCTTCTTGGTAGAGTTTTCCAATCCATCTGCCGAAAAACCTGTTTTACTAATCCTCGATGGGCATCACATTCCAAAAGTATAGAGCTAATTAATCTTGCAAGGGAAAAAAATGTTATTTTGCTTTGCTTCCCCCTCATACCACGCATAGACTTCAGCCACTTGACGTCACTTTCATGGCTCCGCTTAGTAACTACTATGAACAGGAAGTAAGAAAGTGGTTAATTAGTCATCCAGGTCGTGTAGTAACCATTGGGCAAGTGGGAAAATTGTACAATGCTGCTTTCCAAAGAGCCGCTTCAGTTCAAACAGCCGTTAAAGGTTTTGAAAAAACTGGTATTTGCCCTTTTAACCGCCATGTATTTCCTGATTACTTATTCGCGCCATCTGAGACTACAGAGAGACCTCTAATTTTAGCGGAGCCTCAACGGGCAGCTGCAACGTCTGAGCCTACTACTGATCTACCTTCAACATCCTTCACAGTTTCACCAAGTGTGCTTAGGCCTCTACCGCGAGAAGAGAAGAGAATTCAGAACAGAAATGACAAAAGGCGTGGTAAAACTGTTATTCTTACATCGTCCCCCTACAAAAAGGAGCTACAAGATGAAGAAGAAGAAAAAAGAAAGCCCCAAAAAAACATTAATGTAAGATCGCACAACTACAATGCATATCAAAGAGAATAAAGAGCCTAACGCTAACGGCAGAAGATTAAATAGGATGACGGTCGTTTCTGCCACAAACAAAATAAAACGTGGAAAAGGGGCTGAGTCGTCTTCGTCTGAAGAAGAAGAAGAGGATAGCGATGAGGAGTGTATTTTTTGTAATTAATTGTACTCTGACTCTAAACAAAAAGAAGGGTGGATACAGTGCTCAAGGTGCTCTGGTTGGGCTCACGAAGCGTGTTCAAACGCCGAAGAAGACGGCGATACTTTCGAGTGTGATTTCTGTAAGACTGTAAGCGTTCGTCAATAGCACATATATGTATATGTAATAATTATTAAGTAATAAAATAATAGGAATTTTAATTTAATATGAGAACTATTATTATTTTGATACTTATTGTTGGTTGTTTGATGGTTTATTCGTGCTCATTAAGCAATGGAAGCACAAAAAAATTACTAACACACAATTTTTCATTGTTTTTTATGAGGACCCCGTTTTACCCGAGCGGTTGTTCAAAACGGGGACTTTTACCTTTTTTATTTATGTGTTTCATTTTCAGGAAAAACGAGCTTTTTGCTAAACAACACTTATTTTTTTATACTGGTATAACCACTTAACCCTTTAAGCAATAGGCGGCAATTTTAATGTGATTTGCTATTTATTTATAATAAAAAATACACTAGCGTCCCCATTTTGGACAACTTTCCCCTACGTATTTTTGTTATTATTGTATTTAAATTAATAAATATTTACCCCTAACACATATTTCGGTAAGACACTTCCACATATACCTATTTTTGATACAACAAAACTTAGTAAATACTAAATTTACAAAACATACATTATTTTTGAAGTTAAGAATTCGTTGTCGTTTTGAGTCAGCATTTAATAATATAGGTATGTAATAGATGGCGCCATTGACTTTTTTTATAGTTTTTAATTAATTTTATGAAATTTATAAGTTGTAATGCACCAAATTTAGGTGAAATAGACATTTTCATCATTATACTTTATTCCTGTAATGGTGATTTATTTCTTTAATGCAATTTTTACTTCCAACACATGTGTTGGAAAGTCACTTTCCCACACGCAAATGCCAGCCGGGAAATGACATATTTTGATAAGCAAGTATAAAAAGACTTTTTTTCTACTCGCATACTTTAATTGTATTATTAGATATGATGAAGCTGTACTTTAATGATGTCCATTACGATACAGATTTTCATTATGATACAAGTTGAATCCAATAGGAATACAGATTTTTCATTACGATATAGGTGTATATCCAATAGGAATGCGACATTCAATATGGCCGCGATTACATATCTGACAGATATAAAAATTAATCAAACTTGACAGTTCTCTGTATCTATTTGAATATGCCGCTGCCGACCTTTATTGGGAGTTAGTTACCCTGCAGCCGGACAGTAAATATAGCTTTAATAAATCGTTTGGTTGGTTTCTATACTAATTTTAGGTTGAAAAGGTGGTTCGTTCTTAATTTTGCAGTTTTCTATAAAAACACGCCTGAAGCCGTGCCCGGCAATGGGCAATAAATTTTAGGTCAGTGGCCATAGCACGCCTCAAGGCGTACCAATTTCTCGGATACAAAAACGTGATTTTGTAATGTAATATATTTATAGAATAAAAATAATTTAAAAATAAACATTTAAGAATGAACACAAATATTAAAATTACTTATGTGTCAAAATTGCACAATCCAAACAGAAACTTGGTTCATTTGGACACATGGAACACACATAGATGGTATTGGTGCATCTTCTATTTTCAGAACAGGTCTTACATGGTTTCCGAGGAATCCTTTTGCTCCCATTTGGTTTTTCTCGCGGTTTCAAAACATGCTCGCCTTTTTGTAGGGAAGGTGGATGAACAGGATCTTTCAATAATTTTCTTATTACTGATAGCCGGAATATTTGTTATAAAGATAATGTGCATTGATGAGCATCATCTGTATAACATGCATGAAGATTTTGGAAGGCCATCTGACTGTTTTTCTTTCGCAGGGATAGTACGCAAGCATTTGATCCTGTCTGTCTATTCCCGACATGAAACTGTTGTATTTCACTATAGGTTGTGGTTTAAATTTTGGTCGTCCTCTTCGATCTGTGGTTTCCATCATTTTATTTTTGTGAGCAGTAGAGATGTACGTGACATCCCTTTTATCACGCCACTTCCCTACCATTACGCCATTTGCATATTTTGCAACAGTTCCTCCAACATTGAGCTTTTTCGCTTTTACTTCTTTGGGACAATTTTTCCGGTCTATGCGCAATGTACCGGTGCAGTATGTGCCATTTTCCAGTAACAATTGCGACAATCTGAAACTGTTGTAAAAGTTGTCCATGTATACAATATGTCTTGCATTCATATTCTCCTTCAACAGATCCATCACAACCTTCTCCGTGTGACCTTCTCCGCCTAAATCATCTGCCATCCCTGTATAAACACAAAATTTTAAAATGCACCCGGAAGGATTAGTCAGCATGTAAAGTTTTATGCCATATTTATGGCGTTTATTTTTTATATACTGGCGAAAAACTAAACGTCCACGCCATAATACCATTGACTCATCTAGACTTAGCTCAAATCCTGGATAAAAAACCTCCATCATTCTTTGATTGAAAAAGGTTATTATGGACCTAATCTTGAACAGTCTATCAGCTGGTTTATCTTCACCTTGCTCAGGGTTCTTTGCAAAGTGTAAACACCGCTGAATTAGAAGAAATCTGTTTCTGGACATGTTTCTTGCAAACGCTCCCAAGCCAAATAATTCATCCTGCTTCCAATAGTCCTGTATTCTGTTGATCCTTATTGTTCCCATGTGCAAAAGCAAACCGATAAAAGTTAAAAATTCATCAATAGCCAGGTCCTTCCAAGCAGCTATCCTGGACTGCTCTTTTGTTTTTTTGGATAAAAATATTTCGATAGCATACTGATTTGTTTGCTCAATTATGCTTTGAAGGAAATCATCCGTCAATAAATGCCTAAAATAATCGATAGGCTTATCGCCAGGAACAGGAATAAGCAATTCCTCTATTTTAGTAAATGGGAGAACAGTCAGCGAACTACAATCATCTTGCCAGACAACCGTATCCGGAGTAACATTTTGTGGATTTGTGTTTAGGCATCCGATAAATTAAAATAAAAGACGGACCTATATGCGAACAAGTTTATTTCGAGACTGCCGCTGTAGTGTATTTCGACAAGGCATGCATTATACAAAAACATTCACGTCACATCACAAAAACATAATATAAAAAGATTTACTTTTATACATACATTACACCCTTACTTCTAAATTAATATTTAAAATCTACAAAAACCAAAGGTTCCGGTTCTACCTATGTATATTTAGCAAACTCTAAATCTAAGGAACTCCTACTACAAATCTTTCTGGGGCTTTCAGTTGGCTACGTCGCCGCAATTGTCTAGGCGTCATAGCGGTCGCAACCGAGGATCCACTCAAACCGTTTCCAACTTTAGGGGTCTCATCTTCCTGAATTAATTCCGGCAATGGATCCTCGCCTACGTGATCCCCTTCTAATGTGGACCGAGGGATGATGCCACAGGCTGCACTATTTTCAACTACCATGTAATTATGATTTGTTTTCAATTGGTTAATGTGGCGCTTCCACATCATCCCTCCGTCCACCTCCACAATGTAAGTTCTTCGACCAATCACTCTGCAAATCGTACCTTTACACCATTTAGGAAATTTAGATCTATCGCGCACCCAAACCCTATCGTGTACTTGGTAAGAATTTTGTCGTTTCCCCTTATAATACCTTTGTTGCTGCGTTTGTTTATTTAATACCTTTAATCGTGTTGAGGGAAGCCACAAGTCCAACCTAGTACGCACATTGCGACCCATCAACAATCTAGACGGCGTTTCTCCAGTGGTAGTATGCGGAGTGTTTCTGTACTGTAGCAAGAAGCGATTTATTATTTGCTCTATCTCCAGTTTAGGATTTTCATTTTTACTCTTCTGTATCGTGCGCTTCATGATCTTTACGGCGCTTTCTCCCAGCCCATTGGTAGCTGGGTAATACGGAGCCCCAGTTATATGTTTTATGCCACATGATTGCAAAAAATTCTGAAATTCTCCAGAAGTAAATGTGGCCGCATTATCGGTACAAATCTCTAAAGGAAACCCGAACCTCGCAAATAATTCATCAAAAATACGGATGCAGCCATGAGTTGTTAAATTTGCGGTCTCGAAGCACTCAACCCATTTAGAAGTAGCATCTTCAATTACTAAAAAATTTCTATTATCAATTGGACCAAAGTAATCAGCGTGTAAACGAACCCATGGATCCTTAGGCCAATTCCATGTTAGTAACGCTGCTTTAGGTGGGTTATCCATATATATAGCGCATGATTCACAATTTTTCGCTAATGCCTCGATTTCTTCATCCATCGAAGGCCACCACACATATGAGCGCGCTAAAGATTTCATTTTTACGATACCCATATGTGCACTATGCAATTCCTTCAACAACACGCTGCGTAACTCTTGGGGTACCACCAGTCTATATCTCCACATTAAACAATCTTGTTCTACAGAAAACTCTGTTTTTCTGATAAAATATGGTCGAAACTCGATACTTGGTGCAACCGTAGGCCATCCGTTTCTTACATAAAACATTACTTTACTTAAAACCATATCAGATGCCGTATATCTCTTAACCTGTTCATAATTAACTGGAATGTTAGATTCTTTCAAAAAATTCAGATATGAAATCTCAGAGTGCAAAGGCAAACTCCCAATGCAATCGTCATCTTTTCCGGTTTCTACTGCTGACCTGGACAAAAAATCTGCTATGTTATCCTGCGACCTTACGTATTTTATCTCGTAGTCAAAAGCTGACAAAATGTGAGCCCATCTCTGTAGACGGTTGGCTGCAAAAATCGGCAATCCGCGTTTATCCCCAAATATCGCAAGTAGTGGTTTATGATCCGTACACAAAACGAATTTCTTACCGTAAAGATATTGAAAAAATTTCTTTAAACCGAACATAATTGCCGCTGCCTCCTTCTCAATTTGCGAGTACTTCAACTCGGCCGAAGTTAACAAACGAGAGGCAAATGCTATTGGTCTCTCACGTTTTTCATCACCGATATGACTAATAGTGGCCCCTAGCGCATAATGTGATGCATCCACTGTAAGTTTAATTTGCCAAGAACTATCAAAGTGGGCCAGCACTGATGATGACAATAATAATTCTTTGGCTTTCTTAAAACTAGATTCACATTCCCGTGTCCAATCCCACGCAACATTTTTTTAATAACCTATATAGTGGCCTTAAAATATCGGACGCCATTGGCAAAAATTTACAAGAAAAGTTTATCATACCGAGAAATGATTTAAGTTCTGTAACATTATGCGGACGTTTTGCTTCGTTGATTGCCTTTACCCGTACCCCAGATGTGTGCAACCCATGTTTATCTATCACGTGACCCAAATACTCGACGGATTCTTTGAAGAAAAAAACATTTTTCTTTTCTTACTCGTAATCCACATTCATGTAGACGTTCGAAAACCTGTTTCAGCCGATTTAGATGTTCTGCATCATTTTTTCCTGTAACTAAAATATCGTCTAAAAAGCAAACTACGCCGGGTAGAACAAACATTTGGTCCATAATATTTTGAAATATTGCCGGTGCACACGTAATACCATATGGCAACCGCGTATACGAAAACAGACCTTTATGTGTTGATATTGTTACTAACTTCCTAGACTCTTCGGTAAGTAAAATTTGTTGATACGCTTCTGATAGATCGATTTTCGAAAATTTTACTCCTCCTTGTAACTGAGAAAATAAGTACTCGATACGAGGCAAGGGAAAATGTTGAACCTGTAATTGTGGATTTAAGGTGATCTTGAAATCCCCACATATTCGTAATCCACCCCCTGATTTTAGGATGGGTACAATTGGCGTAGCCCATTCCGAAAATTCGACTGGTACCAATACCTTGTTATTTACCAGTCTTTGAATTTCTTCTTCTATCTTACATTTCATTGCAAAAGGCACTGGTCGCGGCTTATAGAATTTAGCTACCGAGTTTTCTTTCAGTTTTAACGCTACTTCAAACTTATTAAATGTGCCTAATTCATTTTGAAAAATTTCACGATAATGGTGCAACAAACATTGTAAACTACCGGAAGAACCTACATTGCTTACATGGTCTGTACATTCAATATTATTCATATAATTACTCTTAACTTCGTGTCTTAATTTAGTAATACCTAAGCTAAGCATACTTAAGCCGTTTCTACCAATCAGAGGAGGTCCTCCGTTCTTAATTACATATGTTTTTAAAATAAAAGCTTTTTTTTCAAACAAAATTTTTAACTTCAAAAACCCTATTGGCTTAAAAGTTATTCCTACATAATCTCTTAATTCTAGATCGTTTTCAAACAAATCTTTTTTTATAAAATGTTTTAAGTATAATTTTTCAGAAATGGCAGCATGTGCAAAGCCGGAATCGGCTTCAAAATTAATAGGGATATTTTCAACTGTTAATTTAACTAAAAAAGGTTTTACATTATCATTATAATCTAAATTACTTAAGATACCCAAATGAAAATTTAAATCTTCCTCCAAATTGTTGTTTACTTCATTATCTGCCATATATCTAACTGACTGATGACGACATTGAGCAGCCAAATGACCGCGAACTCCGCATTTAAAACAATTACTGTTTCTATATATACAGTTTTTACTTAAATGATTTTTACGACCACAAACATTACAAACAATATTACCTGCGCGAGAATTAGAAACACCGCTTACCGTTTGTCGTTGCATCTTACTTTCATCCCGAACTCCGGCGCCCGGTGTTGAATCCATAGTCTGCGGTCGCCGAGATACGCTTCCCGTTTGAATCGGTGATCGGTTGATGCGTTGTCGATTGAAATTTACTGGCTCAGTCTTGATAGTTATTCCCAAATTGTCTCGAACTGATTGTTCTTTTAGCGTTCATTCCTTCGCTAATGCTATTTTAGTTATATACTGTAAGGTTGTTGTTGATTTCGAGGGATCTTCTTCAAACAGACGTTCCATGATTTTTTCATCATTTATTCCGATTACGAAGACATCACGCATGACCGTATCTAGTTCTGTACCAAATTTGCAATTTGATGCTAACGATTTAATATGGCTACCCAATCTGCTACTGTTTCCTGTACATCTCGCCTTGCTGTGTAAAACTTTAAACGTTCAGCGAAATAAGACTTCACCGGCACCAAATGTTCGCTTAGCAAGGTGATCAATTCGCTGTATTCTTTTTGCTCGGGCGATGCCGGCACACACAAATTACGCAGTAATACATAACAATCTTCAGATAAAGTATTTAAAAGAATAGCTTTCATTCGCTCTGCTTCCGACATTGAGTTTGCGATGAAAAACTGTGCTAATCTTTCTTTAAACACTGTGAAGTCCGATGATTTTGGATCGAACGTTGTTAACGATCCCAACAAACCGACTATTTTTTGCGACATATTTCTTTGCGTTCTTACGTTTTTCCTCTTTCTTTTTCGATGAATTAATGTCTTAATAACATATATACACTAATGTAAAACATCCTCGTCGCCACTGTTGTGTTTAGGCATTCGATAAATTAAAATAAAAGACGGACCTATATGCGAACAAGATTATTTCGAGACTGCCGCTGTAGTGTATTTCGACAAGGCATGCATTATACAAAAACATTCACGTCACATCACAAAAACATAATATAAAAAGATTTACTTTTATACATACATTACAGTTTTGAACACTTATTGGTGGATTACGTTGAACTGTTGTTGGTTGCGTGGTTATATTTGTTTGTTGAATGTCATTGTCACTATCAGACGCACCATCATCACCGCCACAAGAAAAGTCACTGTCGTCATCGCAGTCTATGTTATCGTCCGATGATGAAGCAAAAACATTATCGTCTTCTAATATACTTATTAATTCTTTATCTGACAGAGATGTGTGTCTCGCATATTTTGTTCTTTTAGGCCTAGACGGCCCTGCAATATCATCGGCCATTTTACTACCCCGAATACAGTTGAAATCGCGCAACAACTAAAACCAACACAACACATGCGTAGTTTAGACCTTTATGCAAGTGCCAGCACAATCACAGTATCTATTACCCACTGCCAGCCAAACGGTAGTGTCTCTCATGCACAGCTGATGAAAACGCCTTCGGGCGTGCTTGGCACATGCATACGGCGTGTTTGGCAGTGTACGTGTTAATGGCTATCATTAAATGCTCGTTGCATAATATACTATTAATTGACCGGTGTTTTTATAGTATTGATCAATTCCTGACTTTCTAGCTAGTTCGGTTTTGACATCGGCAGAGGTTGGCGACTCTCAAATTGGCGCCATTTACTCCCCAACCCCTGGACATCGGTTATCGTGTAGTGTTGCTACCATTTTATATTTTTATATGTGTGTTTCTGTATAGTAAATGTTATATTTCACGGAACGTATTGGACAATGTCTGTGTAGTCAACTACCAAAGACAATAAATAAATAAAATAAATAAATAACTTCGAAACTGTTGCAGATAATCAAACGAAATGTTGGATTTTGGATAAAAACTTGTATCTCACTCTGAAGAACAAAACGCTTGAATATCTGTCATAAAACACAACATCACTTAACCCTTGGCTACTCACAAAGTATGAATGAAACATCAAAAAAAAATAGATGAGGATATCAATAACGACATTGTGTGAGATAGACAGGAATACAAAATCTAAAAGAATCCATCGATTTAAACAAAGCTTTAAGTTGCTGCGACGAAAACGAACATTTTGATGAATATTCTATTCTTTAATAATATTAAAAAATATGCCGGATGCCTATTAATGTTCAATTGTTTTTTTCTTGTTTTTAACCATCTCAATTAGAATAAAAGATATCAACAATCGGTCGGGCTCGTGGCCTAGTGGCTTGCACACTTGCCTCGTAGTCCGGCAGTACCGGGTTCGAACCCCGGTGCTTCCTTTCTGAGTTTGGTTTTCTGTAGTTTTCCAAATTCCACGGCAAATGCGGAAAGGTAACATCTTAAGTCGGTCTACAGCCGCAGGCGTAATAATAACTCATGGCCAGCCGATGCCCCCTGTAATTGGCGCAAGCTGTTGGGGGATGCTAAGGCATGAATTATTATTATTTATTATTAAGAAAGTTGCTAATGGAGAATCATTAACTTTGGACACTCTGTATAGTGAAAGTCAATAAATGAGTTGCACTTTTTCTGTCATCATTTATCTTTGCCGTAATAATTTTACTTTATCTGCAACTTCTTAGAAATGCCACATTTTTCTCATAAAATTAAATTTAACCTTCGTCGTCGTCGCCGAATTTCGCGATTCTCTCGAAATTTTCTTCATATTATTATTAAATTAAAAGTGCTTAACGCAATTTATTTGTGGGACGTTAATCTTCAACCCCAAAGCGGATTGCAACCCCTTTTTCGTTTCGGATTTACCGGCGCTTACGCATATATTCCGAAGGACGTTATTATATCTTTAACGGTACGACATCAGCCAGCCCTTGATAATTAAGAGAGTACGGTTAAAAATGAAAATGTAAGACGCTCTCTCGCCGCCTAAATAAAATTGTACGTCGGCGTAGGAAATTGTTCCGTAAATTAGAACTTAACGTGGTGCTTATTTTAGTCGTGATTATTTTATAATATGGCAAATTCTAAATTTTAGGTTAGGAGATGCGTAGCTTTAATTACATACAAGCAAATTTGGAATAAATAGACTTGTATCAGTTTAATTTCAACTCGAGATGGCGCGTGAAGGTTGAAGTGGATTTATTGGTCGGCAAGGGCAACATGTTTTGTAACAAATGTCAAAATTTCAGACGTCTACTGCCAATAATTGTTATTTAAGAGTGTGTTTTTTGTGTTTCATTGACCAATTCCCGGTACTTTCTTGAAAGAATGTACAACGTTTCGGAAACATTATTGCATCATTTTCATGTACATTTCTGTAGATAGAAACCTATTTCCTTTATTGTCTTTTTAAATGACTTGCTGCTTCTAGTTCGAATGGCAACAGGGTATTGAAAAAGCAAACGAGCATAAACGATAAAAATGGTTTGATTCTAGTGGTGCCCAACAACATAATTCCCCCATAATTCCTATCTTATAGTCCTTGGCAGATGGCATACATTACAATTTTTTTATTCAATTCTAGAAAAAAATACAACCTCGTAAGTGTCAAGGTCGTTTCAAAAACAGATACGAACATTTAACCAAATTTGAATAGTTCAGTTATTGTAAAAAATCTCTTTATTTTTCCTTCTTCATTAATATTTTAAAGATTTTATATTGAAGAAGAAATAGTCGTACCATCCATACCAAAACTTTAATCTTTCTAGAATAAACGTCTTTTCGGTAGAGAAAAACAATATTTCTGTTTTACGCAAAACATGACAGTGATCTAAAATATCTTTGGCAATTATATTTCCAGTAGAAATATCAATTTTTTTATCTTTTACTTCAATTTGTCCCGAAACATCTATATCATTGGCCGAAAATCCTAAAATTTTTATCCTATTTTTTTATTTATATTTTTTCTACAGTTTTGTGCTTCAAGTTTTAGTCGTTTTTGAAGCCGAATTTCAAGGTCCTGTCTTAGGAAATTGAGGTTCTAAATCAGTCTTTATTGCTGTAATGGAATGTGGATTTCATCCCCTAGGTGAATGTAGGCCTTGCTGAAAATTTCCAGTCCACATTCAGTAAGCAGTAGTAATCACATGCAAGCATGGAAGGTCTAGATTTCCTTGACTACTTCTTTGATTTTATTTTAGCAGCATACTAGCTTGAATATACGAGCATAACAATTTGCAGAAACAATTTGCAGTCCAAAAAAAGACGTTTTCTCAGACTTTGAACTTGATGGACGTGAAGAAGTTACAAAAAAGTGTGAATTTCATCATAAGTTTGAAGATACCTCAACAGAAAAATATTATAAATTGCTGCCAGGAAATTTAATCGAATCTGACACTATTACCAAGTAACCAAGTCTGGTTGCAATAGTAGGGTTCCTTTGAATCTGATCAGCTATTGCGTTATATGAAGAGCATTGAGTGAAAGACGGAGACCAAATATCTAGGTTTTACACTAGATAATAAGCTTCTATGGAAGAGCCCTGATTGTTTGTAGAAACTTTGCAAAGAAAAATTGGGAGTGCAACCCAAGAGCTTTGCATAGTTAGACTAAGTACCAGTTATGAGGCAATAGCTTGGAGTGCCAGTCTAACCACAACGAAGATGCGCCTCAAAGGTACAAAGACTGGCCTGCGTTTGCATTATTGGTTCAATGAAAACATGCCCAACAGCTGTTTTAAAAGTGATGCAAAAGAAGAAACTTAGCCTAGCAAAGAATTTTGTCACGAGACTAGGCTTCATGAGCGGATGGAATCAAAACACGATCACAGAACTGAACAGGAAAGCTTACGGAAATTCCCCATCATCCTTCAGGCGGAAATACACGGTATGCAAAGATCCGGCCAGTTTAATCTTGAATGAAACTACCGGAAACAGGAGATAATAATCCTGATCAAACCATTTTGCGGGATCAGTCATAGCATATTTCTACTTGGAGAAAGGGTAAGTATGGGTTGCCGGCCCTCGGCGATTTTTGGCTGAAAATTAAGGCATATATTTGACCCCCTAAAAGTCGCCTACAGCCAAATTTTCAGCTCTGAATATTGAACGGTCTTCGAGTAAAAAAATAAAAACCAAAATTTTTTTGAAAATTTTTATTTCACAATTAGGTTGTCCGATGGGAGGGGAGGGGACAGATGTGCTTCTTCCTCGTTTTGGTATTGCAGTGGCAAATAGAAGTGACCTTATTGAAAACCATACTACGGCTCTTAAAAAAAAACTGCATAATACGACGAACAAGGCCGTGTTAATTTGTGATGGTAAAGTTCAAACAATGAATTTCAAAGAAAATCTTTTTCTGGACAGAAAAACGTACCTCTATGTAAACCATTTACCATATGCACGACTGGTGGTTACATAGTTGATATGCTAGGACCATATTTTGCTAATGTAAATGACGCAGCTATCTTGAAAGAAGTTGTACGTGATCCAGAAGGCTTAGGCAATTGATGGCACCGGGAGATATTTTCGTACTGGACCGAAGTTTTCGTGACGTGAAAACTGATTTAGAAGGTAAAGGGTTTCAAGTGCTAATGCCAGCTTTGAAAGGTAAGCAAAAACAATTAACAACTGCGAAATCAATTGAATCTCGGTTTGTAACAAAAATTCGTTGGGCTGTTGGTAAGTTAAAACAAAAATTCCAGCTTCTCGACAAAAAATTAGCTAGTAAAATGCTTCCAAAAATTGGTATTTATTTCAAAATAGCATCATTTCTTCATAATCAGTTTGGAAAACGACTTACATCTGATCTTAGTTACTCCGACGAGATAGTAAATAGAATGAAGAGTCAGATAGATGTTGAGAATACGTTAGCTACAGAAGTTGAAGCCAAGTTGGCAGCGCAAGAAACTTCCGTTTGAAATCATTACCTTTGACGACTTGAGCGATTTTCCCGAAATGACAAATAAGGAGCTGAAGATTTTATTCACTGGTTCATATCAATATAAGCAAGCGATATCATATTTAGCTGAAATGTTGGCTGACTCGGATTCAATAGACAACCTAGATTTCTCAAAAGTTAACAGGAATTAAACATTTTATAAAGGATTGAGATCGCCGGTAAATGAAACAGAAATTATTTTTTTTTCAAAGACTTGTGGTTTTCGAGATTTTTTGAGTTGAAAATGCCCGAGGAAGTCACGTGACCAAAACGCAAGGTGACGTAGAAAACAGTATAAAACTTGTAAGTCAGATTATAAGGTTATGACATTACTAATATGAAAACACAAATGTAAGATCCTTTTTTAACCATTAATACATATAGTCCAAGAGCCCGTGAACCCCAGACTTACGTCATAGTACAAAAGCTGATTTTTTTTCTGTGTGAAGACACTATAGTAGGTAACAACGTTTGGCTACTATGAACTTCGAGTCGTGGGCCCTTCGACAGGTAACAGGTAGCAAAGGTGTGAAAAATTGCTACTTAATTACGTCATAGTATAAAAGCTGAAAATTTGATATGTTGTAGGGATAATTATAACAAACCACCATCCCCATTGCCAGACATTTTGCGTGAGCCCTTCCCTCCGCCAAACACATTTGAAGTTCATTATGACGTAATTGTACTTACGTCATAGTATAAAAGCTGAAATTGAAATATGTTACTTGAGCAACTATTTGAAAATGTTCCCCAAGCAGCCCGACACTTTCCATGGTCCTAAAGCCGTGCCAGACACAGTTAAAAAAAGACTCAAAATTTCTTTGTATTTGACTTTCTAGAAGAACGGTAGGTCGTAGGGAAAAATTTTATGAACAAAAATTGTAGAGAACACTTATATCTACAATTTATCTCGTAGAAACCTTGAGCTGCGACCAAAATTGCACGAACTAGAGGGCGCTGGAATTTCTAAAAATCACTTTTTTCGTTTTTTTCACGTTAAAACATGATTTTTGAGGTATAATTTGAATAGGAAAGTTGTAGAGCTAAAAAATATATACAAAATCGTTTGTATACTTTTTCTCATACGATGCACCATTACAGAGATACAGCGTTTTTATTTCATTCATACTTTTCATGTACCATCGGGCAATCCCTTGACGATTTTTCGTAAATTTGTCATTTTCTATGCTCTGAACAAGTTTTGGAGATATTAAAAGAGTTGCAGAGCATAAAATTATGTACAAATTTCACTTAAAATAATTTTCATAATTTTCATTATTTTTTTGCTTTTTTAGTTTTTCGACCCGAGCAATTTTTTCAAGTAAAGCCACGAATGTTTTATGTTTAGGTGGTTTTCAAAATAAGCCGGTTTCGTCGGCGTTGTATATTTGATCACGTGAAATGCTCAATTTTTTCTTGAAAGGGTCAACTGCGACGACATTTGATAAAAGTTTATCACTCGAAATTTTCAAGTGTCGAATGCCTTATTAAAATTCTGCAACCAGCCTTGACTACTAGCAAAAGTTGTATTTTCTTCAAAGGTCTCGTGCAGTTGTTTCGCCTTCTCTTTTAGCATTGCACCAGATATCGGTAAGTTTTTACTTCGTTGTTTCAGATACCATCTATACAAAGCAGTTTCCATTTTGGGTTTTTCTGCTCGTTTCATTCTTCTACGTTTACTAATTCCGACATATGTATTTGACAGAGCTTTTACAATTTTTGTTAATTTTTGCTAATGCCGCCTATAGTGGATTTGGCAACTCCATATTCACGTGAAAGCGAACTTGCACTTCTACCATCATTAAGTTGTGTTATTTATTAATGTTCTTAGTACACTTCACTAACTACACAATAACTCAACAAAATACACGAGTAAAATGTAGGCGTTCAATCACAAACACTGTGTACCATCATAATTAGGGGGTTCCCCTGATCGAGTCATCTAAGTGCGCGCACTGGCTACTAAATATAGGAGTACACATCTGGAATATGTAACTGGTTCATCTTATTGAGTTGGCTGTTGTTCGCCTTATAGAATACTGTGTATAAAAATTTATTTGTTCACCTTACCGAACTGTTTATCTTATGGGGTGTTCACCTTATTGTGACTACTATATATACAGTGACCGGCAGAAAGTGCGCAGCATATGGGAAAATGGTTTACCTTTGAATATAGCATAATTATGTTATTGCATCATATCTCGACATGACTTGAAACCAAAATAGCACTCGCCATTTCTGCCGAAACTCTCATCGTATACGAGGGAGAGTCAAAAATACAAAATTACGCTAAGAGTAAAGTACCCCCATTTTTAACATTAGACTTTTCTTTATTAACCAATAGTTCTTTGGTTTTAAAAATCAAAGTAAAATATCGAGTTTCATTTACTTTCGATGACAAATTTCAGTTTACTGTTTATTCTGAATTACCCTGTATAAGAAATTGTGCGCGCTCATCCAATACGCAAATCTTACTCTCTGTAGACATCGTAACAGAAAACCATAAATAATACGTCGCAAAAGTCAGCTACAAAAATAATATAGCTCTTAAAAATAAAAATTCAAGAATGTGAAATAATTTTGCTGCACACCATATTTTACGTTTTCAGAAGGCAAACATTTTTATTTAACTGAAATTGTGTGATTCATTTTAACTTAATCATCTTTGAAATTGTAATATTTTTTCATAAAATTAGCAACACTTCTTTTTATTCAGGTTTTAATAATAATAATAGTAAAGGTACATAATAGTAGGAAATAAAACTCAAAATACATTAACAAAATCGTAAACAAAAATATTTATTTACAAGTACATTATTTTTCTACGTGAGCTCCCCCATTCTCTATACATTTCATTGTCCTGTTGTTAAATTCTTGTGCTACGTTTCTTAAAAAACCGGATTAATTTGAACGACACACTGCCTAATCGTATTTCCTAATGGTCCAGATTTCTAAATGGTCGATGTTTGTATACTTGATTCTTTAAGTAACCCCAGAGAAAGACATCCATTGGGGTAATGTCAGGCGATCTTGTAGGCCAATGATTTTCTGAAAACCGTCCGATCCATTTTTGAGAAAATTGTTGATTAAGCCATTCTCTTACTTGCAATGTAGAATGGATCGAAGCACCATCTTATTGAAAATACATATTCGCTCGTAGATTTAAAGGCATATCATCTATAGCAACTCGCTAAATTCATTCTGCAAGAATTGTAAATATCTACCTGCATTTAAATTTCGCTGGACAAAATATAGTCCAACTATTTGAGTATTCAATATACCACACCAAACGTTTGTTTTAAATGAATATTGGCTTTTACATTCAATTGTAAAATTAGGATTTTGATTAGCCCACCACCTACAATTTTGAGAACTTACTACGCCGTTGCTTGTGAAGGTTGCTTTGTCAGTAAATAATATTTGACTTCCAAAATGGGGATTATCTTTCTTCTTGCCTTGGAACCAAAAACAAAAGTCAATTCTAGCATCTAGATCTCTTTGTTGAAGAGTATGGGTGAATTTTGGTTTATATGGTAAGTATTTGTCTTTTTTAAAAATTCTTCTAATCGATTTTCCGGAAATACCTAATAGTTCTTCTCTTTCAGACAATGGCATAGTAGGAACTTCATTTACTGATAATAACACATTTAAACTATTTTCTTCATTAGTTACACCTTTCTCATGGGTTTGCTTGTATTTACTTTCCACCGAACCAGTCTGTTTAAATTTGTTCACAATTCGGCATACAGTAGAATCGTGAATATTTTTATTGTGTCTATTGTTAAAAATATTTGCTGATTCGCGATAGCTATAGTAATTTTCTCCACGAATTAGAACTATTTCTACCTTTTCTTGTACCCATAACCTTTCCGCTTCCATTTTAATAGCAAAACTAAATGTCTAAATGACATTTATTGAATTAAGTTCATGTTTTTTAAAATCAAACACATGCAGTACGAAAAAACATCTGTCGAGGATTATGCTGAGACTAACTTTTTTGTCGCTCTTTCTCGTCATGCGTTTATTATTAAAACCTGAATAAAAAGAAGTGTTGCTAATTTTATGAAAAAATATTACAATTTTAAAGATGATTAAGTTAAAATGAATCACACAATTTCAGTTAAATAAATTTTTTTGCCTTCTGAAAACGTAAAATATGGTGTGCAGCAAAATTATTTCACATTCTTGAATTTTTATTTTCAAGAGCTATATTATTTTTGTAGCTGACTTTTGCGACGTATTATTTATGGTTTTCTGTTACGATGTCTACAGAGAGTAAGATTTGCATATTGTATGAGCGCGCACAATTTCTTATACAGGATAATTCAGAATAAACAGTAAACTGAAATTTTTCAGCAAAAGTGAATGAAACTCGATATTTTACTTTGATTTTTAAAACCATAGAACTATTGGTTAATAAAGAAAAGTCTAATGTTAAAAATGGGGGTACTTTACTCTTAGCGTAATTTTGTATTTTTGACTCTCCCTCGTATACGATAAGAGTTTCGGCAGAAATGGCGAGTGCTATTTTGGTTTCAAGTCATGCCGAGATATGATGCAATAACATAATTTTGCTATATTCAAAGGTAAACCATTTTCCCATATGCTGCGCACTTTCTGCCGGTCACTGTATGAATAAATACTATTTTTTTATTATATTGTTTATTATTCAGTCGATACTCACGAAAAGCCACCGATGGCACATGAAAAGAATGAAAAAATAAATAAAAACGCTGTATCGCTGTAATGGTGCATCGTATGAGAAAAAGTATAGAAACGATTTTGTATATATTTTTTAGCTCTACAACTATCCTATTCAAATTATACCTCAAAAATCATGTTTTAACGTGAAAAAAACGAAAAAAGTGATTTTTAGAAATTCCAGCGCCCTCTAGTTCGTGCAATTTTGGTCGCAGCTCAAGGTTTCTACGAGATAAATTGTAGATATAATTGTTCTCTACAATTTTTGTTCACAAAATTTGTCTCTATGACCTATCGTTCTTCTAGAAAATCAAATACAAAGAAATTTTGAGTTTTTTTTTAACTGTGTCTGGCACGGCTTTAGGACCATGGAAAGTGTCTGGCTACTTGGGGAACATTTTCAAATAGTTGCTCAAGTAGCATATTTCAATTTCAGCTTTTATACTATGACGTCAGTACAATTACGTCATAATGAACTTCAAGGGTGTCTGGCGGAGGGAAGGGCTCACGCAAAATGTCTGGCAATGGGGATGGTGGTGTGTTATAATTATCCCTACAACATATCAAATTTTCAGCTTTTATACTATGACGTATTTAAGTAGCAATTTTTCACACCTTTGCTACCTGTTACCTGTCGAAGGGCCCACGACTCGAAGTTCATAGTAGCCAAACGTTGTTACCTACTATAGTGTCTTCACACAGAAAAAAAATCAGCTTTTATATTATGACGTAAGTCTGGCGTTCACGGGCTCTTGGACTAATAGAAAAATTCAAAAAACAAAAACTTGAAAAAAATTGGTCACGTGACGGACGGAAACCGAAATATTTTTTTTCTTATAGCGTCTAAAACAGTGCAACCCATACTTACCCTGTTACCCCTTTAAAAAGGAAGCTGATCAAAAGAGAATCGAGCACTGGTTTGATCAACATGGAATGAGATAAGCGAAAATAACCAGGACAAATTGAATGAACTCACCACCATGAGCAAACACAAACTTCGCATACTGACAGGAATCCTATTAGGTCACTATCGCCTTCGAAATCATATGAGAGTAATTGGGTTAGCAGAGACAACAGAATGCCGTTTTCGCGAGGAAGGGGACGTACACATCGTCTCCGCATGTACAGCACTACGCAACTCAAAAGCAATGCACTTAGGATCTTACGAAATAGAAGAGGGAGAGAAATTAGATTTTTGGAAAACCAATATTAAAAAAAGTCCATCGTGAAGTTTTACCACATTAATTACAACCATTAATCTAGATGGCTGCTTCGGTTATTTTCAACCGCTCTAACTCTTTATTTGTTCTTTTTTTCTTTCTAAGTGGCTCGTTTCGGTTTTAGAAATTGTGTCGAAAAAAATAAGAAAAAACTTCAGAATTGCGTGCTAGGCGAATGTAGTAGATAAATTTATGGAGATTACATTACCTCACCGCGGTAAATTTTTTGCGTTATCACCAGGAATTATACAGTAACTTAGGGATTGGAACGTGCAAATACAGGCTGTAATGAAACGGAAAGGCGGTTCGGAAGCAATTTCGGCCGCGTCTTCTTTGTTTTCGCCGTCTTCGCTTTCCGCTGGTTTCCCCCTTTTTTTTATAAAAAGAAAATACTTTCATTAAGATTATTATGTGGACTTATGCTGGGAGACTACCGCGGCGACATTCACATTAACTTAGGGAAGGTATATGTAGGATAAATATACGACGGTGTAAATTAATCGGTTTAAATCACGTTTTTAGGTCGGTGTTAGATTTTTTTTTTTTAGTTGTTAGAATGCTTGTTATATACGAGGGAGTGTTTTGATATTCGCGGAATGAGCGGGTTGTAGGGGGGTGATTAGGCGCATTGGGAGCGTGGCCTGTGCAGCGACTCATAATTAGTATAAATACGAAGTTTCATTGTTATTAGACAGTTAGTCTTTGAGCTATCGTCAACCAAGTAACATAATCAGGAGTGAAAAGTGAAATATGGAAAAAATCGAATATCGTGCCGTTATAAAGTTC
This sequence comes from Holotrichia oblita, assembly GCA_023690525.1. Classification (NCBI taxonomy): domain Eukaryota; kingdom Metazoa; phylum Arthropoda; class Insecta; order Coleoptera; family Scarabaeidae; genus Holotrichia; species Holotrichia oblita. The sequence continues at coordinate 216,701,329 of CM043015.1, read as the reverse complement.
CTTACCAGGCAAGGAAAATCAGTCGCGACCATAATGAATGAGATGTCATTGGTTTACGGCGACTCTTGTCCAGGAAAAACCATGGTGTACAAGTGGCATAGTTTATTTAAACAAGGAAGGGAATCCCTTGAAGACGACCCGAGGCCGGGCAGGAGCATTGAGGTGGCCACTTATCCAAAAAGTTGAAAAAATTGTACTCGAAGATGCTCGACTAAAGAAGAAACAACTCGCAGAAATGGTTGGAGTATCCGATACAACAATTTTTAAAATCCTACACGATCATCTCGGCATGTCTACGGTTAGCGCAAGATGGGCGTCGAGAATGCTCACGCCGTCGCAAAAACAACAGCGCGTAGAGTGTTCGCGTGCATTTTTGAACCTCTATAATGAAGACAAGGATGGTGTATTGAGTCGAATTGTTATTGGAGACGAAGCTTGGGTTCATCATTATGAACTTGAGTCCAAACAAGACTCCATGCAGTGGCATAAAAAGGGCACAGCACCCCCCAAGAAATTTAAAGTGTCAGAATCAGCTGGGAAACTCATGGCAACGGTATTTTGGGACTCGGAAGAAATATTGTTGATTGATTATAAAGATAAAGGTGTTTCTATAACCGGAGAATATTACGCTTCAATATTAGAGCGACTAAAAGAAGCCATTAAAGAGAAAAGATGGGGAAAATTGACGAAAGGTGTGCTGCTTTTGCACGACAACGCGCCCGTCCACAAGAGCCGCGTTGCGTTAGCTGCCCTGCATAAGGTGGGCTTCGAAATTGTGAATCACCCACCCTACAGCCCAGACCTGGCCACGAGTGATTATTACCTGTTTCCGAAAATGAAAAAAGAGCTGCGGGGTAAAAAATTTACTGCCGATGATGAAGTCAAGGAGGCAGTTTCGGCGTATTTTGCAGATAAAGAGAAATCATTTTTTTATGAGAGTATAAATAAATTAATTGAAAGATGTGAAAAATGTATCCGTCTTGCAGGTGAATATATTGAAAAAGAAAAATAATTTGGTTTTTTTATTTCCACCGCTTATTCCCCATTCCGCGAATATAAAAACGCTCCCTCGCTAACCAACCCAGCTGTCTTTCCTCAATAACTCTCTTAACCGGTTTCAGGTTCCTTCTTTGTAGTATTACCTCATTTCTAATTCTGTCTTTTCTTGTAATTCCTTCAATTTTTCTCAAAAATCTCATTTCTGCTGCTGTTATTCTGCTTTTGTTTCTATCTGAAATCGTCCAAGACTCACAACTGTATACTAATGAAGGTCTTACTACTTTTTTATATATCTCTGTTTTTATTTCCTTTGATACTTCCTTTTTTCCAAAAAATGTATCTTTAAGCATGTTATAAATTCTTCCTGTCTTTCCTATTCTCTCTGCTATTGCTTTATCTATCCTTCCATTTTCTTCTATTGTATTACTGTGCCAAAATAATTAAAACTTTTAACTTATTCTAGCTGTCTTCCCTCCAGGCATCTTTTGTGTATCTTTTCCTTTCCTGCCATTATCATCGTCTTTGTTTTGCTTATGTTAATTTCCATGTTTATGTGCTGTTAGCCTTTTCGCGCCAGATATTCAAATCGATATATGTCAGATACACAGAGAAGGGGTGTCATGACGGCGACACAAGCGTTCAGTATGTAAGCATTAAGGTACTAAATTAATAAACAAGTTCGAAGTTAACGGGTTTTTATTAGTTAACGCCACATGGTGACAGCGGTGTCTTCAACAAACTAACAGTGAGTTAAGTTTACGAAGATAGAACTCAGAGCGCAGAGTACGCTCAGTATCAACATTCAGCACGAATTGAAGCGATACGAGAAACCTCTGTGGCCGACAATACCGCAATAACTCCGCCCGGAGAATTCAATTTCAACGAACCTTCAGGATGGAGTCATTGGAAGAAACGTTTTGAACGTTATATGTCTATAAGTGGATGGTCGTCTAAAGAAGGTAAAGATAAGGAGAAAGTTGATATGTTAATGTAGCTCATGGTTAACGAAGCCGAAGAAATATTTTTACAATTCAACCTCGAATCGAAAGACATAACGTATAGCAACGTAATGGAAAGGTTTAATAACCATTTTGAGCCTCAGCGTAACGTCATTTTCGAGCGCTTTAAGTTCAACACAAGAATTCAACGTCCAGGAGAGACAGTCGACGCTTTCATAACCAGTTTACATAGTCTTGCTGAGCATTGCCATTATGGTAATCTGAAAGATGAATTGATGCAAGAGACCGCATAGTAGTTGGCATTTCAGACATAAAGGTTAGTGAACGGATGCAGCTATTAAATAAATTGACCTTGAAAGATGCTATACTAATGGTACGTCAAGCAGAGCTGCAGGATTCCAGAAACAAAATCCTAAGACAAGATTACAAAGGAGTTGCTGCAGTGTCACAGAAAACCAAAACTAAGCTACGGAAAAGAGTACAACGCCAAGCCGCAATCGAAAATTTCGGTAGGGAAATGCAAGTGGTGTGGCCTGGAAGCTATGCACAACCGAGAAAAATGTCCAGCAAGGGACAGTTCCTGTAGAACCTGTAAGAAGAAAGGTCATTGGAGTGCAGTGTGCAGGAAGAAGAAGACGGTACGTACAATAGACAGCGGAGCTACGGAAGAAGATGTTGCGTTAGTGGTAAGTGAGATAAACAGCGGGAATTCCATAGACACTAAGGATGAAATTTTTATTGGTCAAATTTATAGTAATAGAAAAAATCAGTGGATTGTCGATCTGATGTTTAATGATAGTCATAAAATAGCCTTTCTAATAGATACCGGTGCTGATGTTTCATGCATGCCTAGTGAAAGTTTGCCTAGTAGTCTAAGAGGTAGTGTTAAGGAGTGTAACGAAAAATTAGTTGGTCCTGATAACACAGTCACAAAAGTTTCAGGCAAGATAAAACTTAAATTAACCTTACAAAATAATTTCTATAATGATTATGTTTTTATTATTGACAAGCTACAGATGCCGATACTAGTTAGGGCAGGTATTGTTAAACTAAAAGCTTTACACTCTTCCAAAGCTATTCACAATGTAAATAAAAATGAGAATAGGTCAAGTACTATTTGCTGTAGTACTGGTATGACGAAAAGTAAATTTAATCACGACAATGTGTCAAGACAATATCCCGGAATATTTGATGAGTTAGGTAAATTTAAAACGGAAATGTCAATAAATTTAAAAGAGAATGTTAAACCTTTTGTTCAATCAGTACCTGGAACAGTTCCTTTACCATTAAGACCGCACCTAAGAACTGAGTTAGACAGGCTTCTAAAATTAGATATAATTGAATCGGTAAATACTCCAACTGAATGGGTGAGCCCAATAGTATGTGTGCCCAAAGGAGATACAGTACGTCTCTGCTGTGATTACAAGAAGCTTAATGAAAATGTATTAAGATCTCATTTTCCTCTTCCTAAAATCGAACATACTTTAGGACAATTAAGTGGCTCAAAGTATTTTTCAAAATTAGATGCCTCTAGTGGTTGTGGTTTCTATCAGATTAAATTATCTGAATCCAGTCAGTTATTAACCACATTTATAACCCCCTTTGGCAGATTTTATTTCAAAAGATTACCTTTTGATATTAGTTGCGCACCCGAATATTTTGCAATGAAATTTTCGAAAATATTGCCAAATTAGAAGGTGTTGTATGCCACGTGGATGACATTTTAATACATGCATCTTCCATTGAGAAACACGACGAGATTTTAAAATCGGTTCTGGAAAGAATTCACAAAAAGGGTTAACGTTAAATAAAAGCAAATGCCAATTCGCTGTGGAAGAGGTAAAATATCTGGGTCATATCGTTTCAGGGCAAGGAATTTCAATCGATCCTGATAGAGTTTTAGCTATTAGGAAATTTCTTAATCCTACTAATAAAACTGAACTGCTACGATTGTTGGGAATGATTAATTTCGCGGGAAAATATATTTAAAAAAAATCGTCAATATTGGAACAGTTAACGGCTTTGTTGAAAAATGATTGCGTATTTTTATGGGGACCAGCTCAAGAACAATCTTTTACTAAAATCAAATGTTTACTGGAACAAACGCCTAACTTAGCATTTTTTGATGCCAGTAAAACAATTATAGTTAGCGCAGATGCAAGCTGCTATGGCTTAGGTGGCGCCTTAATGCAAGCAGCTAAAGATGGCTCCCGTGAAGTAGTTGCTTTTGCATCACGATTATTGAGTGACGTAGAGAAACGCTACGCCCAAATAGAAAAAGAAGCACTTGAGATCACTTGGGCAGCCGAATATTTTTCGGACTACATTACAGGAGTAACATCACTAATTTTCGAAACCGACCATAACCCGCTTATCCAAATACTTATGCGCAAAAATTTAGATGATCTAACACCAAGGTTACAAAGGTTTTGGATGCGTCTTATGCGGTATCAGTATGACGTTATTTACACTCCAGGGAAACAGTTAGTGGTACCGGATACGCTAAGCAGAAGTCCATTAGAAAATTCTATTCCGAAATGTAATGAATTAGGTTTAGAAGTAGATAGTTATGTTAATACAATAATAAAGTATCTACCAGTAAAAGATAATTTTCTTAAAGAAATTATCGATAACCAAGTTAAAGATCCAATAATCCAGAAACTAAAAGAGTACAGTCTAACTGATTGGCCTGATCGTTCACAAATACCAATCGAGTTAGGGGATAGTAAAATGTCGAGATCGCGCAAAGTCGAGTGTTTGGTGGTTAGGGTTACCTTCGCAAATCGAAAACCTAGTGCGGAACTGTCGACGAAATAACAACCCGTCCGTGGCAGAAAGTTGCTTTAGATCTTTTTAAACTCGAAAAATGGTATCTTATCGTGGTAGATTATTTCTCGCGTTTTTTTTCGAAGTTTTCGAGCTAAATTCTATGAATGAAAATGCAATAATATTAAAAATTAAGGAACTTTTTGCTAGACACGCTATTTCCGAAATTGTAAGATCAGACAACAGTCCGCAGTTTCAGACTTCGTTTAAACACTTCGCGAAAGAATATAATTTTATCCATATTACAAGCAGTCCATATTTTGCGCAAAGCAACGGCCTTGTGGAAAGAACAGTTCAGACAGCCAAGCAATTAATTAAGAAAAACAAAAATGATATGTTTATTGCTCTTTTGTCTTATCGCACAACACCTCTAGAGTCAGGTTTTTCTCCAGCCGAACTACTTATGTGTCGGAAATTACGAACAAATTTGCCACAACTTCCTAGCAATTTGTCTAAGGCAATAGACCCTAAATCGCTTTCGTTAAAAAACGATAAAGAGAATAGGGTTAAAGCGGCTGAAAATTATAATTCACGTCACAAGGCCAAAGATATGTCTTCCTTACAGGTAGGGGATTCTATCCCCCTGTTTTCTAGAGCCTTCCAGATGTCTTCTCTTTTAATTCTATCGAATGCCGTTTGTAGGTCGATAAAGCATTCCTTTTTTCAGAAATTTCTCTCCTAGTTGTCTAACTATGAATATTAGACCTTGTGCACTTCTATCTCTTCTAAATCCATGCTGTTGTTCTTCTAGTGTCGGTTCTAATATATCCCTTAGTCTCTTTTCTAGTATTCTTGTTAGTACTTTTCCAGGTATACTAGTTAATGCAATTCCCCGATAGTTTGCGCATTCTCTCGTGTCTCCTTTCTTATAAAGTGGTAGTATTATTGCCATGTTCCAATCTTTCGGTATTTCCTGTTTTGTTAATATATCGTTCAGCAGATTACAAAATTCAGTTGTTGCTTTATCTCTCATATATTTTATCATTTCTGCCGTTATTTTATCCTCCCCATCAGGTGCCTTTCCCGATTTCAGTTTATGAATGGCTTCTATTACTTCTTCTTTTGTAATTGGCTGAATATTTGTTTTTGTATTATATTCTACTTGTTTGTTTTTTTCTTTCACATGCGCTTCGCTATTTGCTGCTGTTAGTTCTTTGAAGTGCTCCCTCCATCTTCTTGTTATTAGTTTTTCCTCTGGTATTATGTTTCCATCCTTTTATTTGTTTCTTTTGTCGTAGGTTCTTCAACATGCTATAGAACAGTTTCTGATTTTCTGCGTAGTTTTCCCTCATCTTGTGACCTAATTCTTCCCATGACTGTCTCTTTGCAAGCTTAACCATTTTATTTACCTCAGTCCTTAACTGCTTTTATATATTATGATCCTCTTCTGATCTTGTTTGCATGTATACCTCTTCCAGTTTCTTTTCTTATCCTTTACTTTTTGCTGAATATCTCGTGTCCACCATTTGCTTTTCTTTGTGCTTATATTTGCAGTTCTTACTACTCCGCATCCAGCTTGTGCCACCTGTAGAATAAATCCTTTAAATTGGGTCCATTTATCATCTATATCCTTTTGGGTATTGATCCTATTAGCTATTTCTTTATTTATAATATATTCTTGATATTTCTTGTACGTATAACACTTTATTTTGTCTTTTGTTACCTTCTTCCTCTTTTCTTCCTTGGCGTCTAGTATATTTATCGTGAGTTTTTATTTCACTAGGTAGTGGTCACTGCTTATTTCTGCATGTCTTTTCACTCGTACATCTTTTACCTTTTTCCAATTGTCTCTATTTATGATGAAGTAATCAATAATGGATTTCTCTTTTCTCGAGTACACCTCTCTGGTGAACTTATGTATGAATTTTGTGTCTGTAATAACATAGTCATTTTCGACACACAACTCTATCAGCCTATTCCCATTATCATTTCTAGTTTCTTCCCCATTCTTTCCCATATATCTTTCTATTCCTGTGTTATCCTTTCCTACTCTCCCATTATCTATATGTTGCTTCCCTCTCTATCTATTTCTGCCTGTAAAGCTTCATAAAATTCATCCTTCTGCTCTTTCTTTGCATTATCGTTCGGTGCATAGGCCACTATTATAGACCATATGTTCCTTTCATCTATTTTCACTTTAATCGCGAGTAATCTCTCGCTTATAAATCTTTCTTCTATAATTGATTTTACCTTACTTGCTTTGACAATGAAACCTACTCCTCACGTTCATGTGCTCCTCGCATCTGTCCCAGACCAATACATTTGGTAGCCTTCCCTCAACAAGTCTATGTTTTGTATTTTCATTTCTTCGACTATTTCATCTTCCTTTCCAATTATGCTTCTTACGTTCCACATACCCCACCCAATAATATGCCTCTTCTTCCTTTCGTGTTCCTTGTTTGTTGAATAATTTTGACTTCTCATTGTATTGCCGCTTTCTTTTGTCGTATTTGTATACGCTTTTCCTTCTCCTCCTCGTATGCGTCTTTGTGTTTTCTTTTCTTTCCATGTATCACTTTCTGGCTCCATGTGTCTTCCTTTAGCTTGTACGTTGCACCTTTCTTTTGCGTTTATTCCTGTGCTTGTCCTTGTCGTCATCGTTATATCCGCGGTGTCTATAGTTAGTTTTTTGTCCCCTGTTTGTTTGTATCCTCCTGCAGAGCGTCTTTATCTCTATTCCATTTCCACTCTCTTCCATCAATTATTAATTCCTGGTAATCAAATTTAATGTTTCTGGCCTCTGGTTCTCTTGCGTTGTGTGCTTTCTTTTTTTGTTAAATCGTTGTTCATATGTGATTGTTTATATTTTTAAGTTTGGCCTTGTTCTGCATGAGTTTAGTGTTTTCTTGTGTGTTTTCCATTTCTAATAAACATATTGACCGGCCCAATTTATACGCCGCCTTGATCTGTACATCGATTTGTTTTTATAAAGGTTCTCTCTTATAAATCGATACCGAAACAAAAAGTAAGATGAGTTTAAAACAACAACATCAAAAATAAATGGCTCCCTTACGTTTATAACTAATGCCTTTTCGAGATCCTTCCGGCAGAATTCTGAAGCAGAGATAAAATCGTAGGTGTACAGTCGGTCGTTTTACGAGCTCGACAAACATCAAGTTTTTTTCCACATACAACAACGCACACTGAACGAATATTCAAAAGTAAAATAATCCCTCGCCGACAAAAGTTCGTATATAATAATACAGTGTTTGTTTTCCCCGTTTTATTTGTTGATATCGAGGCAAGGGATCTTTCTTTACGGTGGAAAATAATCCGGAAAATGATTTTATTTTTATTCCAGTGACGCTATGAAACGAACTACGAGCGAATGACGCCTGTATTATCGCCCGATCAACTAATAAAACATCCTAAACAAACATTGCACTGTAATAATTGCTCACTAATGACAGGCAACAAAAAAATTAGCGATGTGTTGTACTGGTGGTGGTGTGTTCCTAGCTTTATTTCACTTAATTAAGTATGATGTTCTTGATACTACTACTACTACTTCGACTGTCCCTATGGTTGATATTGTTGCCTGTAAATGCTTTCTTGATGCAATATGTTTCTAGTTGTAGTTTTGTATATACCTCCCAGTATATCGGCACATGATTTTGAGTTGTTATGCGAGTGTCTTAAAATATTTCTTTTGGATAAACAAATTATTATAATTGGTGATTTTAATCTTCCCTACTTTAATAATGAAACATTGAATTGTTCTAAATACACTACGCCTTCCTGCTGCTCTAACTCACTTGATCTGAAACAGTTTAATACTATAACAAATTGTGATGGAAGACTTTTAGACCTGGCTTTTTCGAATGTTGAATGTAATCTCTATTTCGAACGTGATGATTTATCTTTTGTACCTACGGATCCGTATCATCCTGCTTTAGCTGTTACTTTAAATTTTCATAAGTCTTCACCCTCAGGCTTTCCATCTAACTCAAATCTGGGATACAATTGACGTACAAACTTTCAACAAATACACGTTCAGCTTAAAAACATGGATTGGTCCTGTCTGGAAGAGATGAAGGATGTTGATGATGCATTAGATAAATTCTATTACAATCTTTACGTCATTTTTGATGAATGTGTTCCGAAGTTGTCTTCTACATCTGGGAAGGCACATTACCCACCATGGTTTACCCCGAATATAATAGCCAATATTAAGCTTAAATCATATTACCGTCGTAAATGGACTGCGTTCACTTTGTAAAACACAGATTTCGGTGGCTTATACTTCGTATATGGAGTCTATTGAGGCCGATATTACATCTAATCCTAGAAAGATATTCAATTACATCCACGACAGACAGGGCACAACTAGGATTCCAGGTATTTTGTCATTTAATGGTACTGTAGTAGATACGCCTCAGGCAATTGTTGATAGTTTTTCTACTAAATTTTGTTCTATCTCTCCGAGTGAACAGATGATAGTAAAGTGCAAACGAGCGCTAATGACCAGCCGCAGAACAATTGGGAAAACATGGGGATTAAAGCCACGTATGATGTACTGGCTGTACACTGCAGTGGTAAGACCAATGCTAACCTATTGTTGTCTGATATGGTGGACCAAAACTACACAGAAGCAGGCAAGTGTAAAACTCACAAAGATGCAGAGGTTGGCCTGCCTGTGTATCACTGGGGCGACAAAAAGCACGCCAACAGCAGCTATGGAAACCATGCTAAACCTACCCCCCTTAGGCATTTACATAAGGAGGGAGGCAAGAATGGGGGCATATAGACTGAAATGTGGTGGAAACTGGAGAGACAAGAACACTTCAGGACACACCAGCATAACGACTGGAATCACAAACCCAATCTTTGAGATGGGAAGTAATACAATCATTCCAAAACTCTCCTTCGATAAACCCTTCAAGGTCGTCCTAGACTGGGATAAGTGGAGAGGAAAACAGAAACCAGAGGGCCAAACCCAAGTCTGGTATGCAGATGGGTCAAGAAGGACCACAGGTTCTGGAGCAGGTATATATAGTGAATCCCTATATCATAAAGAATATTTGACATTAGGGCAATATACCACCGTATACCAAACGGAAATACTAGCAATAGACACATGCGCTCTAAGGGAATCAGAGACACAACCTACGGTCAGCTGATTCATATCCTGTCGGATAGCCAAGCGGCCCTAAAGACACTAGCAGCTTCTCAGATAACCTCGAGGCTAGTTTGGGAGTGCCTGGAAAACCTAAGAACCCTGGCCAAACACAACAAGGTAACTTTGTTGTGGGTGCCGGGGCATAAGGGTGTACCAGGTAACGAAATAGCAAACAAGCTAGCAAGAAAAGGTTCTGCAACAAAATTCACCGGACCTGAACCGGGTCTGGCGATAACCAGAACTGCGATACGCGGTGCAGTGGCTGAGTGGATTGTAAAAACACACCAGGCACACTGGAAGAGCGTTGAAGGGCAGATTCATAGCAAACGAATGATGAGGCAGCCATCACGGCAGTTGGCAGCTGATGTGCTGGCTCTCAGCCGGTTACAGCTTAGAACAGTCACGAGCCTGTTAACGGGACATGGCTGTCTAAGGAAATATCTACATGGCATCCTTAAGGACGAACCTATATGTAGACTATGCAATGAAGAGGAGGAGACAGCCTACCATGTCATATTCGAATGCGTTGCGCTGGAACGACGGAGACTGCCACTGCTGGGGCCAATTAACCAACTGACAGATCTACGGGAAAAAGACCTACCACACAGGCTACTAAACCTAGTAAAAGAGACTAACCTGTTTACATAAGGAAATTCACTTGGTACCGAATAATACAATAGGCCATAGGCCGCGGTGTTATAAGGGGACGCTACTAAACAAAACCCGGCCGGTAACCAGTGACCAAATCAATCAATCAATCAATCTCTCCGAGTTATCATTGACTGATATTGAGTCCGTGACCAGTCGTATACCATTTTCTTTGCCACTTATAGTTGAAGAGGATGTAATTAAAATTATGGGTTCCTTTCCTGACAACACTGTAGCTGGAGATAATTTGATACCGTCTATTATTTTACGCAAACTTGGAACAGTTTTTGCCAAACCTTTAACTATGATAATTAATTTGTCGATAAAAACATCTTCCTTCCCTCATTTATGGCAGCGAACCAGGATTTGCCCTGTGTTCAAGAAATGTGCAAAATCTGAAATTAACAACTACAGACCTATATCCATTCTGTCCAATTTTGCCAAAGTGTATGAGAATGTGATTTTTTTTCTTACGTATATGAAAACACTAGGTCATTTATATGGCCTCATCAACATGGCTTCGTACGTGGACGTTCAACAGTCACTAACCTCGTAACGGTCTGCCAATACATTTGTCAAGATTTAGATAAACAAGGACAAGTTGACGTTGTGTATACCGATTTTAGTAGCGCCTTTGATACTGTTGATCACATGATTTTACTTCAGAAGCTTTCTGAAGCTAAAGCTTTAAGCTTCTCCTTTTTACGATGAATCGAGTCTTATTTAATCGGTAGATGTAATTATGTCCACTATAATGGCTATAAATCGTTCACCTTTTTTCCATCTTCTGGTGTGCCGCAGGGTTCAAGCTTAGGCTCTCTACTCTTTGTTTTATAATAATAATAATAATAATAATAATAATCTTTATTACTGAAAATACAGCATGTCAAGAATAGGTAATGAATATTATATTTACATACATGTGTATACAGGTTTAGTGCCATGGTAGTGACTCCATAAAATCTTGCATTGTATAGCAAACCTTTTCGAGCAGGTGATTCTTCAGAGTTCTTATGAATATGGCCAAGGGTAGCTCCTTCCACTCAGATGGTAGTCTGTTGAAGACACGGATACCCATTGTTGTCCATTCGCTTGTTTTTAATCTTACATAAGGGATAGAGAGTTGTTTGTTGATTCTTGTATTGTGTTCATGCTTATCTCTGACACACGGATACGATGCTAGATTTGCTTTGGTAAATTTGAGGATCTGAAGAATGTATATTGACGTTATGGTGAGGATGCGGTATTTGAGAAAAAGAGGTTTACAGGAGCATGTATTGGGAACGTTTTCTATAGCACGAAGGGTTTTTTTCTGTAAGATTAGTATTTTCGATGTGTGTGCAGATCCTCCCCATAGTGTTAGGCCGTAGGTCATCCGAGAGTGAAATAGTGCATAATAGGTTGTTTTTGCCGCTTCCTTGTTAACTGCTCTGGAAATTCGTCGTATCGCGTAGACAGCGGAGGAAAGCGTTTGTACCATATGGTCAACATGTGGGCGCCAGATCTGTAGTGGATCCAGATAAATTCCTAGGAATTTCACTTTTTGAGCCGAGGCCATTTTTTTGTTACCAGTAAACTGTATTTCGGTAGTCTTGTTAATGTTAATGGTAAGTCCGTTAGAAGTAAACCAATCTTTAGCCTGTTGTTTAGCAATCTGTGGATCTTCACCTTTTTGGATTATTATTGTGGTGTCATCTGCATATAATAACGTGTTAAAGTCCAGAGCGTTCGGTAAATCATTTATGTATATTGTGAATAGCAAAGGACCAATGATGGAGCCCTGTGCTATTCCTGTATTAATTCGCAATTTGTTGCTATTTCTACCATTATCGTTGACATATTGGTATCGGTTTCCTAGGTACGATTCAATGAGCTGAAGGGTAGTTCCCCTAAAGCCGTAATATTCCAGTTTCCCCAGTAGAGTTGTGTGGCAGACACAATCAAACGCCTTAGAGAGGTCACACATAAACGATCACAAGTTCTAACTGTAAATATTGAGAAAAAATTAAATTATGCTATAAATTTTGTTTTCAGATTGTCATTAGAAGTGGTGTTCCTGTAAAAAAAAATGCCTTGCATTGGATCTTGTCGTTGCATGGGTCAAACGTCTATTCGAAAATAAATACTCCTCTTATTCTTGAAGAACACATAAATATTGAAGAAGAAAACGGTGACGACATGGAATAATGACGTTTTCTCCCTTTGTAGAAATACCTTCAAATTAGAATATGTACTTTCTGGAACTTGTTAGTTTTAGTAGTTAGTTTTTTAGAAAACAGATTTAAACTTTCGCTCTACATTACTCAATAATTTTGAATAGTGCCCTTTTGCACAAGACAATTTTTGGACAAATTTTTTTGGAAGTTCACTTATGCATAAGTTATCGATTTTGTTAGCTTTTAATCTTCAAACGCTTACAGAATGAACATTTTAGGCCTCTGAGCTCTCTACTATTAAAGAACCGCAAGTGTGTCTTTCTCTTTTAGTAAAAAAATTTGAAAGGTATACGCAAGTCAACTACGTAGCACGACAATTTGATTGTGATTTATATAACAAAGGAGATATCGAATAAATTTGGGAAATGTTTGTAATTCTGAACATTAAGATAATGCAATTTTTCCCAAACGCCAATTTAATTAAACATATTTTTATATAAAAATATGCCGTCCCGAAGTGGAGTCGAACCACCATGTAGGGCTATCGCGGCTCTACCGCAAACCGTTGCGACCACCGGGGGCTTCGACTACACAAGTAAACTTCACAAATATATGCGAACGAGATGTTATAATAACCTAGGATAGGCAACATTTTTGACACCGAAGTGTATTATTTTCTTGGCGTATGTAAATACAATAATGCAATTTTTCCCAAACGCCAATTTAATTAAACATATTTTTATATAAAAATATGCCGTCCCGAAGTGGAGTCGAACCACGAATACACTTCGGTGTCAAAAATGTTGCCTATCCTAGGTCATTATAACATCTCGTTCGCATATATTTGTGAAGTTTACTTGTGTAGTCGAAGCCCCCGGTGGTCGCAACGGTTTGCGGTAGAGCCGCGATAGCCCTACATGGTGGTTCGACTCCACTTTCGGGACGGCATATTTTTATATAAAAATATGTTTAATTAAATTGGCGTTTGGGAAAAATTGCATTATTGTATTTACATACGCCAAGAAAATAATACACTTCGGTGTCAAAAATTAAGATTTATCGTCCGAATATTCCTCGTATTTTTTTTAATGCGATATCAATTCGTCCGACTACAGGATCTTTACAAAAGTAGAATATCACTCCTAATGAAAATCTTGCACTAAATACATCGACGTCCAAAAGTAATATAATTTTTTACGAAAATATAATAAATCGCGTTGATTTCTACTTTATTCCTGTTTTATCGACAGTTAATCGCGTCAATAAAAAACATTTTCTAATCTGACATCATTTATTACAACATTATTGATCATTACAAGAAAGCAAACAATTATTAAAGAAGCCAGTGCTTTATACATTGATCATCTTCGCAAGCTTCGTACCAATATGTAGTACTTTCACCACAATCATAGTCTGTTGTACATGTCTTGTTGGCTAGAGAACAGCGTGTAATAACCAGCATAATTACTAGTATGAAAGCAAAAGATAGAATCTTCATGCTGTAAAAATGTCGAAACGTTATTGCGAACTGCGTATAATATTTAAATATCTGCAATCATTTATAAACACTACGCAGTTGAAGTAAAACTTTATAGTCCATTGTTCACTTAATTAAAAACTACAATAAAACTATATCAAATATATTACATCAAAATACTTTTGTGCGTAAAATATACGAGAGTGGTTTGAAATATTTCCGACCACAACGTGAAAATGGCAGCACTCCTCAATAAAAGTTCGGTAATATGGTTACCCATCTATCGACAGGTATTCACCAAAATTTCAGCCATTTTGGACGCGCAGTCATTGTTTGACAATTGTTTGAGTGAATCGATTTTTTTGTAAAAATGGACAAAATCGAGTATCAAGTCGTTAATAAATATTTGTTTTTGAAAGGCAATACGCCAACGTAATTTAAAGATGAGTTGGATCCTATGTACGGGGGCACATCCAAAAACTCTATCTAACCGCTGACGATAACATCGCTAAAGTTCATCAAATAGTGCTGAAGCGACCGTCGAATTGAAGTGAGAGAGATAGTTCTGAACATGTCCAAGAACGTGCTCGTCACACATTTAGTCAAGATTTAAGCGGCGAAAGCAGATTAGAAAAATGAACAATACTATATTCAGAGACAGCAATTTATTAGAATACGCTTTTAATAACGCAAAATCAAAGTAAAAACTAATAATAGTAGCACTCAAAACAAAAAAGGGATATGGCATTTCACTACAAACGGAAACATTCTTGTAAATAGAATACTGAGAACGTATTCGAAATTGAAGTAAATGAAAAAACTAAAATATTCTTTTGAAAACAGTAGCGAACTGCGCTTAAAAATAAGAATGAACTGATGAATAAATAAACTAAAACCTATTTCAAATAAATAAATAAATATAATTTCAAATAAATAAAAAAAGACAGGACAATATCCAAGAAAGTAAATATTCATGGGAACTTAATTTCTAAAACTATTAATGGAGTAGATGCTCAAATATTCCACCTATTTGTGCCTGACAGTGACAAAGCCTGTAATACAACTCATTTCCTACGTTTGAGAGCATTTCGGTCGTTACACTATTAGCGCAATCAATAACTTTTTGGCGTAGTTCAACCAGATTATTGGCTCCTTGGTGATCGTAATTGTAAATTTGCTGGTGAGTACCACCAGAACTAATAATACGGTCAGGAAACGTTTTGTGGAGAAATTGTTGTACGATTCGTGCAGTATGAGCAGGACAGTTGTCCTGTTGGAACCAGACATCATTAAAGTTGACATTAAGAGCTCAAATAGCATCGATAAAAATAAGACCTATCACGTGACCGCCTAAAATCCCAGTCCATACATTCAATTTTTGTGGGTACTGAGTTTGGTGTGATTGAAAAAGATGTTAATTTTCTCTTGACCAATATCTTGCAGACATCGAATTATGGCGTCCTCGTAAAAAAATTGACGATAATTATTATTATAGCCTTCCATTATGCACTAATCAAATCATTCAGTAAAGTAGAAAAAATATCCAACCATCAAATTAATAACAGTGACAGCGAACGAAATTTTGACAACTAAACATTTTGTTACTCCCAAGGCATTCTTGAAATTGTGTGTGATAAATGGCAAAATATCGGGCCTTCAGGCTGATCTCCCCAATAACTCAAAAACCTGTAGATATAGGTATAGGGAATGTAACAGTGGATCGACAGGCAATTTTTTTCTGCTTCAGAAAAGGCGAAAATATACAGGGGGTTTCATTTGAAAAAATTGAGTTTCTTGCATTTGAAATGTGTATAATTATTGTAATATTATTGCTAAACCTGGTGATATTCGAATAGGACAATACTTTGACTATCTCAGGAACAAATTTCAATTGTTTATCTTTTTTCATGTCTCAGATAAAGAACTTTTAAAATTTACGATCAAGTACCCTAAAAATGGAAAACAGTTGAATATCCCCGAAACGGTTGACTTTGACATAATCCAACCAGGTATCTCTGTTCTTCTATTTAAATAAGCAAAATAAGCAATCTTTTTCTTTTTTAATCTTCTGCTTCTCCGCTATATTTTATGCGAACATCTTTGTTCTTCGAATACTAAACGTGGACTAAACAATATTGCGTAATATTAAACGTACACGGTTCAATGAAAAAATATTTTGCAATAACATTTAAACTCGTTCAATCTTTTCCTCAATCATTGTGTAATAATATTGTGCAATATTATTGACCGTATAGGGGCCGCTTAAATCTTGATTCATGACAAACACGTTTTTTAAACATGTTCAGAAACTTTTCTATCTCTCTCACTTCAATTCGACGGTCGTTTCAGCACAATTTAGCGAACTTTAACGATGTTATCGTCAGTGGTTACAATTTTTGGACGTCCCGAACGCTCCAAGCTTGTACGGCCACTGCTGTCTAAAATTTCACCGTGGTAAATGAGCCCCCGTACATTGCATCCAACTCACCTTTAAGTTGTGTTGACGTATTGCTTTTCAAAAACAAATATTTATTAACGACTCAATACTCGATTTTGTCCATTTTCACAAAACCATCGACACACTCAAACAATTGTCAAACAATGGCTGTGCGTCCAAAATGGCTGAAAGAAAAAAGGTACGAGGAGTATTCAGACGATAAATCTTAATGTTTGTCTAAAAAAGAAAGACACACTTGTGGTTCTTTTATGGAGCAATTCAATTTTATTTTTTGTAAATTTTCAATAAGACTCCTCGCTGAGAAAACAGTCTAAGTAAAACAATATACTTAGAAATTGTCAGTTGTCAGATATATAAATTGTTTTCTAAAAATAGAAGCAAATTTATTGCATATGGTTATAACCACGATATTTAAAATGTATTGTGGTGGATCTTAAATCTTTACTCTTAGACTTAGACTAATGAAAAACTTAGTGGTTTATTAATTATATTGTTAAACTTAGTGAACGTAAATGCTTTTAAATGTCTAGTTCGGGGAAGATTTTCTTCGGTTTCTCACCGATTTAGTAAAATTGGAAAATATTGATTTTAAATCTGATAACGTTCTTATTATATAACTTAACTTAACTATTCTAGGTACTTTACAATTGTTCCGGTTCATAAAATGTGGTTATTGATCCGAATTAGGGTGATCATATATGTCTGGGTCAGATTCTGGAATCTAGGGTTCAGGGAATGCCAGGTCAGGACGGAAATCCTCAGGACTTGGTCTCAGCTGTCTCGGGAATAGTTAGACTCCAGGATGTAGAAAGGTGTCTTAAAATTTCAGAGGTTGGAGTTAGTTTTCGGTAAATATTGTAAGTATTTTTTTTTAACTCTTCTAAGATTTACTTAGGTGAGTGAATTTTTTATAAACATTTAAATGACTATACTGTTTTAGTTTTATCTCGGAGAAGTTTCTGATGAAGAAATTTTTAAACGTTTATATTTTTGGAGATCGTCTTCAGCATTTCTGCTCTACACGCAAGCTACCAATAACCCCTCTTCTGTTCTTTTTCCATAACTAGAGACTTCTGACACGAAAACGTTCAAAGTACTCTTTCATGTAAGCTTTCATACAATTTGTCGGATTACGATTGAGCTAAAATTTTGAATGTGTTTTGAAGATACTGGACAATAGGATAAATACCTTAGGAGAGTCTCATTGAAATGATATGAGGATGTTAAGACATAGATGAATATTCTACCTTTTGTTTATGTCCGAGTACGAAATTAAATAATTTGATTAGGACATTTGCTCATCTGTCAAAAAGGTCGGTACATAATTTCAATACAAAATTTAATTTTAACTTTACAATATAACTTCATAATAATTAATTTGTTACAATTCCTAATTTACACTGTTTCCATTTAATTTACTGTTCCTATAAGTGAAATATTAGAATAAGGTCAAATGACATATTTTCCTAACGACCAATCATCAGTTAGCTATGTAAATAATTTTGTAAGATTGTTGTAATGTGATTAATTGTAAATGGTTTTACATGTTTTGTGATCTTAAATTATATAATTTATTCTTAATTTTAAATATCTTGTTTTAATTAATGATTTTCCAAATTATGTTATCTTACCCCTTTGATTTTACAAGTTATGCAACTTAATCTACAGGGCCGCATTAACAGTAATAGTCTAGACAAATGTATCCATTACAGTATACACACTGTTGGAAAAAAATGACGAGCATATCCTGGATAATTTGAACGGATGGCTGTAGTACTAAAGTAATAAAAAGCTTACCCTCGCTTGGAGAATGAGAAAGGGGTATTATACTCCCGCATCAATAGCGGGAGTATACCCCGAGCAGCTACAGAACGAAGGATGGAGTTAATAAGTCATCATATGGTAGCGCGAGGGATGACCAACCGTGCCGCTCCTCAACGTTAGCCGGAGGAACCGTATAACGTCGAAGTGTCTGACCAATGGCCGGTCATAGGAACATTCGTATGGGTGTTTTTCTTCAAAGGTTTGTACAACACGCGTGATGTACTAGTCCAAGAGCCCGTGAACGCCAGATTTACGTCATAGTATAAAAGCTGAATTTTTTTCTGTGTGAAGACACTATAGTAGGTAACAACGTTTGGCTACTATGAACTTCGAGTCGTGGGCCCTTCGACAGGTAACAGGTAGCAAAGGTGTGAAAAATCGCTGCTTAATTACGTCATAGTATAAAAGCTGAAAATTTGATATGTTGCAGGGATAATTATAACAAACCACCATCCCCATTGCCAGACACTTTGCGTGGGCCCTTCCCTCCGCCAGACACCCTTCAAGTTCATTATGACGTAATTGTACTTACGTCATAGTATAAAAGCTGAAATTGAAATATGTTACTTGAGCAACTATTTGAAGATGTTGCCCAAGCAGCCAGACACTTTCCATGGTCCTAAAGCCGTGCCAGACACAGTTAAAAAAGACTCAAAATTTCTTTGTATTTGATTTTCTAAGAAGAACGGTAGGTCGTAGAGACAAATTTTATGAACAAAAATTGTAGAGAACAATTATATCTATAATTTATGTCGTAGAAACCTTGAGCTGCGACCAAAATTGCACGAACTAGAGGGCGCTGGAATTT
Source organism: Holotrichia oblita (assembly GCA_023690525.1). Lineage (NCBI taxonomy): Eukaryota > Metazoa > Arthropoda > Insecta > Coleoptera > Scarabaeidae > Holotrichia > Holotrichia oblita. The sequence goes on along the minus strand of CM043015.1, from coordinate 216,682,055 downwards.
TTAAAAATCACTTTTTTTCGTTTTTTTTTCACGTTAAAACATGATTTTTGAGGTATAATTTGAATAGGAAAGTTGTAGAGTTAAAGAATATCTACAAAATCGTTTATATACTTTTTTGTCATACGATGCACCATTACAGAGATACAGCGTTTTTACTTATTTCTTCGTTCTTTTCATGTACCATCGAGCAATCTCTTGACGATTTTTCGTAAATATATGTAGTTTTCTATGCTCTGAACAAATTGGGAGATATTAAAAGAGTTGTAGAGCACAAAATTATGTACAAATTTCACTTAAAATAATTTTCATAATTTTCATTATTTTCTTGCTTTTTCGACCTGAGCAATTTTTTCAACTAAAGCTACGAATGTTTTGTTTTATGTTTAGGCAGTTTCCGAAATAAGCCGGTTTCGTCGGCGTTGTATATTTGATCACGTGAAATGCCAAATTCATCAATTTTTTGCTTGACTACTAGCAAAAGTTGTATTTTCTTCAAAGGTCTCGTGCAGTTGTTTCGCGTTGCATCAGAAATCGGTAAGTTTTTACTTCGTTGTTTCAGAAACCATCTATACAAAGCAGTCTCCATTTTGGGATTTTCTGCTCGTTTCATTCTTCTACGTTTACTAATTCCGACGTATGTATTTGACAGAGCTTTTAGAATTTTTTGTTAATTTTTCTAATGCCGCATAGAGTGGATTTGGCAACTCCATATTCGCGTGAAAGCGAACTTGCACTTCTACCATCATTAAGTTGTTTTATTATTTCACCTTTCGTACTTAATGTTCTTAGTACACTTTACTAACTACACAATAACTCAATAAAATACACGAGTAAAATGCAGGCGTTCAATCACAAACACGTTGTGCCATCATAAGTAGGGGTTCCTCCGATCGAGTCATCTAAGTGCGCGCACTCGCTACTAAATATAGGAGTACACATCTAGAATATGCAACTGGTTCATCTTATTGAGTTGGCTATTGTTTGCTTTATAGAATACTGTGTATAAAAATTTATTTGTTCACCTTACCGAACTGTTTATCTTATGGGGTGTTCACCTTATTGTGACTACTATATATACAGTGACCGGCAGAAAGTGCGCAGCATATGGGAAAATGGTTTACCTTTGAATATAGCATAATTATGTTATTGCATCATATCTCGGCATGACTTGAAACCAAAATAGCACTCGCCATTTCTGCCGAAACTCTTATCGTATACGAGGGAGAGTCAAAAATACAAAATTACGCTAAGAGTAAAGTACCCCCATTTTTAACATTAGACTTTTCTTTATTAACCAATAGTTCTTTGGTTTTAAAAATCAAAGTAAAATATCGAGTTTCATTCACTTTCGATGACAAATTTCAGTTTACTGTTTATTCTGAATTACCCTGTATAAGAAATTGTGCGCGCTCATCCAATACGCAAATCTTACTCTCTGTAGACATCGTAACAGAAAACCATAAATAATACGTCGCAAAAGTCAGCTACAAAAATAATATAGCTCTTAAAAATAAAAATTCAAGAATGTGAAATAATTTTGCTGCACACCATATTTTACGTTTTCAGAAGGCAAAAATTTTTATTTAACTGAAATTGTGTGATTCATTTTAACTTAATCATCTTTGAAATTGTAATATTTTTTCATAAAATTAGCAACACTTCTTTTTATTCAGGTTTTAATAATAATAATAGTAAAGATACATAATAGTAGGAAATAAAACTCAAAATACATTAACAAAATCGTAAACAAAAATATTTATTTACAAGTACATTATTTTTCTACGTGAGCTCCCCCATTCTCTATACATTTCATTGTCCTGTTGTTAAATTCTTGTGCTACGTTTCTTAAAAAACCGGATTAATTTGAACGACACACTGCCTAATCGTATTTCCTAATGGTCCAGATTTCTAAATGGTCGATGTTTGTATACTTGATTCTTTAAGTAACCCCAGAGAAAGACATCCATTGGGGTAATGTCAGGCGATCTTGTAGGCCAATGATTTTCTGAAAACCGTCCGATCCATTTTTGAGGAAATTGTTGATTAAGCCATTCTCTTACTTGCAATGTAGAATGGATCGAAGCACCATCTTATTGAAAATACATATTCGCTCGTAGATTTAAAGGCATATCATCTATAGCAACTCGCTAAATTCATTCTGCAAGAATTGTAAATATCTACCTGCATTTAAATTTCGCTGAACAAAATATAGTCCAACTATTTGAGTATTCAATATACCACACCAAACGTTTGTTTTAAATGAATATTGGCTTTTACATTCAATTGTAAAATTAGGATTTTGATTAGCCCACCACCTACAATTTTGAGAACTTACTACGCCGTTGCTTGTGAAGGTTGCTTTGTCAGTAAATAATATTTGACTTCCAAAATGGGGATTATCTTTCTTCTTGCCTTGGAACCAAAAACAAAAGTCAATTCTAGCATCTAGATCTCTTTGTTGAAGAGTATGGGTGAATTTTGGTTTATATGGTAAGTACTTGTCTTTTTTAAGAATTCTTCTAATCGATTTTTCGGAAATACCTAATACTTCTTCTCTTTCAGACAATGGCATAGTAGGAACTTCATTTACTGATAATAACACATTTAAACTATTTTCTTCATTAGTTACACCTTTCTCATGGGTTTGCTTGTATTTACTTTCCACCGAACCAGTCTGTTTAAATTTGTTCACAATTCGGCATACAGTAGAATCGTGAATATTTTTATTGTGTCTATTGTTAAAAATATTTGCTGATTCGCGATAGGATCTCACACCTTATCGCTACTCTACTGTATACAGTGTGACCAGTGAAGTCCGCATCATATGGGATTTTTTTTATTAATAGATTTATTCTAAATTTGAGTTTGGCATCAATTTCTGCTTCGATTAAGATGAAAATTAACCAAAAAAAAATAATAGTCACGTGATTCGCATTATCTTTGAAATTCAAAAGTGGGGTTATTTCTCAAAATATCCAAAAAAGTTATTAGAAAGAGGTTTTCTAAATGCAGTTCTTAGCCCATATGCAAAATTTCAGCTGCATAAGATAATTTAGATTTTTTGCCAATTGCACCACTCTTGCGAAATAAGATTCAACGCAGGCTTTACTTGTGACGCTGTGTACTTGTCTGTATTAATATTATTGTGTATTACTTTTAGACACAAACTACATTTTCAAAAATAGTTATTTTATGAGGTTACCTTATACAGGGTCAAAAACAAATAAACTTTGCATCACATGTGACCAAATTTTAATAGCCCTATTTGGATTTTGTAGAAAAACGCACATTGAATATGGTGCTGCCTTAAAGAAAATGTGTCTGGAATAAAGCATTGTTAAAACTAAAAAGTTTTATGTAGGTTGCGTTGAGTCTTATTTCGCAACAGTGGTGCAATTTACAAAAAATTAGCAAAAAATCTAAATTATCTTACGCAGCTGAAATTTTGCATATGGGCTAAAAATTGCATTTAGAAAACTTTTTCTAATAAGTTTTTTCGATATTTTGAGAAATAGCTCCACTTTTTAATTTTTTTTGAAAAAAAATTTGAATTTCAAAGATAATGCGAATCACGTGACTATTATTGTTTTGGTTAATTTTCATCTTAATCGAAGCAGGAATTGATGCCAAACTCAAATTTAGAATAAATCTATTAATAAAAAAAAATCCCATATGATGCGGACTTCACTGGTCACTGAATAAATACTATTTTTTTATTATATTCTTTATTATTCAGTCGATACTCACGAAAAACCACCGATGGTATATAAAAAGAATGAAAAAATAAGTAAAAACGCTGTTTCTCTGTAATGGTGCATCGTATGAGAAAAAAGGTATATAAACAATTTTGTAGATATTCTTTAGCTCTACAACTTTCCTATTCAAATTAGACCTCAAAAATTATGTTTTAACGTAAAAAAAAAACGAAAAAAGTTATTTTTAGAAATTCCAGCGCCCTCTAGTTCGTGCAATTGTGGTCGCAGCTCAAGGTTTCTACGACATAAATTGTAGATATAATTGTTCTCTACAATTTTTGTTCATAAAATTTGTCTCTACGACCTACCGTTCTTCTTAGAAAATCAAATACAAAGAAATTTTGAGTCTTTTTTAACTGTGTCTGGCACGGTTTTAGGACCATGGAAAGTGTCTGGCTGCTTGGGCAACATCTTCAAATAGTTGCCCAAGTAACATATTTCAATTTCAGCTTTTATACTATGACGTAAGTACAATTACGTCATAATGAACTTCAAGGGTGTCTGGCGGAGGGAAGGGCCCACGCAAAGTGTCTGGCAATGTGGATGGTGGTGTGTTATAATTATCCCTACAACATATCAAATTTTCAGCTTTTATACTATGACGTAATTAAGGAGCGATTTTTCACACTTTTGCTACCTGGTAGCTGTCGAAGGGCCCACGACTCGAAGTTCATAGTAGCCAAACGTTGTTACCTACTATAGTGTCTTCACACAGAAAAAAATTCAGCTTTTATACTATGACGTAAGTCTGGCGCTCACGGGCTCTTGGACTATACGATCAGGCGTTGTATAGAAGAGGTGGGCCGGTGCGCCGAACATGGGAACGCATAAAGGGCCGTAGCACCTCATCTAGGTATTGGTAATCCGTCATCGTCTGCTGTACATGCAGCAGACGTGTACGTCCACCATCTTATACGCTATGTATTGAATCCAACTAGAGCTTCTCCCACCTCAGCTACATTAATTGATAATATTTTTGGGAACAACCTGAAAGATAAACTTGTTTGTACATCTAAGGATTATTGTGTTGATAGCAATTGTATATGCCAACTACGAATGCATTATGGTTGATGTTGGCACTAATGGCCGTGTATCGGATAGAGGTGAATTTTTAGAATTAAACATTTGGACAAAAATTATTAATTAATTAATAATTAATTTCTGTCTTTTTGAAATAAAGTAAAATACCGCTAGTAGGATCGACGAGCGAGTTCCCGTTTTCGCCAAGAGATGGCCGAACAGCCAAATTAATTAAAAAAATAAACTATGTACACATTTACTTCCTCTACGACATAACAAAAAGTTCTATCCAATACAACGCCTACAATATTCCTCGCAGAAAATCAACCTCAGCTATTAGTCACTTCTTCCTATTAACCAACTTTAAACCGCTTATGCACGTACAAATCCTTGTATAACGCGCTTTGATCTTGAAAGATTAATTTTCGGAAACGTCTTCGAACAGACATCCCACAATTAATTTTCCGATCGAACGCTCCTACCCAAATAAGCGCTGCTTACATATCGTCTACAGGAGACATTTTCGACAATCCTTTCCGCGCGTCAGCTCGTTTTAGGGTGATGATATGTATTAGTTGTTCCGACACTTATCCAACTTAAATATTGATCTTGGGTATGGATTCGTAGTTCGTTTATCGGTTGCTTCTCACGCGAATCGACGTCGCCTAATGAAACGAGGGCACGAGAGATAATAGCAGATGACCTTGATATCAAAGGGAAACAAACATCTTCCTCGTTTAAAATAATATCTCAGTATATTATTCTCTAAATGCGTAGGTAACGTATGTATGTACAGTGACCTTCAAAGGTATCCGGACACGACTAAATAGAGAAATACCTTGCGCTCAATACTTTATTCCAAAGAGCAGCAGCGCCAGCTCACTACCTGCTGAGTGTAACCGTAGTTTGTCGCTCTTACAGTGCATAACATTGCAATATACAATTGAATACACACACAAAACTTGAACTACGAAAGCCTACTGATAGGAGACGGTGGTGGGAGCTAAAATTAAATGTATCAATTTTACTACTGTCAACTCTTTGTTCATACAAAGAGCTGACCAGGAACCACTGACATTCCTGTCATATGCATTTTTGTATTTTAAAGGCTGTCTAAACGAAACACCCTGTATAAACATATCCAATTTTAAGCTATCGCTCCCTTTAAGAATGAAAGTACTTTCAATTTAAAAGTTTTTTTATCTTCAATAGGTATCGAGATACCGACCGACACCACACTATTGAAACACCCTGTATATCGCTCCCTTTTTGTAGAATAGAACATTATTTACTCTTTTACTTTTAATTACCCGATACATTATAAAATGACATAATTACGGAATAACAACAATACAGACTTAATGACTTTTTTATAACTTCCGGTTGACGTCACATTGACGTCACAATAACATTTTAACGACTAAAGGTCGACAAACTCGCACATGACGTTGAATAGCGGTTCAGTTGATCGTCGACAACGGTAGAGCTAACATCAATAGAGACGGTTGTGTTATTTTACATCGGACGAATTGAATTCTTGTAATTTTACTGAAATTTTGGGAATCGTTTCTCGTGAAATTACGAATGGAAGTTATCGGAAGACAGGTTGTGTTGTCCTTGCTCCGTCGATACAAGGAAGAAGGTGGTTAATTTTCGAATCGCATTATTACTGGAGGTGATGGTTGCGGTGTAACAGTAGGAACTACCTAATATGAACGCTAGTTCGAACGCAAGTTTTGCTTTGATGTAACGAGGTGTACGTTAGTGCGAGTTGTCCCTCTACAGCTCTCGTGTTCGTCAGATTCTCTCTCTTTGTTTTGACACTCGGATTCTGTCCGGGTGGGTGCTCTAATGGCATAGTTCCGCTGACACCACATACCCTCGTGAGGGTCTATCAACCGATTAGAGAGGTTTGACGTCCGGGAGAGTCTCAAAAGGGACAGTCTCAATCTAATTTACATCCATTTTGGATTAATTAATGGCTGTAGAATGCCAAAAAAAAGCGTTCATATTAGAACTGTTCTTATTGTTGATGGTTTGGTTAGTCGGTTCATATCGAAGGTTTGGGTATTGCGTTGAATGTTGGTCCACGTCTTGAGATAAATGTTAAACTACTTAAGGAGATCTTTGTCTTATTGTTGATGGTTTGGTAGGTCGGTTGATATCGGAGGTTTGGGTATTGCCTTGAATTTTGGTCCAAGTCTTGAGATAAGTGTTAAGCTAGTTAAGGAGATCTCTGTCTTACTGTTGATGGTTTGGTAGATCGGTTAATATCGAAGGTTTGGGTATTGCGTTGAATGAAGGAACTACCTAATATGAACGCTAGTTCGAACTCAAATTTTGCTTTGATGTAACGAGGTGTACGTTAGTGCGAGTTGTTCCTCTACAGCTCTTTTGTTCGTCAGATTCTCTCTCTTTGTTTTGACACTCGGATTCTGTCCGGGTGGGTGCTCTAATGGCATAGTTCCGCTGACACCACATACCCTCGTGAAGGTCTATCAACCGATTGGAGAGGTTTGACGTCCGTGAGAGTCTCAAAAGGGACAGTCACAATCTACTTTATACCTCGTTTGCGCTAATGAATGGCCATAGAACGCCAGAAAAAGCGTTCATATTAGAACTGTTCTTATTGTTGATGGTTGGTAGGTCGATTCATATCGAAGGTTTGGGTATTGCGTAGAATGTTGGTGCAGGTCTTCAGATAAATGTTAAGCTGCTTAAGGAGATTTCTTATTGTTCTTATTGTTGATGGTTTGGTAAGTCGTTTCATGTTGACTACTGGTCGGAATGATATGTTTTCTCTACATAGAGGTGGTTTGGATTATTTTGGTATTAATCGTTTTTTTGTATATCTGCTACCGTCTTGCAAACGACCAAATATTTTGGTCGCATACTGTGATTTGTCCGCGATGACAGCTACGTTTGTTTCGTCTGCGTTCTTGCTGTTGATGCTTCCGTAGATGGATCTCTACAGAAGATTTGAGCTTGCGACAAATTGTCAGCATCCTACGCAAATGCAGCTTAATTTATATTATTTTCTTAGATGTAATAGATAGTAGAATCTATCGATTTTAACTTTACTGCAATGAAGTTAGCTACCGCTAAGTTTAATTTTCAATGACATAATTCTCCAGACAAATCGATAGACTCTACTAGTTTTTTTTCCAATTTAACAATAGGATCTACCTGATATGAACTCTAGTACAAACTCAAATTTGGTTTCGATACAACGAGATGTACTTTAGTGCGAACTCTACGTCTACACCTCTTGTATTCGTCAGATTCTCTCTTTTTGTTTTGACGCTCGGATTTTTTCGGGTGGGTGTTGTAATGGCAAAGTTCCGCTGACACCACATACCCTCGTGAGGGTCTATCAACCGATTAGAGAGGTTGACGTCTATGAGAGTCTCAAGAAGTCAGTCTCAATCTAATTTATATCTTGTTTGGATTAATTAATGGCTGTAGAAAGCCAGAAAATGCGTTCGTATTGGAACTGTTCCGATTGTTGATGGTTTTGTAGGTGATATTTTGTAGAAGATGTTACAAATTGTTAGCATTGTATGTATGATGTGCATTTATATAAACATTTTTTCAAAATTTTCGTAGTAGTTTTTCGTAAAGTTAATACGAAGTACATAAAAAAAGCTTACAGTTAAAACGAACATGAGATCTCTCATCGTAATATTTGTTATGATAACCTTCAATCTGTAGCTCTGTGCCATTTTTAGCTATTATTTTATTGTGGTTAATATCTATATATCTATCGCCGTTGTTCTACGGATTGCTTTTCCTGCCTTGTAAACAAATCGTTTAACAGAATCGATTGTGCGCTTCCAACTCGAATGCATTGAAATTCTGTTGCAAATTTTTATAACGGAGAAGATATAAACGATGTTTTGATTGTGACATTTTCCAGCGATTTGACGTATCTAAATCTGAATTGTTTTTAAAATGTTTGCAAACAATTTCGCGAAAATCAAAAGAATGAAAACTACCAAGAAATATCGTAGGCAATTTTTTTGAAAACTGTAAAAATTTAAGAATTTATTTTATGCTACGTTCGGATTTCTTTGGAAATGTCAAAAAACTATCGGAACTGTCAATAATGTAAAAAAACATGCAAAACATCAAAACTATAAAAAATTATAATTAATTTGTCTTTGTAAAAGGTGCATCTGATCATGCACGGCCCTTAGGCATACTGCGGCAATATTAAAGGGGGCGATTACTCAGGTCATTTTATACAAAAAAGTTCCTATAAACATAGGTCCGCAAACGCTTCGTTACCGATCTACAGCGTGTTGAAGTTTAATTTAAAAAAAAACAGTAAAAATTAGATTTTTCCAAAACGGCTTGAGATATCATAATGAAATTTTAGGCGTGTTAATAGCTGTGGGAGACACATACTTTGCAATACAACACGATGTTTTAGTCGTACTAGTGGCGCGCGTATTGGCACGTCACAGGCTATTTTTCAAGAAAACAATAGGACGCCGCTTATCTCTCTAAAAATAAAAATATGTTTTTATTCTGTTTAGTTGTGAAGAAAAAAGCTCTCTTAACTTTTCATCGTATGAGGTACCGTTTTTTAGTAAAAAAAAAAAACATTTTAGTGCATGTCTATTTATTACAGAAAATTTTTTTTAAAGAAGGGTTTTATTCAAGGGCAGAAACAAATATTTTACCAAACCAACAATTTTACCAACCAAAAATTACAAAAACTGTGCCAAGTGACCACCTCGAGCTCGGATGCAAGAATCTAATCTCCTCATTGACTGACGAACTCTCTCAAAAACACCAGGATCGGTTTTAATTGAGTTGCACCCAGCAATGATTCGATTTCTTAAGTCTTCTACGTTTTCCAATGCAGTAGCGTACACCAAGGACTTCAAGTGGCCCCACAGGAAAAAAACCAGGGGATTTAAGTCCGGAGATCGTGCAGGCCATAGGTGAGGTCCACCGCGACCAATCCAGCGATTTCCGTATGCTTGTGTTCAGAAATCACGAGCTACTTGACTAAAGTGGGCTGGTGCGCCATCGTGCATATGCCACATTGCATCTCTAATTGCTAACTGATCAAAATAAATTTGATACATTTTATGATATTTTTCTATACTACTTTAATTTAGCATTTCCAATTACTAAATGCCGTGTAAGTAATAAACCGTGGAATGAATGGTATACTTCGGAACTTGCCTTAATGTATGAGCAACTCAGGGATTTACATAAAATATATAAAGCTAATAGTAATCCAACACTTGCACGCATATACTCTTCGAAAACAAAGTTATATCACTATGGTAAATGAAACTAAAAAAGCATTCTATCAAACTAAACTGGTAAACTCTAATAATAAAAATAAAACGGCGTGGAGCATTATAAATAGTGTTAAAAAGTCCCCAAATAAGAATGATCACTTAATTTCACTCTATAATTTAGCGGGAGACATTGTCAGTAAGCCGAATGAGGTCTGTGAGCTCTTCGCTCAGAATTTCTATAAATTCCAGAACTCAAATCCAGTACTGACCCCCACTTCTCTACAGAATACTATGCCATGTGTATCTCATAATTTATATTTTGCACCAACAGATAACCATGAAATCAACAGAGTTATTTTGCATGTGAGTGAGAAGCACTCTGCCGGCATAGATGATGTTCCGTGCTATCTACTTCATTTTGTTGTATCGTACATAACAAAGCTATTGGTTTGCATTATAAATGATTGTTTTTCGAAAGGTATCTTTCCTGATAAATTGAAAATTAGTAGGATAATTCCTATACATAAAAAGGGCGATACCCGTGTTGCTGCCAATTATAGGCCAATTGCCATTCCAACTGCATTTGCAAAGGTGTTCGAAATGATTTTAAATACACGTTTAACAGATTATCTTAGTAAAAAGAATATAATTTCAAACAATCAATTCGGGTTTGTTCAAGGAAAATCAACAAGCGACGCAATTTACAGAAGTTTAGACTACATATATAGAGAAATAGATTCAAAAAATAGTGTAGCTGGAATATTTTTCGATTTAACAAAAGCCTTTGATACGTTATGTCACGATGCCTTACTTTCCAAATTGTGGAGGTACGGCATACGTGGAGTTCCACGTGACCTATTTAAATCGTATCTCACCAACCGCAAATCAATTATAGCCATCAAGGGTCGCCAAAATAGTGTGGAACGTGAATTCCATGCCTCTGCCATATGTGTTACCTATGGTGTCCCCCAGGGCTCTATTCTTGGGCCTACGCTGTTTAATATGTTCGTAAATGATCTCCACGCATCGCTATCAAGATGTTTACTGACGCAATACGCTGACGACACTAGTTGTATAGTATCCAGTCACTCTGTGGCGGAGATCTCGCGGCGATTATCTGCCATTACATCACAAATGTCCACGTGGTGTGGTAGTAACGGACTCATTCTCAACGTCGAAAAGACTACTCTTTTGAGATTCTCGGCGAGTTCTAGTATTGAGAGCGGTTTGTGCGTCACGCTTGAAGGTAAATCTGTACCCTCGAAAGAAAGTGTCAAATTTTTGGGACTAACTCTTGACAGTAAGTTAAGATATAGTGATCACTGTTCAGTGCTTGAAAGCAGATTATGTTCGGCATATTTCGGCGTGTGCAACTTAAGGGGTGTTTTGGATATAAGTAGCTTGCGCTTATTTTACTTTTCCTATGTGGAGAGTCGGATGCGGTACGCTATTATTTTCTGGGGTTCGGCGAGTTCTGCTAATAAAATATTTCTACAGCAAAGAAAGATAGTTCGTTGTATGGTTGGCGCGTCTTCTAGAGACTCCTGTCGTCCAATATTCAAACACTTTAAGATACTTCCTCTATGGTCACTTTACTTGTTTGAAACCCTAATGTTTTATAAGCGCAATGAATGTATGTTTCAAAAGAACGGAGATATATTTAGTAGAATGGTTACACGTTCACTCAATGATTTGCTTATGCCGGCTCACAGAACAACTTTCTACAAAAATAATCCGTACTATAGGTGCGTCATATATTTCAATGCATTGCGTCCCCAACTCAAAGCATTGGCCACAATAAGTGAATTTAAACTGCAACTAAAATCATACCTGCAGGATAACTGTTTTTATGGCGCTGGAGAGTATTTGGGTGATAACCATGTGTGAGTCCACATACACATGTATATAGAATGTTTATTTGCCATGTATCTATTTATTTATTCTCATGTACACTTTGACAATGTCTATTCGTTGACAATAAATTATTATTATTATGAATTTTCCTGGTTTAGTATTTTTTTTTAATAATTTGAGTTAGGAAAAAGATATTAAGATACGGCTTGCGCAGGCTTAATGGTTGGTCCTTTGTCTATTTTCTAGTCTAAAAAAAGTCATATTATAGCATTTAAATTTTTTGAGAAAATCCAATATTTTGGTTATAAAATCGAATAACGCCCTTTATCGGCGACCGTGTAGGTCACAACTGTCATGATTACGAGAAACTTAAAAGCCCAAGAAATGCTCTTTTCAACGATACCAAATTTATCCAAATCCATTAAGCCATTTCGAAGTTACAGGCATTTATTTAAAACAACATTCAAATACCCCCCACCACTTTATTTCGAAAGATAGAGAAACATTGTTTTTACAAAAAATGTTTGACTTTAAGTTAGCATTAAAACGCAAATACTTTTTTGTTGTATTCATTGGAGAAAATCGCGAGAAACGTAACTTTTTGTAATTCAAGATGGTGGAAACGCCCACTGGCGGCCATCTTGGAAATTTGAAAATAATTTCCAGCATTTTCTCTTGCCCACTTTACCTATAAAATTTTTTACCGTAACTCTCTACGATCATTAGTTTCTGAGATACATCCGCTTACCTCGCTTATTTGCCCACCCTGTACAACATTTTGGTGCGCACACACACACGAACACACATCCATACGTTTATTAATTCTTACTAAAACGGACAATTCGAAAAGTATTTGCGATTAGAACAACTATTTCACTCACTTAACGCTACAGAAGATTCAATTCCTTAATTTTAATATTTTAATTTATGCTATGTTTACGCATATGCGTCTATATAATGCAATGGTATTGTAAGAGCGACAAACTACGATTACACTCAGCAGGTAGTAAGCTGCCACTGCGGCTATTTGGAATAAAGTATAGAGCGCAGGGTATTTCTCTATCTAGACGTGTCCGGATACCTTTGCACCTCACTGTACATACATAGAACGAAGTGCCTACTAAAATTAACTTGATTACAATCATCTTCATGTTAAAAATACGGACATTTGGAAACCATTTCATCAATCTTTATTAATTTAATGTTTTAAGCGTCAAAGTAGGTATTATCTAAAGCAATAAACTTTAAATTTGTAAATCATTGGAGATGAGCAATACGAATCATCTCAAAGATCAAGAACGATTAGCTTTATATATACATGCATCTTCCTATTAATAAATAATGTTCTTTGAAGTTTGCCATCAACAAGAAGACGTTTCTATACAACTCGTATACACGAAATAAATACCTTCTGAAATGAATAACGTTACAGAACTTAATTAAATCCTCTTGTAACGGACACTTTATACCCTATTCGAGTTAATTATAGCATGCTTCATTATTATCCTTTGGAATTCTTCTGTTCGTGTACAATTTCATTAGCGAGTTCTTGGAAGTTCTGTGATTATAATCTAAAAAGCTAGATGTTTTAAATTCAACATCGCCCTTTTATGTTCTGATACAATTCCATTTTACGTCAATAAAATCATTCAATTTATATGTGTTTTAAGTTGCGAAGAAGGTCAAGTTAATTTTGTAAGGAATTTCCCTTGTTCGTGTACCATATCCATGCATACGGGTAATCTAAATGGCTTAGTATTTAGTTCAACAACTAAAGCGTAGTTTTCCATCAGAGCAAGCACGTTAATGGTACGGGAAAAGTTCGGAATTCTTCCACTGTTTCGTAGTTTAGTTATTTAATGATATCATCGAGGAAGAGTAGTATGCAATTTAAGTCAGAAATTTTCCTGAATGAGGTGAGATTAGCTCATGGAAACGTGTTTATTTAATATGAAAATGAATCTACATACAGAGTGCCCGGATTTCGTAGGGACAACATGGGTAACTTTTTTATTTGAAAACATTAAAATTAGCAAAAAGGTGTAGATTGAAAAACACATTAAGAATTTTCAAATTTTGTCATGTTTCATTTGCTTAATATTAAAGAAAAACTGAAATCTGAAAATAATAGTCAGGCCGCCATCAAGATAGTTGTGAATCCTCTTATCATAATACATCATAATATAATAATATTAGATATTATTTGAAAATATGACATAATAGTATTATGAAAAAATTTAAAAGCCTCATTAAAATCCGGCCAAATTTTATCACTAATGCCCGGTTGCATCGACGAATAATTTTGGGTTGTAGCAGGTAGTCGTTTCCGAGAGCGTTGCACCAACCGACAAACTTTAACAACCCGGGGTTATGAGGTGTCAAAATCGAAGTCGACGAAATCCATCGTTTATGTGAATAATCTTAAATTTTTTAATAGCCACTATCTTCATAATATTTACCTAACGAACGTCGGATGTATTATTGCCGGGACAGTTGCAAGTTGGAACTTCTTCCCTATAGGAAAAAATGTTTCGTACTTATACATAAATATACAGGGTGTCCCAAAAATACACCGACAAAGGGGTGGTAGAGGACATCAAAACAAACATTTTTTGTTTAGTAAACATATGTCTGCAAATGAGCCGTTGTAGAATAAAAAAGGAAAAATGGTTTTGGTATTATATTACAAAAAATGTTTAGGATAACATTAATAAATCACTATTTGTTCATGTTGGACTGTTTTACATAAACTGTTGAAAATGTTCGTCGGTTCATTGACTCCCGGACCGTATGGAATATTCCGGGAATAGCTTCTACATGTGCACAACTCGCCATTATTCTTGCTAAGAGATCTTCCTCATTACGGATAGGCGTTTCGTAAACTAAAGATTTGAGATAGCCCCAAAGGAAAAAAACCAGGGCGTTGAGATCGGAAGAACGCGCTGGCCAGGCCACGGGACCTCTTCTTCCAATCCATCGGCGGGGAAATTGCTGGTCTAGATGTTGGCGCACGTTTAAACCAAAATGCGGAGGTGCCCCATCATGTTGGAACCAAATGTTATTTCTAATGTTTAAAGGAACATTTTCCAATAATAGAGGCAAAATATTTTGCAGAAAATTCAGATAAATGTCTGCGTTCAAACGAGCAGGCAGCAAGTGAACTATTAGGTTCTCTCCAACAATACCAGCCCACATGTTAACACTAAATTGTTGTTGGTGCCTTCTAGAAATCACAGCGTGAGGATTTTCATCATGTCAAATGTGACTGTTTCTACTATTTAAAAAAAAAAACCATCGCGCGTGAAACATGCCTCATCAGAAAACAACACTACTCTCCCGAAATCAGGTTCGTTGTGACCCAAAAACCATTGGCAAAAACCCAATCGATGTGGATAATCTTCAGGATTTAAAGCTTGTACGCGTTGTAAATGGAAAGGATAGATGAGTTGTTCATGAATAACACGGTGTACCGTCGAGTTCGATGATCACATATAGTGTGCAATTGCGCGAACACTTGTAAATTGGTTTTCTTCAACGCGGTGTAGAACCTCTTCTTCAATTGAACTTTCCCATAGGGAAAGCAATCTGTTTTCGTGATTATGCATAAATATATTTTGCTAGTAAGGAGAAGAGCAGGTACGAAAGAAACAGTTTGCAAATGTAAATGCAGTGCATCAAGGAAAATTATTTTGTGATTTTGGTATAGGCCAATAAAACATCTGGTTTTAATGGAGCGTTGTAAAATTAGTATGCATGTTAGCAATATTTTTCGGATTTTCAAAGCAGGGCAAACATTTGCTTCAGTTCCCAGTTGTGCTCTGTGAAATTTAGACGTAATTGAGTTGAAAATGGAATCTGTTAAAAGTATTCATTATACTGAAGCTGAAAAGGACGCCATAATAAATATAAGCATGAAATATAGGAAGATCATAAAAAAGGAACAGATGGCATTTCTAATAAACAAAAAAATGTTGCATGGGATAATATCGCAAAAGAATATAATATCCTGGGCATTAATATAATTCGTACTACCAAACAGCTGCGAACTTTTTATGATAATTTGAAAAAGAAGTTGAAACGTCGATGTGCTAATGAAAAAGTAAGTTTTCTTTATATTATTACAACATGGTGCCTTTAGGTAGAACTTTATAAAACAGGTGGTGGTCTAATGAAAGTGCCTTCAATTGTACCTGCAGAGGAAAAATTACTGGATTCATTGAAAGAAACTTTTCATCCAATGCCAAATGCTTATGACTCAAGTTCATCATATTTTGAAGGTAGTGTTTTAACAGTAGTGTACAACTTATAATGTGTAATGTCTGTATTCATTTCTATAACGGAGCCACAGACATATGAAGTGAGCAATGAGAATTTGTATAGCATTATAACAGATCATGATTATATTCCTGATACAGTGGCAATGGCAGGAGTTAATTATTATGCAGCGAGATATAATCAAAGAATTGAAATTCTGTTGAATAATAAGAATAACAAATACCATTATTATAATATGTTAATGTACATAATTACATCAGTTAGGGTACCTGTATTATAAAAACTAAATTTAATAAAACATTCAATTAACCCTAGTCCTACCAACGTTTTATCGTAACGTGTCCTACCAAGGTGTGCCTCACAGGCACACATCTATTTGTACACATTGTTGATGTAAATAATAGCAAAATATGCATTATTTATTTTATGTATTAGGTATACAGTAACATTAAAACATATAGAAAGAATATTGTGTGTCAGAAGATATAATTTAAAAATAGTACAAGATAGTAAAATATTTGAAAGTTATTTATGTAGTTTTTTCAATTTGTGCACGTGAATATTTTCTCTGAATGTTCACCACAAACCGTTTGCTCACACTTATCACATAACTGTGTTGACATTCTGCTTTTATTTGATGGGCAAATATAGCACCGTTTTCGTTTTCTTACTTCTCGAGCCGAAGACTCCGCTGTGGTTGGTACTTGATTCAACGTAGTTTGTATCAATGAAGTATGACTTTTATGCAAGCCACTCAAACTACGACGTCTAATTTGCTCCAGTACTAATTCTGTTGTAATTTCTCGTACGAAAATTTTGCGAAGTCTTCGTTTTTTGGAAATATGCCAGTCAGGATGGCTATTTCTCCAAATGACAAATGAAGCTACTCCACACACATCAATTATATTGAAAAAATAGACCAAAGGCCACCTATTAGTTTTGCGTTTTACTGAATATGTATGTACCATCTGATCAAGTGTATCCACCCCTCCTTTCGTGGAATTGTAGTACTTATTGATTTCAGATTTATTTTTATTTTCCTCATCAATGGTGGAGTCGTTGTGCATTGTAGATAATAATATGACACAGCGATTTTTCTTAGGTACATAAGATACCAAAGTCATTGTCTTCTGAAAACCAAACAAGTTGCTTTCAATATTCCGCCTGTGAGGTAAAAAATTTGGTGGTATGCAGCGCTTATTTTTTCTGAGCGTTCCTACACAAGTTAGGCCTTTGGTAAGCAAACTGGATGCAAGCTCGTAGCTGGTGAAGAAGTTGTCGAACGTAATATTCCTTTTAGTTCTCAGAAAAGGTTCACAAAGGTCTTCAACCACCTTTTGCGCTAAGTTTTCTGCTCTGTTGAGACCTTCTTTTCCTAAGTATGGTATACCATTTAACGGATAACTAGTTCCACTATCGCATATCCACCAAATTTTCATACCGTACTTATCTGGCTTGCTTGGCAGGTACTGTCGGAAAGATACACGACCTCTAAAAGGCACCAGTTGTTCATCGATGGTTAGATTACTGCCAGGAAGAAAATATTTCAGCAAGTTTGTATTAACACGTTCCCACAGGTCTCTAATTGGTGCCAACTTGTCCTTTTGCCTTCGGAGGGTTCTGGTCGCTTTATCGTCAAAACGAATAAATCTTAGTAATTGAGTAAATCTATTTCGTGACATGCACGCTTGGTAAACAGGATTTCCAAATAAAGCTCATTATAGTCCACCATTCCTTGTTTATTTCTTCCAGCAGTAATCAAAAGGCCCAAGAAAGCACGGATTTCAAAGTCGTCAATTGGTTTCCACAAATCGCCAAGAATACGAACAGCCTCCTTATTAGTGAAAGTAACCACAATACCAATAACCGTATCATCAAAAAACAAATTGAATGCGTCACAAGGAGTATCAACCTGCACTCCAGGTGGAAGTTTCACTTTGTTCAAAGCTGTTGTAATTATGTTGTGTGCACGTGTTTTTCTCTTGGCCATCGGCGTGGCATTCCACTCGGTACCATCTTTTCCAATAAAAGTTTGCGAATGGCCGGGCGGTTCATCATTAGCATCACTATCGTCACTTCCTTCTTGCTCATCGCTTTCTTCATCGCCAGTTTCTTGATAATCCACTTCACTAGAAGAGGTAGGTTTCGTCATTTGACTCTTCTTCATCTTCACCATCATTTACATTCCTTCCCAAATCCTCATCACTTTCGTACAATGCATCGAGCAACTCCTTTTCAGTTAGTGGCCGGCGTCGGTCAGTCAACCAATCAGTCATACTTTCTGCATAAATTTCAAAACCAAATAAGCATAAAACAACAAATCTATTTTTACTGGGGTCAATCAAAACTTTATTTTGCTTACCTGGTCTATATACTCTCCACTAGGTAGAATAAGAAATAAAATTAACCAATAGACACCTAAAACGGCCAATGCGTTCGTTAGGAAAGTCACAAATACACTGATAGCAATGCAGTTTGTAAGCTGACTGTTTTAGCAAAACGCATTTAGGGAATTCCCCTTCATATGCAACTGGAAGTTCTTACATACAAGGGGAAAGTCCCGAAATATAAAGAATATCTTATTACGGGGGCTATACCCACATACCTAGTTTTAAATAACGTAGCAATGCATTTTATAGTATAATAACAGTATGTGCCTCTAAGACACACCTTGGTAGGACGTGTCGGTAAATTATGTTTAATTTTTTTTAGTAAAAAATTTTTTATGTCATTCTGTGTTCAATAGTTTATTTTGAGAATACAAAAATCCTCCAGTCTGTGGACAGTTAACTTACAAACTTCCAGCAATTTCAAAACCAATTGTGCCTCAAAAGCACACCTTGGTAGGTTTAGGGTTAAAAAAGCGGTTAATAATATAATTTTTTCTTGCAGGCATATTATTTTCTAGTTGCACAGCTTCGCATACAAGAAAGTCAAATAGATTATTATCCTCTGCAATCTCATTTTCCTGTCGGGATGCATTAGCTATATTATGTAACTCAGCTGTAGCTACAATACTTCTTAAAATATTTTCTTTTTTTAATTGCATCCAGATCTTGTGGCGTTAACTAATAAAAACCCGTTAACTTCGAACTTTTTTATTGATTTAGTACCTTAATGCTTACATACATTAACGCTTGTGTCACCGCCATGACACCCCTTCCCCGTGTATCTGATATATATCTATTTGAATATTTGGCGCGAAAAGGCTAACAGCACATCTCCCTTTTTTTTCGAGCCAGACATTTTACAACCTCGGAAAAATAACTATTATTCTAATACATAGTCACTAAGATGTTTAGGCATTCGTTTCTCGCGAGTTGATTTCCGCGCACTGTCAACGAACACGTCACTATGCTTTCTTACACGATCATCATTACATATCTCAGTATCGCAATCAGGATAACTATTAGATTCTGATTCCAAATTATTAAACTTATCCTGATTGGGATTTACATCAGTTACATTAGTCCTATACATGTTTAAATTAGTTGGTTCTGTGGTGTCCAATATATCATTAAAATAATAAGGCACATGTATTAGGTGCCATCTATTTCTACGAAGTAACCCTACTTCTGTTTGAATTACATATGATCTCGGTTCGTTACATATTTCTACAATCTTGCCGTATTTTCTAATGTCGATTACCCATACCGAATCCTCTACCTGTAAGGGAGACATATCTTTGGCCTTATGACGTGAATTATAATTTTCAGCCGCTCTAACCTTATTCTCTTTATCGTTTTTTAACGAAAGCGATTTAGGGTCAATTACTTTAGACAAATTGCTAGGAAGTTGTGGCAAATTTGTTCGTAATTTCCTACACATAAGTAATTCGGCTGGAGAAAAACCTGACTAGAGGTGTTGTGCGATAAGACAAAAGAGCATTTTTCTTAATTAATTGCTTGGCTGTCTGAACTGTTCTTTCCACAAGGCCGTTGCTTTGCGGAAAATATGGACTGCTTGTAATATGGGTAAAATTATATTCTTTCGCGAAGTGTTTAAAAGAAGTCTGAAACTGCGGACCGTTGTCTGATCTTACAATTTCGGGAATACCGTGTCTAGCAAAAAGTTCTTTAATTTTTAATATTATTGCATTTTCATTCATAGAATTTAGCTCGAAAACTTCGAAAAAACGCGAAAAATAATCTACCACGATAAAAGATACCATTTTTCGAGTTTAAAAAGATCTAAAGCAACTTTCTGCCACGGACGGGTTGTTATTTCGTCTTTCAGAAACGTTTCTTTTCTGTTTGTACGATTTTCGACGCATAAAGGACAGTTCCGCACTAGGTTTTCGATTTGTGAAGATAACCCTAACCACCAAACACTCGACTTTGCGCGATCTCGACATTTTACTATCCCCTAACTCGATTGGTAATTGTGAACGATCAGGCCAATCAGTTAGACTGTACTCTTTTAGCTTCTGGATTATTGGATCTTTAACTTGGTTATCGATAATTTCTTTAAGAAAATTATCTTTTACTGGTAGATACTTTATTATTGTATTAACATAACTATCTACTTCTAAACCTAATTCATTACATTTCGGAATAGAATTTTCTAATGGACTTCTGCTTAGCGTATCCGGTACCACTAACTGTTTCCCTGGAGTATAAATAACGTCATACTGATACCGCATAAGACGCATCCGAAACCTTTGTAACCTTGGTGTTAGATCATCTAAATTTTTGCTCATAAGTATTTGGATAAGCGGGTTATGGTCGGTTTCGAAAATTAGTGATGTTACTCCTGTAATGTAGTCCGAAAAATATTCGGCTGCCCAAGTGATCGCAAGTGCTTCCTTTTCTATTTGGGCGTAGCGTTTCTCTACGTCACTCAATAATCGTGATGCAAAAGCAACTATTTCACGGGAGCCATCTTTAGCTGCTTGCATTAAAGCGCCACCTAAACCATAGCAGCTTGCATCTGCGCTAACTATAATTGTTTTACTGGCATCAAAAAATGCTAAGTTAGGCGTTTGTTCCAGTAAACATTTGATTTTAGTAAAAGATCGTTCTTGAGCTGGTCCCCATAAAAATACGCAATCATTGTTCAACAAAGCCGTTAACGGTTCTAATATTGACGATTTGTTTTTAATTCCTTGCCCTGAAACGATATGACCCAGATATTTTACCTCTTCCACAGCGAATTGGCATTTTCTTTTATTTAACGTTAACCCTTCTTTGTGAATTCTTTCCAGAACCGATTTTAAAATCTCGTCGTGTTTCTCAATGGAAGATGCATGTATTAAAATGTCATCCACGTGGCATACAACACCTTCTAAATTTGGCAATATTTTTGAAAATGTCATTGCAAAATATTCTGGTGCACAAGTAATACCAAAAGGTAATCTTTTGAAATAAAATCTGCCAAAGGGGGTTATAAATGTGGTTAATAACTGACTGGATTCAGATAGTTTAATCTGATAGGAACCACTTGAGGCATCTAATTTTGAAAAATACTTTGAACCACTTATTTGCCCTAAAGTATGTTCGATTTTAGGAAGAGGAAAATGAGATCTTAATACATTTTCATTAAGTTTCTTGTAATCGCAGCAGAGACGTACTGTATCTCCTTTGGGCACACATACTATTGGGCTCACCCATTCAGTTGGAGTATTTACCGATTCAATTATATGTAATTTTAGAAGCCTGTCTAACTCAGTTCTTAGTTTCGGTCTTAATGGTAAAGGAACTGTTCTAGGTACTGATTGAACAAAAGGTTTAACATTCTCTTTTAAATTTATTGACATTTCCGTTTTAAATTTACCTAACTCATCAAATATTCCGGGATATTGTCTTGACACATTGTCGTGATTAAATTTACTTTCCGTCATACCAGTACTGCCGCAAATAGTACTTGACCTATTCTCATTTTTATTTACATTGTGAATAGCTTTGGGAGATTGTAAAGCTTTTAGTTTAACAATACCTGCCCTGCCTAGTATCGGCATCTGTAGCTTGTCAATAACAAAAACATAATCATTATAGAAATTATTTTGTAAAGGTTAATTTAAGTTTTATCTTGCCTGAAACCTTCAAGACTGTGTTATCAGGACCAACTAATTTTTCGTTACACTCCTTAACACTACCTCTTAGACTACTAGGCAAACTTTCACTAGGCATGCATGAAACATCAGCACCGGTATCTATTAGAAAGGCTATTTTATGACTATCATTAATCATCAGATCGACAATCCACTGATTTTTTCTGTTACTATAAATTTGACCAATAAAAATTTCATCCTTAGTGTCTATGGAATTCCCGCTGTTTATCTCACTTACCACTGACGCAACATCTTCTTCCGTAGCTCCGCTGTCTATTGTACGTACCGTCTTCTTCTTCCTGCACACTGCACTCCAATGACCTTTCTTCTTACAGGTTCTACAAGAACTGTCCCTTGCTGGACATTTTTCTCGGTTGTGCATAGCTTCCAGGCCACACCACTTGCATTTCCCTACCGAAATTTCCGATTGCGGCTTGGCGTTGTACTCTTTTCCGTAGCTTAGTTTTGGTTTTCTGTGACACTGCAGCAACTCCTTTGTAATCTTGTCTTAGGATTTTGTTTCTGGAATCCTGCAGCTCTGCTTGACGTCCACTTATAGACATATAACGTTCAAAACGTTTCTTCCAATGACTCCATCCTGAAGGCTCGTTGAAATTGAATTCTCCGGGCGGAGTTATTACGGTGTTGTCGGCCATTGAGGTTTCTCGTATCGCTTCAATTCGTGCTGAATGTTGATACTGAGCGTACTCTGCGCTCTGAGTTCTATCTTCGTAAACTTAACTCACTGTTAGTTTGTTGAAGACACCGCTGTGACCATGTGGCGTTAACTAATAAAAACCCGTTAACTTCGAACTTGTTTATTGATTTAGTACCTTAATGCTTACATACATGAACGCTTGTGTCACCGGCATGACACCCCTTCCCCGTGTATCTGATATATATCTATTTGAATATCTGGCGCGAAAAGGCTAACAGCACAGATCTCAATGTAGGAAACCTTCGTTTCCAAACATCATTCGATCTCTCTGACATTTCTTGTTCTTATATGAGCATTCTGGTATCTCATTTCTGCCTCTGTAAGGGAATTAGCAAGTGGTGTTAATAAATACTTTGTACACATGTAACCACTATCCCCTAACATGTACGAATTTGCAAATTCATTTGCTTCAAACCGTGCTCTAAGAAGGTTATTTGAAAATATTCTACTGTCGTGCACAGAATCTGGCCACCTTGCAACAATATCCATAATTTTCAAATTCGCATCACACACTATCCGGACATTTATAGAGTACGGTATACTGTTACGGTATAACTCACGTCCAGGTGACTTAATAGGAATGTGGGTACAATCTATAGCCCCAATGACTGAAATTGAGATAATTTATAAAATTCTGTCTTTACACTAGCAATGTCATTTGCTGTTGCTGGCATTTTAATATATTCCTGAGCCATAAGTGCTATATGATGTGATACGCGGTGAACACAACGACAAACTGTACTTTTATGAATGTTCATGCAGTCACCTATTACTTGTTGAAATGATCCTGTTTCGTAAAAGCACAGGAACAGTTCACAGTAACTGGTTCATTGGTGAAATTTCTTTCAATAATTCGTTCTCAAAACGGCTTAATAGTCTTACTACACAACCTTTAGATAATCGAAAATGCGCTTTAAATTCTTCATCATTATAATAATTGAACAGATCCGTTCGTGGGAGCAATTCCATTATATGTTCTTCAGATGATGAAGACGAACTATTTAAATTTAATTCCATTTTTAATTGTTTCGTAGTATACAATTATAGGCAACGCGATGTAATTTCACTAGTATTTCTGTGTCTAGACAGTAAACCATAAGAAACGTTAAGGTTGGTTAGGAATTAGGAACATAGGGTGAGAATTTTTGACAGATTTGCCGCCGAGGATGATTTCACCAATCAGCAAAAGGTTTTTCTCGATTATAGTCGAACATTTCAAGATTTTTCAATCCTAGGTTGTTTAGGTCGACGCAACGGTTACAGAAAAATCTCGGTTTCACAGAAAAAACCGAGATTCACGAACTGTGGTTTCAAACAGCTGTTGGTGCAACCGGGTATAAGAGACACTTGAAATCACTGAATAGAATTCTTTCATACATCTAGCTTTCATCATCAGTAATGATGTAGTAAACTGCTTTTTAAAGATATAAAATCGGCTCGACGAAAGTTAATTTAATGTCAGAATTCCATAGAAACTTGCAACAATGAAGCCATCAATATAAACAATATAATTTACTATTTATGTACTTACTTATGTACATACGGTATATACCTACATACATAGGTTAGTTCGAATACGTCTCATTTGCTTTTTAAAGTTGACGTGACAATTTTCTCGTATGCACGAGTATGTCTGAAAATAAGCAGCTAATATTATTCTTCCATTATCCGGACTTCCAAAAGACGAGTTTCTAGAATTATTTTCAGTAATTAGCTTTGATAATGGATCTCTAAGGGAGGATAATATAATGAAACATCATCCAGTGTATACTAGATATATAACCCTACACAATTTTCGCCTAACCTAATTTGCGACGATTCGGGCATCCGAACCCGGGTATTCACATACGGAAAGGTTTATTACTTACTGTTGCTTTACCCGTGTTAATGCTACGGCGACACCGTGCCATACACCAACTTTAACTTCCACGAATTCAAACTTGGACGTCGTCACCGCCGTTGTTTATTGTTCTTGTTGTTCTTGTTCTTCTTCAATGTTGTTTACGGATCTTGTAAGGCGAGGCGGTATATTGTTATAACACATCCGATAGTTAATTTGAATCCCCCCATGTATTCTAATTAGCGTTGGTGATAAATTTAATTTCAGTTTTCGTCCTGGCTATCTATTATGTTTACATCATGTGGTAGGTATGTATGTATGTACTTGTTACCTTCATGCGAGGGATATATTTTCTTCTCTCCTTAATTCAAATCATAATGGAAACGTAATTTAAATATGGTAAAATTATATGAGTATAGACGCCGAGGCACTGTTCCAAAACAATAATTTATAGGTTTATAGGAGGGCTTCATTTTTACAACTATGAAGCGAAATTTGTTTGTCGTAACTAGTAATGGGAGTTTGGATTGAGAGAAGTAGATTGAAACTCAGATAAGAATACGAATCGTTTAGATCAGTGGTTCCCAAACGTTTTTGTGTCGTAGACCCCTTGCCATGTTTTTCGGTTTTGGGTAGACCCTCTACTTACCTGATATTGATTTTTTTTTATTTTCTAACTGTATTGAAGTTTAATGTTAAAAACTTAAAGTAAAAACAAATGTTAAGTTTTATACATTTATTAATTGAATTTAAATTTAAACTACTCACAATAAAATTTTGTATCTGTTATATAAAATATACCTAACATAAAATAAACTAAGCAATAAGTAAATGTTTTTTAGTGAGAAGGTTTAATCTTAAATCTCCTCGGCTAATGATGTCCAGTTTGTTTCTTTTCTTTGTTAGGAGATTGGTAACAGCGCTAAACTTCCTTTCCGCTACGTATGACGATGGAAAGAAAATTAAAAATTTCCTCCCTATATTCCATAATACGGGATAAGTAACGGGTATGTTGTTTTGCAGCCAGAATTGCTGATATCCGTTTTTAAACTGAACCTTAAGTTCTTCGTTTGTACTTAGTTCAGTCAGTTCCTCTTGTATTATGACATTCGTTTCTTCTATGTCTCAATATGGGTTAATTATCCACGGTAGTATTACCATAGTCAAAACATCCTCAAACCTAGTTTCAAAATCTGAATAGAGGGCATTTAAATGTGGAACGTAGGTTGAAACGTCGTCTTCCTGGCAGTTTGTCTGTGACAAATTGGGGAACTGGGAAAATTCGCCCCGCCCAATATTTGGCTTCATTAGTTTAACTTTGGCGAGAAACTCTGATAAGATGGACTTTGTTTTAATCAAATTTAGACTGTAGCCTTGTAACTGCAAATTAACCATATTAAATTTTGTAAACAAATCTGTTAAATAGGCGATGTCTGTTTTCCTCTTCAATAAATTGTCTTTTAAAATTTTATCTTTAGTATCCAGAAATTCTAAAATAGTCTCAAAAAGTGCAAAAAATCTTGTCAAACATAAGCCTTTTGACAGCCAGCGTACTTCAGTGCCAAAGAGTAATTGATGGAAGTGTTCGTCATTTTCGTCACACAAATAACGCAAATAACCGCGTATTCAATGCGTTGCTTCGAATTCGGGTTACTGCATCAATGATTAATTGAAGAGATTTATGCAATCTAATACTCAAATTTTGAGCAACTAAATGTTGTCGATGGATGACGCAATGTATTGCTAACACCCCTGACACATTTTGTTTTAAATAGCTTATAAATCCACGATAACGTCCAACCATGGCATGTGCTCCATCTGTAGCTACTGATATTATATTTGACAAAGGGATTGCTTTTTCAATGAAGTAATCCTTCAAAACATGAAATATTGATTTACCTTTAGTGTCGGTTGTCAAAGTTCTTGCGAAGAGCAGTTCTTCGTAGATATCTTGATTCATAATAAAACGAACATATGCCAATAATAATGCTGTATTACCAGGTAAAATTGACTCGTCCAGTTGTATAGATAAATGGATCGTTTGCAAATAATTACACAAGAAGCTTTCAATATCAGAATTATTGTTGCTTAAGAGAATTCTTTTAATGATATCAGATGCAGGTTAACAGTAAAACAGTTTTTAAAACCTCTTCATCGTTTCTTTGTGACGTCGAAGCAAACATTCTGTCCAGCGTGGGTCTCTTCTGAAGTTTATCTTTGAGTGTTTGAAAGTATTTCAAATCTTTATCTGTTTCATCATGGTGACATCTTGATGATCCTGCAGCTTAGATGGTGTCATAGCATCATTGCCCAAAACTTTGTTGCATAAAAGGCACTTGTTGGCAATGTCCGACAGTGATGGAATGAAGCCAAACTTCAAATAATTAACGCTGTACTGTCTACATTTCTTTTTAAATTCGGACATGGCATCAGTCATCTGTGGGCAAAATTAATCTATTTTAATAAGACATAAAGTCAAGCAGCTGTATATTAAAAAATCAAAGTCAAATTTAAATCGTATGGTCTTAGATTTTATGGCAAGCATAGGTGTACAGCCATTATAAATGAATGTGAGAAGCTGTACAGTTGTGGATTTCTTATTTTCTTAATTTATCTTTCAAAGTGGTAACATATTGTATGGTAATAATAAAATACATACATAATATGTATGTATAGTTGTCTTTTTTTAGATTTTTCCGAAAACATTCCGTAATCCGAACATTTTGCAGCAATTACTTCGGATTACGGAGATTGCAGTCTAATTATAATACCGAGTGCTTAAACTTTGAAAAAGAAACTATTGAGGAGTACTAGTGTAATTTTCCATGATTTGAATATTAAACTACTAATAACTGAAGTCATGATTGGCGTAATTTATCTATCTTTGCTAACTACGAGTACAAAACTAAAATTTAATAAAAAATAATGTAGGTACTTACTTTTCTCCGGCACTCTCAAACAAAATAACACTGATTCAGTATAATTTGTGTGATTTGTGTGACCAGTTTATATTTTTTAAATATTTTCTAGCACTTTCCATTTCAAGATTCAGGAAACGAATAAACGTATTTGTCTCACATTCGTATTTATAGAGTGACGAATTGAACAAGTCAGTGCAAGTTCGCGAAGCTCTGAGACTGCGCGTATGCTTGTAACAAGATGATACTGGTATATCATTATGTGCGGGTTTTTACAAGTTCAAAACTTCCACTGAAGAAGTTATTTAACGAAAACATATTATTATATGTTATGGAATAAATTGGTATTTAATTATTTATTGTTTTATTGACCTCTAAGTGGAAATAAATCAGGAATTAAAAGATTTATGAAACTACAACCTCCGTTTAAATTCACACATTGTTGGTAAATTTACTTTTTGTGAAACTACAGTGTTTTTATAAAATTACATAAGCTTTGTAAATTTCCCTACAGGAATTTTACTAAATGTTTTGTAAATTTCCTTTTTATTTATAAAATTACTACAGTTTGTATATTTCGGTGATTATGTTCTAACTGTTACTTCTTTTATTAAAAATTTTTGAATTCTATAATTAAACTTTTTTTGTTTCTTTATGCATATTATTACTCTATCTTATTGTAAGAGTGAAAGTGCGAGAGGATTTCGCTACAACTTCAAAATATTCAGAATCAGAATCATACTTCAAATTTTCCATGCCACGGTACTGACTCATTCATCCACGGTACTGACATAAAATGAATTTGATAACAAATGATACATTATAATTTATATAAAACATTAATCAACTGAAATCTAATAAATATAATATTAATGTAGTCTTCAGGCTTTCACGGCCGCTGTTGATGGCTGCTCTTCGGTTATCGGGTTCTCTGCCGTGTAGAAAAGTTGTGGTACTTGACGTTTCGATCATCTTGTCGTGATCTTCTTCAGAAGTGAAGTGAAGTGACTTCACTTTTGGTGAGTGATTCTGTATTCATGAGCTATAAATAAATAAATAAATTTAACTCATGTTCAAAATGATTAATTGCTTGTTCTATCGTATATGAATTTTTTTTTTATAGTAATTTTGACCGTTATTGGTTTTTTTGTTTTTTCATTCATTCATTCTTCTGAAGATACTTCCCATTTCATGTAGAATATTTTATCATTAAAATTAGTATCGTTCAGATTAAATTTTAATTTTTTTAATTTACATTTCTCACAGACATAGCTCAGAATTACTATCACATAAGAAACTGCTCAAAATTTTATATGAAGTATCTTGTGTCAATATCTTATGACTATGAAAAGCTTGTATTAGCAAAGAGAAATTTTCATACGTAAAGTACGCACATGTATTTCTATTAGTGATCTTCGGTTCAATACAATACCTTGGGCGTAAATTTGCGAATGTTGAGTAGCTGATGCGATAAGTACTTTGAGAACAAAATTTTGCATGTAAATCTTTTATAGTTGAATTCATATAGCGCTTGATTATTTGTTTACCGTTTATTTTAATACAAGTTTTTTTATTGGGAATTATCTTACTATTTTCATCATAAAAACGTTTCACTTGATCTTGAATAAAAATTTGATTTCTTTTCTTATTCCTAACATCTTCCAGTGGATTATTACTTCTATGAACTCTTGAAGAAATAATAGAGGCAACATTTTTTCTAACAGCAGATAGATGACGATATTTTTTTACAATTTTTCCGCTTAATGCTCTACCCAATATATGCTTACATTTTTAACTTTTCGTGTCTCGATAGGATTATTGTACTCGTATTTGTCGTACCATAACTTCATGAAACAGCGAATTTCAGAGTCCACATTTCTCCCTTTCAACAGCCTGTCAACTTTAGATTTAGGCGATGTGGAGTCAGGCTTCTTGATTTTCAAACGTTGCAATTTTTTATATAAGCTATTCATTTTCATTCGGAGAGTTTTGTTATCGTTCAATAATTTTTTGTTGTCTCTAAAACATTTGCGTAAATTCTTTTGTACACGTTTCTTCCCTAATTTAGCTTGCTTTGATTCCGAATTATTATTGATATCATCTTCAGTTTTTTTCCAATTCAATTACTACTTTTTGTCATGCCCGTGAGTTTTTTTCCATAAATTTTGTTGTTTACGACGATCTCGTTTTTCTCGATCTGATAACTGATGAATTAGCTTGAGTTTTCCTTCTTTTTTCCTTCTTTTTTCCTTCTTTCATTTCTTTCTCTTTCTTTTTGACAGTAATTTTTGTAAGCCTCTGGATCAGTTCGTATTTTTTGTCTTCTTAATCTTTCTGAATTACGTTTTTGCTCCAAACGACGTTTTTGAATTTCAGTATTAATCTTGTTTCTACGCTTGCCTGTTTTCTTCGATGGTAATTGTTCATTTTTAATACTTTTTTCGTCAATAGTTTCAGGCAGTTTTCTTGTACGTAGTATTGGAGCCATCTTCAATAAAAAAAATTATAATTAATTATTAAAATCAATTTATCAACGCACTTGGACCTTCGAATAGCGAATCTTCAAATAGCAAGGAATACAGCTCTGTTTCTTTGTCGAGCGCTTGACCTTGAAGCAAAGATCCATAAGAATATACAGTATGTCTAGGGCTATCCCGATCAGAAAGAAAAGAGAAAGAAGAGCTGCCGCTACGATAAAGTGTTTTAAAACCGCTCCACTCTACATCTATCTCTTTTCTTTCTGACCGTGCTCAATAGCGAGCAGAGCCCCGAATTTCTTGTTATTTGAAGCTCCGAGTGTAATTAAATATATTTATATTATTATTTAACATGGTACTGACAGGCACGGTGCTGACATTTTGAATTTAAATAGCAACTATAATCTTTTGATTATGAATTTGATGATATCCAATTATAGTGTGATTTAAGCTAGTATAATAAGTACAGAAATTCATTATTTATGATTAAAAAAAAACAATGGTTAGTTAAGTTTATTAATACCATGATATTGACGAATAAATTTATGACATACCTTTTTGAAAATTGAGTTTTAAAATTATACAAACTCGTTGCACTATTTCATCTGCGTCATGTTTGAAAACATAACCCAGTTGACGTTCTTTCTATTGGATGACTAGCTGTTTTATTAGTTTCGAGGTAGATGGCGCACGAGGCAGAAACATTTAAATGGAAAAATTTGCATTAATCTGAGGACAGAAGTTATTAAGCCGAAATTCAATATGAAATTGATATATTGGAAGAAAATACGTCAACTTCTTTAAGTTTGATTATATACATTAAGATTCATCGGTTAACTAGTTTGAATTATTTATTGCGACAAAAAAAAATCAATTTATAGGTAAATCCTAGTGATAGACATGACACGGTACTGACATTTAAGTGATGTACTGCAAGTTTTCTCTGGACTGAAACTTATATTATACAAAGAAAAGTAATGGAATATGTTTATGACGATCGCATTGATAAAAAGTTACATTAATTATTTGATAATGTATAACCAGCGAGAGTAAACAATACAGGACATAAAAAATCACAGTTAGAATAGAATCAGCCATTTACGCATAAAGTCATTAGCAAAATGGGTTAAAAGTAGTATGAATTAAGTATATTATAAACACTGAACTCAATAACGATTCTAAACTTATGACTTCCAGTGTACATCTAAAGCGTAATCTTTACATTTCATTTCAGTAAAGCTGAAGATACAAAATAATAACTTTATTTTTATTATCCTCCCATTGTTAACGTTAACATCTATCGGAAATTGTGCGATATTCTCCAGACCGAATTCCACTTATACACCGTTGCCTTTTACGACATCCCATTTCACCGTACAGGTCATGGAGATTCCGATTTTCCCACTACAGCTGCGGAATTATGTCAAGAACTTTGCAGTAAGGACTGCAACGAATCCGGCGGATATGATGGAAAAACTTAGATTTGTACGTGCGTCAATGTACATCATCTCGGTTGACGGGAAAAATAAACCATGCAGTAAGAGTGATGACAGTATACAAGTATGTAGACACAATACAATCACTTTTGACGACTGGATCTGTGGAATCGACGTATGGATGTTACTTGTGCGTGTTAGTGATACCAATTTTACTATTGACGTCTGTATACGGTGTGATTACTGTAAATTAAATTTATTTAATTGGAAATGTACGAGGGTGTGTTGATATTTATTTAGCCTAGAAGCAATTCGTTTATTTTATTCCAGCAAGATAAAAATAAATGTTGGTATAAGAATTTATTGAAATGCCACCAGATTCTTTCATTAAGACTCAATGAAAAACATTTCCTTTCGTAAAATTAATCCTGACATGTACTGTGTATACGTATCTATGTATGTATGTCGAGCGGTCGAGGAAAAGGAGTTAACTTAATTTGATTAGCAACTTGCACATGTAGCTAGAGAAATATAGACTATAAAGGAGAATAGTACGTAGTTTCTGTATCAACCAATTTCAATCGAGGCTAACAAAGCAATAATAGCACAAAGCTTTGGATAAAGCCGGTTAGAATGTTGCGTTTTAGAATAGTTATCGTTTGAAGGAGTATCGATTCTATGAACGCTATTAGGTTTGCTGAGAAGTAATGTATCTAGTTCGATAGAACTGCAGTTTCATTATTACTATATATCTACAGTATGTCCCCGGATCGACTTTAAAAGAGGAATTTTTTTATTATTTTTGATTTCTCAGAAATATATTTAGAATTTGACGTAGAATTTAAAAACTTAACAATATACAGTATGTCCCCGGATGAACCTAACTATATACAGGGTGTGCCAATTATCTGAATTCGGTCTATTATATCTTACCTATTAGTTTAATTAAAAATGTTTTTAAGTAAAAGTTGTTCGGGATCATCTGCTCTATATCGTAAAATTATTTTAGTGTA
Organism: Holotrichia oblita; assembly: GCA_023690525.1. Classification (NCBI taxonomy): domain Eukaryota; kingdom Metazoa; phylum Arthropoda; class Insecta; order Coleoptera; family Scarabaeidae; genus Holotrichia; species Holotrichia oblita. The sequence goes on along the minus strand of CM043015.1, from coordinate 216,649,442 downwards.
TAGAGGGTGTTCAGTTTTGGCTGAGCGTTATAAAATTTTCTTTTTTTAAATGGAACAACCTATGTATATATTATGACATTTTCAGATTCCCCGTTGTAAATTAACCCATATGACCCTACGGTCCTTTTAAAAGGACGGTAAGCACCTGTTTAATCATTCCTCTTTTCTTAGGTTGTGATTATTCACACATAGATGGCGATTCCTCATTTAGTATTAGAAATGTCAATATTGAGTTCTGTTATATGTCAACCTAACCTCTCGCAAATTTTGTAGACACCAATGCTTTTTAATTGTGAGTGACATTTGTTCGGTAAGAAAATGAGCGACTACCAATATTGGAGGTAAGTTTTGTGTAACAATTTGTTATTTTATTGCAATTTATCATAGCACTGCGCTTGTAAAAAGAGCCAAGAATGACTACCCAGGCGAAATATAACTGAAAATATTATTACATTTTCTGTAATGTACCTCTGAAACTTATAGTCCTTTTAAAAGGTCGGTAGGTTTATGGGGTACTATACTATGTTTTACAATCGCTCGATATTTTTATTCACTTTCAGACGATGGAAAAGGCCCCTCACGCTAAATGAGCTTGGAGAAGTGGAAAATGTAGATGAAGTGTCAAATATCCCCGATGCAATTATTCTTTTTCCTCCGGAAAATGCCAATGATTACAACACAGACGAAGATTCCGGCGAAGAGGACAATGTTGTGCTAAACAATTTACCAGGATCTCAGCTACGAGTAAACGTTGAAGTTTTCATAAATGAGGATAAAGAAACAGGTGTAGATGTGGAGGAAGATTGGGAAAGTGAAGATGAGGTACCCGTATCGTCATTTGCACAAAAAAAATTAAAAAACTAAAGATTTTCACTTTTCGCTTGGTGTGGATCTGCAACAACATTACCCCAAATAGAATCAAGTCTATATAATAAAAAATAACCTTGCTCCAGCTGCTACCTTCAAGTTGTTTTTTGATGCCAACCTTATGGGTGATCTTGTTCGATTTAGTAACCTATATGCTCTCCAAAAAAATAGGCCGGGTGATATTACAACCGATGACATGTTTTGCTTTTTTGGTATTCTAATATTGAGTGGCTACTGCTCTGTTTCGCGTAAGAAAATGTATTGGCAAAATTCAGATAACACTAACAATAAACTTGTTTCTTCGTCAATATCTAGGGATCGATTTCAACATGTCTTGAGTAATTTTCATTGTGTCGACAACAATCATTTGCACAAAGACGATCGATTTGCCAAATTAAGGCCACTGATTTCGTCGCTGAATAAAGTGTTTTTGGGTCATGCGCCTGTTGAAGAAAATCACTCAGTTGATGAAGCCATGGTCCCCTATTTTGGGCGCCATGGTTGCAAACAGTTCATTAGAGGAAGTTTTGGGTCGGTGTAACTCGTCTAGGGTATGTGGTCTATTTTGAACCATACCAATGTTCTTCTACCAAGTTGCCAGAAAAATACAAGGATCTGGGCCTTGGTGCTTCCGTCGTTTTGCAATATTTAGACATTTTGGCATCAACCGGCTTCGAAAATTTTCATCTCTATTTCGACAACTTCTTTACGTCTTTGTCACTGATAAAAGAACTAACTTCCAGAAAAGTAAGGGCCACCGGTACAATCAGAGAGAATAGAATCTCAAAGTGCCCTTTGGTTAATGTAAAATCTTTTAAGAAAAAGGATAGAGGAGCCTTTGAATATACATTGGTTGATAACGAAACGGTAGTATGTCGATGGAATGACAACAGTGTTTTAACAATTGCTTCCAACGCTTGCTCTGTACTTCCTGTGAACAAAACGAAAAGATTTTCGCAAAGTCAAAAGACACATATTCTGATAGACCAACCCAAACTTATAAAGGGGTATAATGAACACATGGGAGGAGTTGATCGAAGTGATCAAAATATATCGCAATATCGGATATCAATTCGCGGGAAGAAGTGGTATTTTCCGCTGGTGAGCCAGTGTATCGATATGGCTGTGCAGAATGCATGGTACTTGCATAGATGCAATGGGGGCAAACTGGACCAACTGAGTTTTAGGAGGGCCATCGTTTTGGAACTGCTAGAGACGCACAAAGTCTCATGCAAAAAAGGACCTACAAGGATGCCTAGCACTCATAAAGAGCACTCACGATTTGACAAAGTCAATCATCTTGTGATATACCAAGACAACCAGACTAAGTGCGCTGCATGTCACAAGAAGACGAACTTTCGTTGCGAAAAGTGCGATATTGGGTTACATCCTAAGGATTGCTTCCGTGAATACCACACCAATTAATCATTTACTTTCCAGTTGTTTATAATTATTATTACATGTTGTATTAAAACATTATTCAAAGTTATGTATGTATTTATTTCCTAGTAGTGTTTAACCCTACTGTCCTTTTAAAAGGACGCACTTTATTTCAAAAATAAAAACTCTATTAATACCGTATTTACGCTGATTCAGAACTAATAATAGTCTCAGGGTTATATGGGTTAAGATAATTTTGTGTGACAAACCTAGTACTAAAAATTAGCCGTTTCCGAGATATTTCAATTTTAAGAGAAAAAAGATGATTTTCATGGTTGTCTTTGAAAATTAATTCCGTCTGTACTAATATTTGTTTTGCAACGATTCTTTGGCATAATTATGACATCACCATTACATATTATTAAACAATCCATGCCAAATATCTTCATTATAGCATACAGGGTGTTTCGAAATTGAAAATTAATCGTTGCATTTTTAATACGGTAAAACTTATTTTTTTTCAAATGGAACACCCTGTATATTTTTATGCCATTTAATAGTGCTTCAAGTTCCCTTTCAATCGCTTACAACATTCCCTATAGCTAAAGTTAATACTTTTTGAGATATAGGTAATTTACTATAAAATACATAAACATTTATTGATATTGGTAAGATGAAGTCAACAGTGGTAGCCAACTAATAGGTAGATATAAAACGATGTCTACTTTAATAAAAACAGAAATAGAAATATAAAGGCTTATTAAGTACAAACAAAATTTTTACCAAAAATAAAAAAAGGGTTGTAAATACAAATATCTATTATAAATATAAGTATAGAAGGGTTATAAAATGTCTTCGAAATGGCCACCTTCATTGTTGATACACAGCCCTAACCGCTGCCGAAATAACAATTTAACACGTAAAAGTGTTTCCGGATTTACTTGTCGAAAAGCGGCGATAATTTTTTCTTTCATGTCAGCAACAGTAGTTGGTATTCCTTGATAGAGAATAATTTTTATATGTCCCCGCAGAAAGAACTCTAAACGAGTAAGATCGGGAGATCTAGCTGGCCAAGCAATAGGTCCACCCCTTCCAACTCATTTATTGCCGTATATTTGAGGAGCAGACGTGCAAACTGCATTTTGTCCATTTTTTTCGAATATGAGATGTGGGTGGCGTTACAGTCCCAGTAACAATAGCTATCATCTTAGCTCATGCTAAACGTTCAAAACGAATTCTGTCCTGTCAAAATATAATGCACAAATAACCCTGGACATACAAACTGCAGTTTGTCCAACTCCGATAGACAAGCAAAATGGATTTTGTCCATAGCAGGTGGACATACCGCGGTTTGTTATGCAGTGCAAGCATGCAGCGTTGTTCGTTGAGAAGTTAATGATTGTTTTGATTGTGTGGTTTAAAAATACGCAATAATGGAAGCTCTACAACGGAAACATGTTGTCGGTAACAGCGAAAGAGGTAGTAGAAAACGTAAAAAAAATACTACAGCGAGGGAACGAAAGAAGGAAGTTAGGTATGTGTTTTTTAGGTTATATTTTAATATATCATTTATTATTTTGAAATGAGCTTATTACTATTATACGACAATGAAATCATTGTAGATATTCAAATCATGATCCGAGTCTAGAAGGCTCTGATATCGTATGCGATAAACACAAAGATTCAAATCTTCAATGCAATAAAATACCAAAAGATGATGTTCTGGAACTTCGACGAGACTTTTATGATAAGCCCAACAAGGTTGTCCAGGACAACAAACTGGCCAGCTGTTTGTCCATAGTGAATCCCCTACGTAAGCGAAGCCGTAAACCTGATGGAAACTCTCACGCATTTGCTGCAAAATATACCGTATGTCTTAATATTTTACCTAAAGTACGGCATTTTCAATGGCTATGTTGTTCTAGGTTTCAACTAATCAAAGAAGACTGCAAGTTTGCCAAAAATTCATTCATAGTATTTGTAACAAAATAATGGAAGGACGAGAAATTTTGCGAAAGGAGGGGTGGTGACAAACGTTCTCAAAAGTACAGTGAAAAGTTTAATTCTGCAAAAACGTTTATCAGTCAATTGAAAGGTAAGAAAAGCGAATATGGACGAACTAAGTCCAGACGAATTTATTTGTCATCTGAATATAGCATTAACTTGATTTGTGAAATGTACAATAAAAACACTGAAGAGAACTTAAAAGTGAATTATAAATATTTCAGTCGGATATTCAACAATCATTTTACCATTGGGTTTGGTAGTTCAGCAATTGACGTGTGTGGATTTTGTGTTAGAACATCAACGCAAATAGCCAATTCTGAAAACCAAACGACTAGAGCGAAACTTAAAACGGAACTAAAGGTGCATAAAGTCAGAGCCAACCAATTTCACAAAATAATGGCGGAGGAACACCCCCATACTGTATCGTTTTGTTTCGACCTCCAACAGGTCCAATTCCTGCCAAAAGTCCCCATACAAGACGCTTTTTATGCGCAACAACTTTCACTGTATTTTTTTTTGTGTAACACCAATCAGCTGTCAAAATCCATGTTTCTATTCATGGATGGAAAATCAGGCAGGCAGAGGAGCGGTAGAAATATCATAACAAGCGAATTCCCTGGTGATATAACCAACATACGACTTTTTGCAGATGGTTGTGCAGGTCAAAACAAGCCATGTTGTGGATGTGTTGATGTATTGGGTGAGCAATTTTGCTCCTCCTAATGTGAAATATATTGAACTAATATTTCCTGTAAGAAGCCATTCTTATTTACCGGCCGACATTTTTGGTCAGATAGAGAAAATCATAAAACGCCACAGCACCATTAAAACTCCAGAAGACTACTGGGCCTTATATTCGAAAGTAGGAGATGTAAAAAAACTAGGTGTTAACTGGTCGCTGTACGATGTTAAATCTGCTACAAATGATTTAAGAAAGATTGTTGGAATAAGTTCGATAAAACGGATTCGCATTAGAAGAGGTAAAACTAGTAATATCTTGGTGAAGACTGAACTACTCTACAGAAGTTATGACGATTCGAAAAAGTTTGAATCTCTTTTGAAGCCTCGTAAGCGTTTTGAATCATTCGCCCCACCAGATATTCAACTAGGTCTTCCAATTAAGAAAAAAAAGGTAATAAGAATTCGAAAGCTGTTAATTGCCTTGTCAGGAACAAACTGGGCGGATGACCCTGAATTACAGTGGCTAGCTTCAATATTAGATGATTGAAAATGACCTGTGCAAGTGCAATGATACTGAGGAAATAAATCTCATGTAAAGCTTACATTTTGTACAAGTTAATAGTTTTAGGAAAATTTTTGTTTATTTCTATACCTTGCACAATTTTAAGTTATGTACCAATTAGGAGTGCCGAATAACCATCTTATTTTGACCTTGTACGAATAAGGTAACAACCTTATTTCGTTAATAAAAGATTAATATTTCGTTTGGTCTTTCGCATGTTCAGCACATTCTAAAGGAAATAATTCTGACACGAGAAGAATAAAACGCATTTTGTCCCAAACTTTTTTGAAATAACTCGGCTATTTATAATAATTGCAGTGTTCTAAATGGAGGTTTGATTTACCATAAGTATACACATCTTTTGGTAATAAATGGAAATTGATAACCCTAGCCCTTTTCAAACTGCAGTTTTTGCCTCCTCCTGAAAATTTGCAATTTTGGACAGAATGCGTTTTGCAAGTCTGCTCCTCATTTGTGTTAATAATTGTCGCACCAACACATGATTATGGAAGGGAGCACCGTCGTGTTGGAACCACATATTTCTTCTAGTAAGAAGTGGCACATCTTCAAGCAAATTTCCAAGTTCGTTGAGTAAAAAATGTCTGTATCTTTCACCTGGTAAAGGTCCGTCGAAGAAATGTGGACCAACGACAGTATTGCCAATGATACCACCCCACACGTTAAGTGACCATCTGTTTTAGCGACGAATTTCATAAATTATGTGTGGATTCATGTCTGCGTAATAATGGTAGTTGTGTCTATTTACATAACCATTATTGTGGAAATTAGCTTCATCTGTCCATAGCACATTATTAAAAAATTCCGGGTCTTCGTTCATTTTTGCCATTACCGTTCTGCAAAATTGTATTCGCCTATCATGATCTAAAGGTAACAGCTCCTGATGCAGTTGCATTTTATACGGATGATATTTATTCTGTTTCAATATACTTCTTAAAGAACTTACACTAATATCCAAATCTCTACACATTGTTCGTAGGCTGATATTGGGGTGTTCTACTACTGTCTGCAAAACCCGTACTTAATATTCATCCATAGTAACAGTTTTTTTGCGTAAATGTGGTTTGTACTTAACTAAGCCGCAGTCCACAAATCTGGTTGTCAATCGTTCTATTCATTTAAATTTCTAGGTATACGTATTATGATTAATAATAAATATTTCTTCTGGTATTATACAATTTTTAATAGAAACTATCTTTTTTTAATGGTACACATCTTTTATTTTTGTTTTTATTAAAGTAGACATCGTTTTATATCTACCTATTACTAGAGTTGGCACAGCACTGTTGTCCATCATTATGTTGTCCAGCATTATGAATAAATGTTTATGTATTTTATAGTAAATTACCTATATCTCAAAAAGTATTAACTTTAGCTATAGGGAATATTATAAGCGATTGAAAGGGAACTTGAAGCACTATTAAATGGCATAAAAATATACAGGGTGTTCCATTTGAAAAAAATAAGTTTTACCGTATTAAAAATGCAGTGATTAATTTTAAATTTCGAAACACCCTGTATGCTATAATGAAGATATTTGGCATGGATTGTTTAACTTAAGGTAATGTCATAATTATGCCAAAGAATCGTTGCAAAACAAATATTAGTACAGACGGAATTAATTTTCAAAGACAACCATGAAAATGATCTTTTTCCTCTTAAATTTGAAATATCTCGGAAACGGTTAATTTTTAGTACTAGGCTTGTCAGACAAAACTATCTTAATTTACAACGGCAAAATGTCATAATATATAGGTTGTTCCATTTAAAAAAAGAAAATTTTATAACGCTCAGCCAAAACTGAACACCCTGTATACACTAAAATAATTTTACGATATAGAGCAGTTGATCCAGAACAACTTTTACTTAAAACATTTTTTAATTAAACTAATAGGTAAGATATAATAGACCGAATTCAGATAATTGGCACACCCTGTATGTAAACTTTTTTATTTCTCATTTTACGGCAAAAACTTATTCTTTATAAAAAGTTTTGCTTCATCGAACAAGTTTTCAACCACTACCAAAATTTCGAAAGACTATACGGGGTGGTTAGAAAACGAGACATTGTGAAATTTTTTTATGAATAAAGTACCTTTTATTTTAAAGGAAAGTATAAATATTAAATATTGGGGAAAGATGTTCGAAATTTTAATAGATGTTCACATATCTAATATGAACGTTGTATCTGAAAATTGATTTTTTTTTATCTGTATTGAGATAAGTAGTAAGTCAAGCAAGTATAAATTTTGCTAACGGGATTATCGCAGTAATCTAAGAAAACCAAATGCAAGCAGCCAAAATTGTAGGTATTGGTCGAAAGAAAATCCAAATTTTCGAATAATAACAAATAGCCAGCGATGCAAAAAAGTCAATGTTTGGTGTGCGGTAATGTACAATAAAATTGTTGATCCTTATTTTTTCAACGGAACCGTTAATCAAAATAGATACACATAGAAATGTTGAAAAACTTCTTCCTTCCTGCTTTATATGATGTAAACTTGAAAAAAAGACAGAAGCTTTATTTTTAACAGGATGGTTGTCCTGCTCATAGACCAATTCGATTTAGGGAGTGGTTAGATGTAAATTTTTCTAATAAATGGATTGGACAGTTCGGCCTATTAGATGGCCTCCTCGCTCTCCAGGCATTACTCCGTTAGACTTCTTTTTATGGGGGGTATCTTAAGCACAAAGTCTACGCGTATGATTTGCAGGATGATGAAAATCTTTGAAGAGAGAAAATTACAGAAGATATAATGGACATACAGTATGTTTCACTTTTCATGGGGACACCTAAATAACTTTTTTATTTTGAAAACAATCAATATAAAATTTTTATCAGTTATGTAGGCCACGACAATGCATCTTTTCATATGAATAGAGTTTTTATAAAGTCAAAATCTAGCCAACTACGATTAAAATAAAAAGTAGCGTTTCAAGTCGGGTCATAGTAGCGATTAAGATAGAGCAAAAAAGTATTAAGAAAAGTTATTACAAATCACTCAAGAACTCCAAATACCAAATTTCTCTGAAAAATTTGTAATTTTACATTTTTCTCTATTTTTATGCCATCAGCAGATGATAATTTGTTATTGCAATAATAAGAGTGCCATGAAACAAGGAAACGATTCATCAGTTCAAACGTCAAACATCAAACGTCAATTCACTAAACAGTTTACTTCAGTTGCAACTATCGAACTTTGCTAAGCAATGGCCGATAGACATTTAAGTATTGCTGAAAAAGTAGAAATTATTCGAATTGTTGGTGACAATGTACGTTCTACCCGAGAGGCGGCTAGAGAGTTTAACGCGAGGCACCCTGAACGTCCACCCATCCGTCATCGAACTGTTGCATACTTGAATAATATTTTCAACACTACTGGAAATGTTACTAAACCACGTCCACGAGGATTGAACAATCGAGAACACCATTTAGATGCAGTAATATTAGCAGCGTATCGTAATAATCCTCACACGAGTTTACGAGATATGGCTAGAAATTTAAATATCTCTTACTCTAAAATTTGGAGATGTCTCCGTCGTCACAAATTGAAACCGTATAAGCCAAAATATTTACACACTCTTGAAGATGGAGATCTCCATAGAAGAATGGAGTATTGTCTATGGGCTCAAGGTAATTATCTAAATGACAGAGAATTTTTGAAAAAAATTATGTTTAGTGATGAAGCTACATTTACTACTAACGGTGTAGTTTCGTCCCAGAACTGTAGATACTGGGCAACAGAAAACCCAAACTGGGTCATCAACTGTAAAAGACAATATTCACAGAAAATTAATGTGTGGTGCGGAATTTTAAATGCACGAATCATTGGCCCGTTTTTCTTTTTTGACACGCTAAATGCAGAAAGGTTTTTACATTTTTTAAATACTGAATTAATGGATGTGCTTGATGATTTACCACTGGATGAGAGGCGAGATTTGTACTTCCAGCTAGATGGATCCCCGGTTCATAACGCAAGAATAGTGCGAGCATGGTTAGACGAGAACTTTCCGTTAAGATGGATAGGTCGTAATAGCCCGTTAATAGAGTGGGCTCCTAGATCGCCTGACATTACACCACTTGACTTTTTCCTTTGGGGAACTATTAAAAATGTTGTGTATGCATCAAGACCTCAAAACATACAGGAACTGTGTCAGAGAATCCGACAAGCCTGCCGAGAAATTTCCCCAGAAATACTACGACGAGTTGTACTGAATCACAAAAGACGATTGGAAAAATGTATCCGTCTTCAAGGTGATCTAGTTGAAAAAGATCCTATTTAAAATATTGTTCGTTAAATTGTTGCTATATTTTGTTCTTTAATACTGAATAAAATTTGCGAATCGTTTTCTTGTTTCATGGCACTCTTATTATTGCAATAACAAATTATCATCTGCTGATGGCATAAAAATGGAGAAAAATGTAAAATTACAAATTTTTCAGAGAAATTTGGTATTTGGAGTTCTTGAGTGATTTGTAATAACTTTTCTTAATACTTTTTTGCTCTATCTTAATCGCTACTATGACCCGACTTGAAACGCTACTTTTTATTTTAATCGTAGTTGGCTAGATTTTGACTTTATAAAAACTCTATTCATATGAAAAGATGCATTGTCGTGGCCTACATAACTGATAAAAATTTTATATTGATTGCTTTCAAAATAAAAAAGTTATTTAGGTGTCCCCATGAAAAGTGAAACACACTGTAGATGGATATACCATTCACTTGGTGTTCGAAAAGTTTAAAGCTCTCGTTGAAAAATGTGTAATAGTAGGAGGAGAACATGTGATTTTGTGAATTCTAACAATTCTTTAATAAATTGTAATCACCCTGTATGTTCTTTCGAAACTTTGGTAGTGGTTGAAGACTTGCTAGATGAAGCAAAACTTTTTATGAAGGATGACTTCTTCCTAAAATGCAAAATAAGGGAGTTTACAAGTACAGTTAGGTCCATCCGGTGAAAAACCATTTCACTTTTTGGACATTCCGAATGGTCCAAGCTTCTGCGGCCGCTGCTGTCCAAAATTTCAATGTGGTAAATGAGCCCCCGTACATGGCATCCAACTAATTTTTAAGTTGAGTTGGCGTATTACCTTTCAAAAACAAATATTTAATTAACGACTCGATACTCGATTTTGTTCATTTTCACAAAAACATCGACTCACTCAATCATTTGTCAAACAATTACTGCGCGTTCAAAATGACTGAAATTTTGGTGAATACCTGTAACCATATTACCCAACTTTTATTGAGGAGTGCTGCTATTTTCACGTTGTGGTCGGAAATATTTCAAACCACTCTCGTATATTTTACGCATAAAAGTATTTTGATGTAATAGGTACATCTGATATAGGTTTATTATACATATGTACTTTTTAAATAAAGTTTTAAAGTGAACAATCGACTATAAACTCTTACTGTTTATAAATGATGCAGTTATTGAAATATTATACGCAGTTCGCAATAACGTTTCGAAGTTTTTATAACATGAAGATTCTATCTTTCGTTTTCATACTACTAATTATGCTGGTTATTACACGCTGTAATCGAATCGGCCAGTCATGTAAAGTAGACGCTGAGTGTGCCGGAGGAGGTTCACTTAGGATTGGATACTGCGAAGATGGCAAATGTGATAGACTGTATGTTCCTTAACAATTGTTTGCTTTCTTGTAATAATCAATAATGTTGTAATAAATGATGTCAGATTAAAAAGCGTTTGTTATTGAAGCGGCTAACTGTCGATAAAGCAGGTATGAACTAGAAATGAATTTATTCCAGAACGCGATTAGATATATTTTCGTAAAAAATTATATTACTTTTGGACGTCGATGTAATTAGTGCAGGATTTTGATTGGGAGTGACTTTCTGGCTTTGTGAAGATCCCGTAGTCGGACGAATTGATATCGCACTGAAAAAAAAAAGATACGAGGAATATTCGGACGATGAATTTTAATGTTCAGAAATACAAACACTTCCTAAATTTATTCGATATCACCTTTGTTCCAGTACATATAAATCACAATCAAATTGTCATGCTACATAGTTCACGTGCACACTTGAGGTCCATAGGTCCAAAATACAATTTAACTTTAAAAAAAGCCTATAATTACCGCAGAGCTGATTACACAACCTTAAATGCAAAGCTAAATGAAATTAATTGGAGCAATAAGCTCAACAATTTGTCTACAGATGGTTCCGTCACTGTTTTCTATGAGATAGTTTACAAATTAGTCGACAACTATGTCCCTTTGTATAAAAAAAGATCTCCACATTATCCGCTTTGGTTTTCGCCCTCCACAATTAAAGTTATAAAAGAAAAAAGGAAATATCATTCGAGATGGAAAAGATATAAAAACAAAATTGATTACTTAACTTTTAGTTTATTAAGAATTAGAAGTAAACATTTAATTCAGGATGACTTGAAAAATTATATTAACTCTGTGGAGGACGAAATCACTGAGGATCCTAAACGCCTCTGGAGTTATGCAAGGAACAAAAAAACCATACAGAGAATACCCAACAAAATAGCGTATGATAACCGCGTGGTCGGCGATGGGCACTCTGTGTGTGAATTATTTTCAGAATTCTTTTCGTCAAACTTTGATAACACTGTGCACCGTCCTCATGTTCGGTAAAGGTATTAATGACGGGTCGCTCTCGTCGGTCTTTTTCTCAAGGGACGACATACTTACAGTACTACTAAAACTAAACAAAAGTAAGGGACCGGGTCCTGACGCTATACCACCGTCATTTATACTTAACTGTGCATACAGTCTCATTGAGCCACTCTACATTATTTTTAATAAATCGTTGACTGAAGGTATTTTTCCTTCAGAATGGAAAAAAGCTCATATAATTCCTATATACAAGTCAGGTAACGCGGGCCTTGCCGAGAACTACAGGCCAATATCACAATTATCAGCATTCGGGAAGATAATGGGAACGTTGTTGTACAACGTAATGCTCAATTTTGTAAAACACAGAATACCACCACAACAACACGGTTTTTACGCGGGTAGGTCGGTAGTAACTAATCTGACTGTTTATACGGAATATATTCATCGGGCTATGGATAATCGGATCCAGGTAGACGCAGTGTATACCGACTTCAGTAAAGCATTTGATAAAGTTAGTCATACGATTCTACTTTCTAAGTTGTCTACATATCTAATAGGTCACAGGCCGTGACGATAAATGGGTATACTTCTAGATTCATCGGCATAAAGACTGGTGTTCCCCAGGGATCGCACTTGGGACCACTTCTTTTTAACATATATACGAGCGACATAGCAGATTTCATTCAATTCTCAGAATTTCTTGTTTATGCAGATGATTTTAAATTCTATCGTGAAATCAGATCGGAAAAAGACTGTCAGCAGTTTCAGCAAGATTTAAGCCAATTTTACGACTATTGTACACTGAATGCTTTAAAACTGAATTTCACTAAGTGCCAATGTATAACATTTACAAGAAATATTTCTCCCATATCGTATGACTATAAGTTTGGCGATAATGTCATTTCGACTTCGCGGAGTGTGACCGACCTGGGTATAATACTCGATAACAAATTGATGTACGATGAACATATTGAAAATATGGTTCGAAAGGCCAATAGGATGCTTGGATTTATTGTACGTATAACCAAGAGTTTTTCACGAATAGCACCCATATTGCGCTTGTATTTTGCTTATGTATATAGTATTTTAAACTTTTGCTCTATTGTATGGAACCCTCAGTATCAGAGCTACATTAACCGTATTGAAAATGTTCAAAAAAGATTAGTAAAGTACCTCTGCTTCAAACGGGGTACCGACTACACTACATTCGATAACTATAATATCGCATGTCGTGAGTTTAACCTTAATACTCTGCAGAACACTAGGAAAATCAGTGACGCTACTATTTTGTATAAAGTGATTAACAACTATATATCCTGTTCGGAACTTGTAGCAATGATTTCTTTCAATGTACCATCGCGCCCACTACGTAACCCGCCTCTTTTTAACGTTGACTGTTGCAACACCAATGCTTACAATAATGCTCCGGTACACCGAATGTTACGAACGTATGATGCTTACTTTTCTGACATAGATCTGTTCAACGTGTCGCTAAGGTTATTTAAAGCTAGAACTAAACATGTGCTTCCACCGTAACTCTAGTCAAATATTGCTTGCTGTGTATTTCGTGTTAAATACACGTATGTATAATTGAAATCTCGAACGTATTGTATACATATATAGATTAGTACAGAATGGGGGATAATGTTTTTGGGAATATCTTTCCTGTTTTTGTCCCAAATTTGTAAATAAATAAATAAATAAATAGGCTATTTAACAAAGCCAAATCCGACCACATCTGGGATATATTCAAACCAAACTAACGCAGTACAATAATGAAATACGTAAGGCAAAAAGAGACTCGTGGAGAAAATTCTGCGAAGAGCTGCAATATAGCTCCGCATGCTCGCGCATCCGCACAGTCTTAGCCAAAGAGTATAGGTAGTACACCGACTGTAGTAGGTTTCGTCAAAAGAACGGATGGAACCTACACAAACACTCATAAAGAGAGCATTGAAGAATTGAGAAAGGTTCACTTTCGATCCGCTAAAATCTTGAAGGGTACTCACGGGTCGGCCGTACCAGACCAAAGGCTAAACAGGCCGAAACAAGATGACTGGAAGCTGGCCACAGAGATCACGAGACCCGCAAGAATCAAGTGGACAGTGAGCAGATTTGCGCCGTTCAAATCTGCGAGCACAGATTTAATATTTCCGGCCCTACTTCAGAAAGGGATGGAAATAATGATACCACATCTCACAAAAATCTTCAAAGCATGCATAGCCTGGGGATGGGTTCCAAAGGCATGGCAAAAGGTCAGGGTAGTATACTTATCTAAGGTGAGTAAGATACCTGATCAAACGCCAGTCATATTGACCAATAAGCCGGTCCTCCTTCTTACTCAAAACCCTTGAAAGGTTGGTGGACAGGCACATAAGAGACACCGCGTTGAGAGAACAGCCACTCAGTGACAGACAGTACGCCTACCAACCAGGAAAATCTACAGAGGCAGCATTAGATGATCTCAACAAGTTAATTTCTAGCTATAGTTTTTTCGCAATCGATCGTTGCAGTTCCCGACGAACCACCTGTATAGGTCGATACAATCAATAGTAAAATCTCAAAACAATATTGCGCTATATTAACCCTATACGGTTCAATGAAAAAATCTTGTGCAATAACATTTAAACTCGTTCAATCTTTTGTTCAATCATTGTGTAATAATATCGCGCAATTTATAATATTGTGCAATATTATTGACAGTCAAGGGGCGCTTAAATCTTGATCATCATGACCTATGCTATCTCTCTCACTTCAATTCGACGGTCGTTTCAGCCACTATTTGGTGAACTTTAGCGATGTTCTCGCCAGTGATTACAATTTTTGGACGTTCCGAACGCTGCAAGCTTGAACGGCCACTGCTGTCCAAATTTTCACTGTAGTAAATGAGCCCCCGTACATGGCATCCAATTCATTTTTAAGCTGCGTTGGCGTATTGCCTTTCAAAAACAAATATTTATTAACGACTCGATACTCGATTTTGTCCATTTTCACAAAAACATCGATTCATTCAAACAATTGTCAATCAATGACTGCGCGTCCAAAATGGCTGAAATTTTGGTGAATACCTGTCGATAGATGGGTAACCATATTACCCAACTTTTATTGAGGAGTGCTGCCATTTTCACGTTGTGGTCGGAAATATTTCAAACCACTCTCGTATATTTTACGCATAAAAGTATTTTGATGTAAATATATTTGATATAGTTTTATTGTACTTTTTAATTAAGTGAGCAATGGACTATAAACTTTTACTTCAACTGCGTAGTGTTCATAAATGATTGCAGATATTGAAATATTATACGCAGTTCGCAATAACGTTTCGAAGTTTTTACAGCATGAAGATTCTATCTTTCGTTTTCATACTAGTAATTATGATGGTTATTACTCGTTGTTCTCTAGCTAACAAGACATGTAAAACAGACATTGATTGTATCATATATTCGTTCGGAGCCTGCGAAGATGGTCAATGTAAAGAGTACAGTCCTACATGTGAAACAAACGCTGAGTGTAATATTCGTTACTGGAATGGATACTGCCTATATGGCGAATGTAGACCCTCGTATGAATAAAATATATTCGTTCGGAACTTGCGAAGAAGGTCAATGTATAAAGCACTTTCTTGTTTAATAATTGTTGGTTTCTTGTAATAATCAATAATGTTGTAATAAATGATGTCAGATTAAAAAGTGTTTCTTATTGACGCGATTAACTGTCGATAAAACAGGAATGAAGTAAAAATCAATTTATTTCAGAACGCGATTAATTATATTTTCGTAAAAAAAATATAAGTTTTGGACGTCGATGTATTTAGTGCAAGATTTTGATTGGAAGTGATTTTCTGGTTTTGTGAAGATCCTGTAGTCGGACGAATCGATATCGATAGATCGCTTTCAAAATTTGCGTACACGTTTAATTTTTTTTTACTAAATAAGAAAGACACTTGCGGTTCAATTTTATTTTTTGTTAATATTCAATAACACTCCTCCAACTATGAGTGCATTATGGTTGATGTTGGCACTAATGGTCGTGTATCGGATGGAGGTGTATTTTTAGAATTAAACATTTGGGCAAAAATTGAAAAAGCACACATTACATATTTCGCAACTTGCTACTTTGACTGGAACTTTTTTTTGTAGGCGACGACGCTTTTCCAATGAGGCAGAATTTGCTTAAACGGTGTAGTCAAACCGGATTAACAAAAGAAAACAGAATATACAACTATCGTTTGTCGCGTGCTAGAAGGTTGGTCAAAAATTTTTTCGGCATACTAGCCTCCCGTTTTGGAGTTGAAATACTCTAAGCATTTCAATTTGTTCCCATTAAAACACGCAAAATTGTTTCGACTTGTTGTCATTTATATAATTTTTTTGAGGACCTAATTAAAGCGGCCCCGAGAAACATCTGCAAATTATCTAGAGAATTTTAAATTCTTATTTTATACAAAATTTACCAACTTAAAGTCTATCAAAATTGGAATCTTCTAAAGATCCCGCATATTTTACACTGGCCAAATTTTTTGTATTTTGCCAAATAAGGGGAGTGAAGAAGGGAAAAATTTGATTTGAAGGAACGCTTAGCCGCCCTGTGCGGGTGTGCAGGTTGTTCACCGCGTCTTACACAAGGGGCGCCAATTCAGTAGATATTATGGCGATAGTAAGGGCATAGATTCTAAAACATAATAAGTAAATAACTATAAGGAGCTTATGCTTCATCAGCTAAATGTTGTTTCTGATCTGCTCTGGGTTAATCTAAACTCCGAATAAGGCTAGGCGTTATCATTTCTATTAGCCAGAATATGATCAATTTTCTTAGTCACTCTAAACTATATTATATTGCTGCATTATATTTGATATGAATACTTTAAGTGGAATTACAAAATACATAGGCAATAGCAATGAAATTGTACTTTATTGATAATAAAATATGAAATCGAGTTTGAAAAATACAACTGCTGATAAAAAGAAGTAGACGCTATTTTTCTGGAAATTCGACAAAGATTAAAAAAAGAATGTTTGAATATAAAGGTTTCAGATGAGCCTCTAATTGATCCCAAGTAAAAATTTAAGGTACAGTTCTTTTTCTCAGTTTTAGACACAACAATATCATCAGTTAAGCAAAGATTTTTACAATTGAAGCAACATAATGAAGATTTTAAAGTTTTACTTCACATAAGCAAATTAAAGGAATGTAATGTCGATGATTTATTAAAACATTGTAAAGATTTACAGCTAAAGCCAACGATAAAAATAATGAAGATCGTGATATTGATGGCGGCACTTTATTTGAAGAATTAAAAACATTTTACATATTTATGAAAACGGACATGACCCCTCACGATATTTTGAAAATTCTAATGCAGACACTTTAGATATAAGCGAGGTAATAAAAACTTTTGTTGCCACCAAAGCTAGGAGACTAAATATCTAAACAACAAAATTTAGAATTGAATTTACAATGTATTTTATTTATAACAATAAGTATACTTGGTTTTTCTTTATGCACAGATTAGGGGGCGCTGTTTGAGACTTTTGCACAAAGGCGTCTCTTACCCACGGAGCGGCCCTGCTTATAACTCCGGTTCTGTTTAACCAAATTTTGCAAACTTAGTTTCGTTGGAAACAGCATTTCTCCTCCAATATGATGCTTACAAATTCGAACCAATCTAATGAGTGACATGGATGCTTTCAGAAATTTTGTTTTTTATCAAAAATATTAAATGGAA
The DNA here is from genome assembly GCA_023690525.1 of Holotrichia oblita. Classification (NCBI taxonomy): domain Eukaryota; kingdom Metazoa; phylum Arthropoda; class Insecta; order Coleoptera; family Scarabaeidae; genus Holotrichia; species Holotrichia oblita. The sequence goes on along the minus strand of CM043015.1, from coordinate 216,631,583 downwards.
ACATACATGTTTGACTACAGATTAGAAAAGTAGGCTAAATTACTAACAAATCATCTAAATTACCATCAAACCCGGCATCGCTATCTTTTACCTATCCGAAGATATCTCGAAAAACATATGAATGGTAAGAATTTCTTCAATAAATTTAAATGATTCTGCTTCCCCTGAACGAAATTTAGCAAATTTGGTCTTATTAGAAAGTATTTTCCTTGGTCTACATTTAGCGATTCAAACTGTTTAATATTATTTTGTCCATCACCGCTAGAGGGCGTTAAAGGAATTTAAATACGTAAAGTTTGTGATTTCTGAAAAGAACAATGCGTGGAATGTTTGGTGGCCAAGAAAATAGACTGTTATGGATTTTCCTAAGCCTACTCCTGGTGATTCAAACTGCTTAATATTATTGTTTCTGCCACTGCTAGAGGGCGTTAAGAAATTGTAAACAGCAGACCCACATGTCGCTAGCAATTTGTAACAATATGTTTTTCAATAAGGTGAGTGTGCTGTGCATTTCTCCCTAAATGTTCGCAATTTACTGAACCCTGATAGGTGGATAGAATACGCCGGTCTATATGTTTGACCACCCAGGATTCCAAATTTGGTTTGTTTAGATTTTTATTTGTGGGGGACCAATAAAATATATTATCTTTGCAACGCGACTTACTGGTCGTAAGGAATTGGTTATGATAATGACATTTCTTCGAGAACTGACTACTTATAATGTTGTAACCATTGCCATAGCTCACGAATGGAAAAAGAACTAATGCAAACAGTGTGTATTGTAGAAGACAAAAATACTAACTCGCCAAAATTTCGAAAACTGTCCACATTTATAATAGACAACTTTATATTAAGCGATCCTTAGTTTTAATGCCAAATAAGACAAAACTATAAAAATTGCCGCTTCCCATTCAAAAAATTGACTTTCGACAATTTTTCCGATTTCGTTTTTAGACGTTTATTTCCTCATCTACTTGAGAGGACTTACTTCAAATTAAATAATAAATTTCTCTTTATATGGAAAAAGCGCATTTTTTTTCTGCCTGCAAACGTCAATTTTAGCATAAGAACATTATAGGGTAAAGTACGGATAGTTGCCCCAGGCGGATAGACGCCCCAAGGTCAGCTATATTGTACCGGAACAGTTGCATTAGAATTTCAAATAGTGTGTTCTATCCGTCTTGCATTCTAAACCTCAGTCACAAAATAGCAAGTAGATAGCGTGCACACGTTTTTCGCAATAGGACGTTGTAGATCGAACTACTTCTCAAATATCCGAAAAGTTTCACACCATATACAATGCCCGCGAAAAAGTCTGCACCATATGGAAAAAAAATTTACTCTTTTAATTTTTAAAATTATTTTTTTGTTGTTTGTTTTTGCATAATTAGAAACCAAAAACTAACCTAAAATATTTAACATATCGCATTTGCTTCAATGCGTAAATGTCATTTAAAAATTGCCAACGTCCAAACATGCCATTATTTGTCAAAATATAAGAAGATGCCATAAGAAAAAATTGTTTGTACTTTCGCGGACATCCTAAATCCAAAGTTTCGTACAAAAATTTTAATTTTATTTTTTTTTTGAAAATTTTGAAAAAAAAACGCCTGTATATTCTTTTAGTGAATTTTTCTCTCGAATGCTGATAAAAACCTATGTTATCATATAAAAAACTAAAAAAAAAACAATTTGTATTTCAGAATAAGGTCTATTTTTTGAAATAAAAGATTTCATTAAGAAAAGTGGAGGACATTCTTGGACTAGTTTCATATTTTCGTATGTACCATTAAAAATAAATTAAAAAACATAAAGGTCAAAAAGCTAGAAAACAACCTTTTAAAAATGAGAAAAAAAAAGTAATTTTATTTCAACTAACAAAGTTAATTTAAAAAAAAAACCAATTCTAATTCTTAAAATTAAACAAATTCACAAGTAAGCGTAGTCAACAATTCCAATTTAACAAAAATACCGTTACTATACAGTTAAACTAAATGAATAAAAAAATGTTAACAATACTACATCTCTGTATGTCTCCCTTCTCTTTCAATACATTTGATGGTCCTTCTAGAAAACTCTCTTGTAATGTTTACAAAATATGTGGCCGGAATTTCTAGGCAAACGTCACGTATTGTGTTTTCTAGATGTTCAATGTTTCGAAATGGTCGTTTGCGGTACACTTTCTCTTTTAGATACCCCGCAAGGAAAAATCTAACGGAGTTAGGTCAGGAGATCTCGCTGGCCATGGATACGCTGAATATCTGCCAATCCATTTGTCCCCAAATAATTGATTTAAATAACTCCTCACCGCCAGTGTACTATGTATAGATGCGCCGTCTTGCTGAAACCATAGGACAGATCTTTCTTCTAATACCATATCGTCAATTACATCGGATATTTCTGTCATGAGAAAGTTCAAGTACCGTTGCGAATTTAAATTTTCGCGGAAAAAATAGGGTCCAACCAATCTACCATAAAAAATACCACACCAAACATTCGTTTTAAAAGAATATTGGTCCCTGCATTCGATGATAAAGTTAGGGTTTTCATCAGCCCACCATCTGCAGTTCTGCGAACTCACCGTTCCATTGGAGGAGAACGTTGCTTCCTCCGAGAACATGATTTCTTTGGGAAAACGACTGTTTTCTTCGAGCTCTCCTTGAAACCACATACAAAAATCAAATCTTGCGTTAAAATCTCGTTCTTTTAGCATATGGACATATTTTGGCTTAAATGGACGGTACTTATGTTTCTTTAAAATTTTTCGCACTGTAGTCTCTTTTGCCCCAGTTCTGTTGGAGATAGCAGCAATTGATGTAGTTTTATGCTCTATTACATCTAATAATACATTTCCTTCATGCTGCTGAACTTGCCAGTTTACATGTGACTTCTTAAAATCATTTACAACTGAACCGGATGACTTGAACTTATCTACAATGCGACCAACAGTAGAGTGCGAAACGAATTTGTTAAGGTGTCTTTGATTAAAAATATTTGCCGTATCCCTGTTGGTTCTATTTTCTCCGTGAATTAAAATGATTTCTATTTTTTCTTCCACGGATAACATTTTTAAACAAATCTATTAGAGAAATACACAAAACTGACATTTATTTAGTTGTTTATGTCTAGAATTGTCAATTATTTTCTAGGCCTACTTGTGAATTTATCGAATTTAAAAATAAGCTTGTTATTTCCTGCTTTAGAGATACTAAAAGAAATTTTGCTTAAAACAGACAGGGTTAGGTACATAACATGTTCTAATCTTACAACTAGTGTTATTTTCTATCTTTTTTCACCATTATCTTTGAAAAATAAACATTTTTAATATATGAAAATATGAAAATAGTCCAAGAATGTCTTCCACTTTTCTTAACGAAATCTTTTATTTCAAAAAAATATACCTTATTCTGAAATACAAATTGTTTTTTTTTGTGTTTATATAGTAACATAGGTTTTTATCAGAAATCGAGAGAAAAATACACTAAAAGAATATACAGGCGTTTTTTTTTACAAAATTATGAAAAAAAAAAAAATTAAAATTTTTGTACGAAACTTTGGATTTAGGATGTTCGCGAAAGTACAAACAACTTTTTCTTATGGCATTTTCTTATATTTTGACAAATAATGGCACGTTTGGACGTTGGTAATTTTTAAATGACGCATTGAAGCAAATGCGATATGTTAAATATTTTAGGTTGGTTTTTGGTTTCTAATTATGCAAAAACAAACTACAAAAAAATAATTTTAAAAATTAAAAGAGTAAATTTTTTTTCCATATGGTGCAGACTTTTCCGCGGGCACTGTATATGAATGGTCTGTTAAACTCAAAGTAAGTAAAGTTTATTATGATTTATAGATATTAATGGGTTAAATAATGTATACATTTTGATTTATTGGTGTGATTGAAGCCATTATATAATGCAATTTTGTTAGTGAGGCCGGGGCATCTATCCGGATGAAATGGGATAGTTGCCCTAGTAAGTGGTACGGATAGTTGCCTTCGAAATTAATTCATGATAAAGGCAGTATGTCCATTAGTATAGAACGAGCATCTTCTACAGACCAACAAACTGCACCAATCAAGAAAAGTATACTTACCCATTGTTATGGAATGCTCCCCATCTACGTCTTTAAGTGAACCAGTTTTGATAAATATTAGTCCGACTCAACACCTTTTTCAGCTGTCTCCAATTCCCATTGTTACTAAAGTGCCAAGTAGAAGAAAAAGGCAAGTAGCACAAGTACTAAATTGTCAAACAGTGATTGATCAAAAGAAAAATAAAGTTACAAAAGCTTAGAAAAGAAATATTTTGACATTGACTCATCCTCGGAATCAGAAGATTCAGAACTGTCCCAGCATAGTGATGACCTAAATGAACAGTGTCGTGAGTGCCTTGAAATCTATGGCACCACTAAATCCACTGTTGATTGGATTCTATGTACTTCCTGTAAAAAGTGGCTGCACGAAAATTGCACTCTTTATGGTGATTTGTGTAATAAATGTGGCCGTGAAGAGAAAATTAAACGAGTAAGAAAATAATACTTTATATAAGTTTTATACATTATCGTCTTTAAATAAACAAGTTTTAGCAGTAATGTTTACTTCATGCCTGTATTTCTATCTGAGGCGACTATCCTCCTCGCATGAGACAACTAACCCATCCCGAGGGGATGGATGGCCAAAATAATACCTACCAAATTAATGATCCCACTCACCAGTGTTCAGTATAGACAAACTATTTTTTGTAGAAAGATGGCCCAATGTATAGTCCAAATCTTAGCACCATTTGCTTTGTTGAAATATTTCGAATTTCGCATTTATTAATTTATTTCAAAAAGGTGGGCAACTATCCGTACTTTACCCTACATGAAATATATTTAGAATTTGACGGAGAATCTAAAAAACTCAACAATATATATGATGGGATGGGATGGGTCAAAATAATCAATTACAAAATCTCTTTCCTTTTTAATTTTCTGCTTCTCCGCTATATTTTATGCGAACATCTTTGTTCTTCGAATACTAAACGTGGACTAAACAATATTGCGCAATATTAACCCTACACGGTTCAATGAAAAAATCTTGTGCAATATCATTTAAACTCGTTCAATCTTTTCCTCAATCATTGTGTAACAATATTGCGCAATTTATAATATTGTGCAATATTATTGACCGTCTAGGGGCCGCTTAAATCTTGATTCAATATGTGAGAAACACGTTCTTTGGACATATTCATAACCTATGCTATCTCTCCCACTTCAATTCGACGGTCGTTTCAGCACTATTTCGTGAACTTTAGCGATGTTCTCGTTAGTGGTTACAATTTTTGGACGTTCCGAACGCTGCAAGCTTGTATGGCCACTGCTGTCCAAATTTTTACTGTGGTAAATGAGCCCCCGTACATGGCATCCAATTCATTTTTAAGTTGCGTTGGCGTATTGCCTTTCAAAAACATATATTTATTAACGACTCGATACTCGATTTTGTCCATTTTCACAAAAATATCGATTCACTCAAACAATTTTCAAACAATGACTGCGCGTCCAAAATGGCTGAAATTTTGGTGAATACCTGTCGATGGGTCGGAAATATTTCAAACCACTCTCGTATATTTTACGCATAAAAGTATTTTGATGTAATAGGTACATTTGATATAGGTTTATTGTACATATGTACTTTTTAATTAAAGTTTTAAAGTGAACAATCGACTATAAACTCTTACTGTTTATAAATGATTGCAGATATTGAAATATTATACGCAGTTCGCAATAACGTTTCGAAGTTTCGAAGTTTTAACAACATGAAGATTCTATCTTTCGTTTTCATACTAGTAATTATGCTGGTTATTACACGCTGTAATCGAATCGGCCAGTCATGTAAAGTAGACGCTGAGTGTGACGGAGGTTCACTTCGGATTGGATACTGCCAAGATGGCAAATGTGATATACTATATGTTCCTTAACAATTGTTTGCTTTCTTGTAATAATCAATAATGTTGTAATAAATGATGTCAGATTAAAAAGTGTTTGTTATTGAAGCGGCTAACTGTCGATAAAGCAGGTATGAACTAGAAATCAATTTATTCCAGAACGCGATTAAATATATTTTCGTAAAAAATTATATTACTTTTGCACGTCGATGTATTTATTGCAAGATTTTCATTGGGAGTGATTTTCTGGATTTGTGAAGATCCTGTAGTCGGACGAATTGATATCGCACTGAAAAAAAAAGATACGAGGAATATTCGGACGATGAATTTTAATGTTCAGAAATACAAACACTTCCTAAATTTATTCGATATCACCTTTGTTCCAGTACATATAAATCACAATCAAATTGTCATGCTACATAGTTCACATGCACACTTGAGGTCCATAGGCTATTTAACAAAGCCAAATCCGACCACATCTGGGATATATTCAAACCAAACTAACGCAGTACAATAAAGAAATACGTAAGGCAAAAAGAGAATCGTGGAGAAAATTCTGCGAATAGCTGCAAGATACCTCCGCATGCTCGCGCATCCACACAGTCTTAGCCAAAGAGTATAGTACAGCGACTGAGGTAGGTTTCATCAAAAGAACGGATGGAACCTACACAAGCACTCATAAAGAGGGCATGGAAGAATTGATAAAGGTTCACTTTCCGTCCGGTAAAATCTTGAAGGGTACTCACGAGCCGCCTGTACCAGACCAACGGCTAAACAGGCCGAAACAAGATGACTGGAAGCTGGCCACAGAGATCACGAGACCCGCAAGAATCAAGTGGACAGTGAGCAGATTTGCGCCGTTCAAATCTGCGGGCACAGATTTAATATTTCCGGCCCTACTTCAGAAAGGGATGGAAATAATGATACCACATCTCACAAAAATCTTCAAAGCATGCATAGCCTGGGGATGCGTTACATGTTTAACTACAGATTAGAAAAGTAGGCTACATTACTAACAAATCAGCTACATTACCATCAAACCAGGTATCGCTATGATTTACCTATCCGAAGATATCTTGAATGAAATGAATTTTAAGAATTTCTTCAATAAATTTAAACGATTCTGCTTCCCCTGAACGAAATTTTGCGAATTTGGTCTTATTAGAAAGTATTTTCCTTGGTCTACATTTAGCGATTCAAACTGTTTAATATTATTTTGTCCATCAACGCTAGAGGGCGTTAAAGGAATTTAAATATGTAAACTTTGAGATTTCTGAAAAGAACTATGCGTGGAATGTTTAGTGGCCAAGACAATAGACTGTTATGGATTCTCCTAAGCCTACTCCTGGTGATTCAAATTTTTTAATATTATTGTTTCTGCCACTGCTAGAGGGCGTTAAGAAATTGTAAACAGCAGACCCACATGTCGCTAGCAATTCATAACAATATGTTCTTCAATAAGGTGAATGTGCTGTGCATTTCTCCCTAAACGTTCGCGATGTTCTGAACCTTGATAGGTGGATAGAATACGCCGGTCTATTTCTTTGACCACCCAGGATCCCAAATTTGGTTTGGTTAGATTTTTATGTGTGAGGGGCCAATAAAATATATTATCTTTGCAACGCGACCTGCTGCTCGTAAGAAATTGGTTGTGATAATGACATTTCTTCGAGAACTGACAATTTATAATTTTGTAAAACACTGTCTATTGTAGAAGATAAAAATACTAACTTGCAAATATTTCGAAAACTATCCACTTTTATAACAGACAACTTTATATAAAGCGATCCTTATTTTTAATGCCAAATAAGACAAAACTAAAAAAACTGTCGTTTCTATTAAAAAAAAATTGACTTTCGACAATTTTTCCGATTTCGTTTTTAGACGTATATTTCTCTGTATTAATAATTGAAACAATTTTATACAAATTGCATTTAATTCAATACAACTAAATAGTACCCCTTCGTATCATAGTTTCCACACTGACGAAATGTTGTCGGAGCCGCTCAGTAAAAATGCAGCTATAGAAAAATTCGAAACTCGTTGCATCAACTAATTTAGGAAAAATCCTGAAAGTACCTCTAAATCTTCAGATTACTCTTTAAATTGCAATGCAAATCGTTCAAACGAAAACAAAATTTGCTAGTGTTAACGTTATAATGCGAGTACTGAACCTTTTTTTAGATCGTCCTTCTCGCTGTTAAATGTTAGTAAAAGACTGGAACAATATATTGGCGAAGCAATTTTAAAGTTGTTCATCGCTACCTTTAAAGAAATGTGTGGTTATTTGTTGCATGTATAAACTTCGTGCGTTAGCGCTTGTAGCAGAAACTCTTCGATAGAGGTAGATTTATTAATAACAATTACAAAGTACTGAGGGTGTTTTGCAACTCCTTCTCGAATTGCCGGCATAAAGCCGCAAAAGTTGGACAAAGCAATCATACGAAGGAAAGGCCGATATATTATTCCGAACATGTTCAAGCTTCAAAACAAAACAAAAACTGAATTTATATGTTAAACCGTTGTTCGTTTATTTAAAATTGAAATCTTAATAAAAGACTTCGTATTTAACAAAACTAATATACGACAACATTAACCGAGAATTTTGTCATCGACGAAAGTAATAGAATACATGTACCGTTAAAATATAATAGAAAAAGAAGATGTTCAAATATGCTTCCCTGAGGAACAGAAGTACTGATAAGCAAGTGTTCAGATGCAACAGTTAATATAAGAGATAAATAAGAACGAAACCATGATAGAGCTGTGTCTCTAATACCGCAACACTTAACCTTTACACAGGGCCCCCGCTACCATATTTGCAATCCTTTAGGAGCGCCAAAACCCACGGTCCAAATTGCAAAAAAATTATAAAAAAATGTTACGGGTCAAATTTAATTTAGAATTTTTATAGCGAAAGAACGTCACTCTGCGTATGGATATATACATTTGTGAGAGAAATTTTGAAAAAATTAAATTTAGATATAAAAAATATTAGGAGACAAGGCTATGATAATGGGGCAAACATGAAGGGAAAGTATGTAACGTTAAAGCCACTCCGCTTCGCGTCGTGGCTTTAAACTCGTTACTCGTGCTTTAAAAGCTTGATTATGCACTAGTGCCATAATATACTATTAATCTTGTGCAAGAGTTATATAATTTTTTTTTCGTCATCCACAAAAAGGTGGGATGTTATGAGAAAAAATGTCCCCGGGTTAAGTTTAAAGCCTCTAAGTGAGACAAGATGGTCCAGCAGAATTGATGCGATAAAGCCTCTTAAACTTTATTTAATTAAGGTTTGCGAACGTCTTCTAGAAATAGCTGAAGATAATTCCTTTCACATTGATGCAAGACAAAAAGCGAGTTCCCTCTTAAGGTCTGTACAAAATTTTTAATTTATTTGTGGAATTATTATTTGGCATGACGTTTTATTTCATATAAATATTGTCAGCAAACAAATGCAGAGTGTTGAAATTAATATTAAAGTATGCCAAACTTACCTAAAAAATGTACTTGATCACTTCCAGCAATATAGAAGAAGTAGCACTCTCTCTCGAAATTGAAGAAGACTTTCCACCGTTACCAATGGTCAGAAGGAAATTTAAACCAAAACTGTTTGACTATGAACACCGAGATGAGCTCCTCATGATCCAAAATCTGCCTTTAAAATTAGTTTTTTCTTAAAAATTATAGATCAAACTTTAAGCTCTCTAAAAAACCGATTTGACTTATTAAATGAGTATGATCTTTTAAGACGTTGTTCTGTTCTTCAAGGACGACTGACAGATCAGGATACTTATATATATGTAGACATTAGGCAATATTTCTGTTATTTGTTCCTAAAAAAATGTTATTTTTAGTTTTGGGATACTTTATAGTATTTATAAACAACGTGTCTGTACTCCATTAGTTAAGTAAATGCTTTAAAATGGACGTGAACAAGAATTTATTTTAATTTATTTTGTTATGATTTTATTCTGTTTGTTTCATTTTGATATTTTAGTCTACAAATAAATATGACTTCTAAAGTTCAGTTTCTTGCTTTATTTCAAGCACCTGGTAGGTAGGTGCTTCAAAAAAAATAAATAAAAAACCTGATCCAAAATGCCTTAAGGGGCACCAAAATCCTTTTTTGCACACCGGCCCCAGTAGCCCTTAGGGGGGCCCCTGCCTTTACAAGCAAACGCCGATGATCGATGCTGTTAATGGGTTTAAAGAGATGTGGAAGAATACCATAAGGAATTGTTTTGTTTTCCAGGAATTCTAGTGGCTTGCTTTCTCAAATGAGAAACCAGCAATAATCCCCCATCCTGACACGATCCCACTAACCTGATATCATTTTTCGACTTCTGCAATATCTTGATGGAATCTCTCTCTCTCGCTCATCACCCATCACTTTTTGGAATACTAAACGTGGACTAACCAATATTGCGCAATATTAAGCCTACACGGTTTAATGAAAAAATATGGTGCAATAACATTTAAACTCGTTCAATCTTTTTCAATCGCTTAAATCGTGATCCAACATGTGAGAAACACGTTCTTTGGACATGTTCAGAACTTCTGCTATCTCTCTCACTTCAATTCGACGATCGATTCAGCACTATTTGCTAAACTTTAGCGATGTTATCGTCAGTCACGCTACAAGCTTGTACGATCACTGCTGTGCAAAATTTCAATGTGGTAAATGAGCCCCCGTACATGAAAATGGCAGACATGACATGACATCCAACGCGTATTGCCTTTCAAAAAAAACAATTATTACCGACTCGATGCTCGATTTTGTCCATTTTCACAAAAACATCGATTCACTCAAACAATTGTCAAACAATGATTGCGCGTCCAAAATGGCTGAAATTTTGGTGAATACCTGTCGATAGATGGGTAACCATATTACCCAACTTTTATTGAGGAGTGCTGCTATTTTCACGCTGTGGTCGGACATATTTCAAACCACTCTCGTATATTTTACGCATAAAAGTATTTTGATGTAATATATGTATTTGATATAGTTTTATTGTAGTTTTTAATTAAGTGAACAATGTTATGTTATGTTATAAACTTTTACCTCAACTGAGTCGTGTTTATAAATGTTTGCAGTTATTGAAATATTATACGCAGCTCACAATAACGTTTCGAAGCTTCGAAGTTTTCACAGCATGAAGATTCTATCTTTAGTTTTCATACTAGTAATTATGCTGGTTGTTACATGCTGTTCTCTAGCCGACCAGACTTGTAAAACAGACGCTGATTGTAAGATGTATTCGTTCGGAGCCTGCGAAGATGGTCAATGTAAGGCGTATATTCCTATTGAATAATTGTTTGTTGTAATAATCAATAATGTTGTAATAAATGATGGCAGATTTAAAAATGTTTCTTATTGATGCGGTTAACTGTCTATAAAACAGGAATGAAGTAAAAATCAATTTATTCCAGAACGCGATTAATTATATTTTCGTAAAAAATTATATTACTTTTGGACGTCGATGTATTTAGTGCAAGAGTGATTTTCTGGTTTTGTCCTGAGATCCTGTCGGACGAATTACAATCAAATTAGTTATTGTCGTACTACACTGAGGGAAAGAAATACATTGCACACGAAAGGTGCTAACGTTACAAATTTTGTAGTTAAATCAAGTAAAACGAGTCAAATAAATAGTTATTTATTTGTGTTAAAAAAAATCTGTTGACAGAATACAAGTAAATTGTTGAAGCTAAAATATCTAAAAAGTTTTTGTTTGGATGGACCGAAATGAAAACATTAAAATAAAAGAGTCTTAGTAGTTGAAGGAAAACGTTCACAGCATTATATAGAAAGTAAAAATTGTTAAGCTAATTAAAAAAACGTTAAACGGGTAAGTACCGAACATATATAGATGTTAAAACTACGTATGTACTACGTAACTCGTCTTATATGTAGTATTTATTATGTAGGAAGTGCTTTTTCAGAATATACTTACGTTGATACAATGTATGTACCGGGTGATTCAGTAAGGATGGCGATCGGCTGTATCTCGGAAAGTATTTGTCCTAGGTTCTGCGGGAAAAAATTTTGATTGTAAAAGTGGCCGAGAGAAATTTCTGGGAATTATTTTCAAGTTCTAGATTTTACCGCTAGGAGGAGTAACTGCTATGTTCAAATCTAAAATTCCTATTATCTCAGAAAATCGCAGAATAAGCTATAATTTTGATATCATCAATTGAAAGCCCATTTAATACCAGATAATTTTCTTTTGTGACATTTTTTCGTATCTGTCATAATAAGAGAGGGGGAAGACCATCTATCTGTCCATGTTTAAAGTTTAATATTTCCGTTATTATTCAACCTATCCAAATAATCTTGGACGCGTTGGAAAGGAAATTGAGTGGACTTTAAACAGCGTTTATACGCTATATCCATTAGTTTCAAACTAATAAACTAGAGGTCGCTTTCTGGAGCCGTAACTTATTTTTACGATTTTCTTAAAAAATTAAATGGAACGATACTATTGCGTTAATGGGTTCCTAAGCGGATTTAAATTTCACAGATTTTACTGAAAACCGCATTTCGATATCTCTATTTTTCCCCAAGTTATCGCAAAAAAAGAATCTAGCAAGTATAAAGATACAAACGAGTCAGGCAATAATAACTTAAAAAATAAGTTGGCTTTGAAAAACATTACATATCTCTAATGACAGTATTATAACGTCAAATTATTCATTTTTTTTCCGTTGATGTTGGGTTTGAATATTCAAAATGCTTGTTACGAATGTTGAGGCCGTCGATATGATAGCAGTTTACTATGCGTGTTTAATGTGAGTGTTTGCAGAATGCAGCAATAGCTCAAAGAGTGTATTTACGCGTTGCTGTATCCACATCGTCATCATTTCTGAAAAACAGTTTTTCAGGGTGGTTCAACGATTACGTGCCAGTAGAAGTTTTAGCCGACCTATGTTTCATAGGCGTCGTAACGGCAGAACCGAAGAAAATATTATCAACGTTTTGGCATATACAGGGTTTCCACGGCCGAGTGGGACATAGGGAAAATACATGTAAAATCGGTTTTCGGTGAATATTATCTCCCTAATACTACTTCATCCAAATTTAAGTGCCGAATATTATAACTGGGTTAACAATGAACATTTCCACAATGATAGTACAAAGAAAGTCATTTTAATAAAGCCAAAATAATTATTATTTTTAAACCTATTGTACATGAATTCCTAATAAGGCTTTTAACACGTAAGTTAGTGCAAGTGGCTGTGGCGCAGACGTTCACGTGACGCCTTAATAACGTAAGGCATAGATTGTTTGGGGTTCGAATCCGAGAAATGAATTTTATTTTTTTTTAAATCTTGATTAAGTTTTGTTGTTTATTTTGACAAATGATTCGTCGTTAGTAACAATTAAAAATCGAATAATATAATAGCACGTGATCATTTTTGTTATTGTAAAAATTATTCATTATTTACCTACCTTAATCTTCAAAAAATCGATTTTATAGTCTTCAAAATCTCTGATTTTTGTAGTGTTATTGAATTTGTAGCATTATTGCTGGAGATAAAAATTAAAAAATAAAATTAATCTGCCGGGATTCGAACCCTAAACAATCCGTGCATTTGTGTTATTAAGCCGTCGCGCGAATCATTGCGCCATGGACGCTTGCACTACGTCACGTATTAAATGCCTTATTAGGAATTTACGAACAATAGATTTAAAAATAATAGTTTTTTGGCTTTATTAAAATGACTTTCTTTGTACTATGATTGTGGAGATGTTCATTGTTAACCCAGTTATAATATGCGGCCCTTAATTTTGAATGAAGTAGTATTAGGGAGATAATATTCACCGAAAACCGATTTTACATGTATTCTCCGTATGTCCCACTTGGCAGTGGAAACCCTGTATAGAGTTTAATTCCCGCATTAGTACTAGAAATCACAGATTACTAAAGGGCTCAAGAACATTAGTTCGGCCCTGGTAGGGAGAAGGAAGACCATAGTAGTAGTACTAGAACTTTATCGTTAGAGCTAGGAATACCACGGATTAGCGTCCGAAGAATTTTTGCAGATAGGTAGATTTACATATTTTAAAAATACATTTAATTAAAAACAATTACTTATATTTTTCTGGGAATATTGAAACCAAAATCATCAACTATTAAAGGGCCGCATTCATATTGAGTACTAAAAAGTCTCAACGCGAGTTATCGCATTACATCTTAGAATTACATATAAACAATAAATCGATTAATCTTTACGAAACTATATGTTTGCATTCAGACTAGAATATACATGTATATGTGTATATAAATTAATAAATATTTCTGATTTTGAACATTGTGTGAAAAAATACATGAAACATTATGTGATGCAATGCGTGCTCTCTTGCAGCTATTGCTGTATTCTGCAAACACTTAAAGTATACTGCTATCATATCCACGGCCTCAACATTCGTAACAAGGATTTTGAATAGTCAAAACCAACATCAACGGAAGAAATAATAAGTAGAGCTGCGAATCGTAATCGGTTCTATACCAAACCGGTTTTGTGTTAAGCAATTAACCGCCATCAAACGGAAATCGTAATCGAAAAATCGATTTTGAAATCGATTTAAAAATTGGTAACTCAAAAACTAATAAAAATCGATATATGAGACCTTAATACGAATCGATGTAAAATTTCTTGCTAAATCAAGTGCTGCAATAAAAACTACTATGTGCCATTAAAAAAAAAGAATTTTTAATGTTTGAAGTTATCTGAATTGGTTGCTAATTTCTGTACACTCTGTATAAATTTTGTTGAAAGTTATGACAGTTCTTAGTATCTATGACCCTTTTCTTTCGTTTGCCGAAGTTTGGTACCTTACGCTTCAAAGGGTTTTACAATATTAATTTTTCTTTAAGATGGTGCAATAAGAAATTATTAAGGAAAATTGTAAATATCTTAGCAACAGTTGAAGTTAGGGATAGGGAACCCTAATACAAAACATTTGCAAATAGCGCAGAATCGATTGCATTGAAAAAAATTATACCATTGTATTTAAAATAACAAAGTTGTATTTTGTTCAGTGAAAATGGAACATCCTGTATAAGTGACAATAATTTTGGAACATGTGTCATATCAATTCAAGTAACCTCCGTGTAATTGTTTTTCCGATAAAATATTTACAAGGGGAGATATGGTACTTGAACGCACTAGAGAGACACCCTGTACATATGTATACCGATAGTTTTGAGAAATAGAATAAATAAAGCCCTGAAGAGGTAAAGGGTATGAAAATTTGCTAAGAAGTGGGGACGCGTATGACTACTACAGTCAGACATGTAAAATAGACGCTGATTGTAGGATGTAGGTATACGTTCGGAGCCTGCGACGATGGTCAATGTAAAGCGTACAGTCCTACATGTGAAACAAACGCTGATTGTAATATTCGTTCTTGGCATGGATACTGCCAAGATGGCCAATGTGAACCCACGTATGAATAAAATATATTCGTTCGAAACTTGCGAAGATGTCCAATGTATAAAGCACTTTCTTGTTTAATAATTGTTGGTTTCTTGTAATAATCAATAATGTTGTAATAAATTATATCAGATTAAAACGTGGTTCTTATTGACGCGGCGAACTGTCGATGAAACAGGAATGAAGTAAAAATCAATCTATTCCAGAACGCCATTAATTACATTTTCGTAAAAAAATATATTATTTTTGAACGTCGATGTATTTAGTGCAAGATTTCATTGGGCGGTTCATTGTTTTAGTGAAGTTCCTGTAGTCGAACGAATTGATATAACACTGAAGAAAAAAAAGATACGCGGAATATTCGGACGATAAATCGTAATGTTCAGAAATACAAACACTTTCAAAATTTATTCAATATTGCCTCTGTTCTAATACATACAGTGTGGAACAGCCAAATGGAATAAATTCGATAACAAATAAATGAGGGTGTATTGGGAAAAACGCTTGGACACGTCGATTTGTATTTTTTAATGCGCATTAAAAAAAATTATACAGGGTGTGTCATGTGACAGTGGCCAATACAAACTTTCTTATTTTAAATGGAAACCCCTGCATATTATTTATTTTTTGGGTTCTTCGGAAAATTCTAGACATAATTCATGTACAATGTCCCATGCCTATCTTCAACTGTTTCGGAAATATTAAGTGTTTTCAGATTTATTACAAAAATTAACATTAAAAAAAGAAAATTATTTTATTTCACAAATTCGCTACATTACACTAAAAATCTATTTCCCATTTAGCTCTTGATATTGATAAAGTAAGCAAAAACCATTGCTCCGTTCCTTTTTACTGATATGAAATTAAAAAAATACAAAGACCGTTTTGTTTATTTTCGTAAAAACTCATAGCCTTAGCAACATGTTGTCTGCCTGCATGACAGTAGTGATCAGTGTCAGTGCTATTGTCGTTTGAATTTCGTTAACTGTACGTAATAATATCAGAAAAATGGTTCATTTAACAGAAATGCACAAAATAACCATTCTACAAATGATTGTTTGCGGAGATAACACACGGACACAAATGGAAGTTTCTCGTTTATTTCACGAAAAATTTCCAAATTTGCCGCCTGTATCCCAAGGAACAATTAGCAAAATAGAAAAACAGTTTTGCGAGTTTGGTCATGTAAGACATATTAAAAAAGTAGCTGCCAATGCAGTAAGTGATGATACGAAATTGGATATTATGTTTGAGTTTCAAGAAAACCCACATAATTCTGGTCGAAAAGCAGCCCAACTGTTCAACATTAGCCACACATGAATTTTTCGAGTATTAAGGGAAAGTAAAATGCATCCCTATCAAATGATGCCAACTCAGGAGCTCATGGAAGACGATTTCGATAGGAGAACGTATTTTTGTGAACAGATGATGGCAATGTTAGATAACAATGTGATCCAATTAGAAGATATTTTATTTTCTGATGAGAGCACATTTACACTTCACGGCCATGTTAATCGTCAAAATTGCCGCTATTGGTCTAATGAGAATCCTCACTGGATGAGAGAGGAACATACGCAATATCCTGAAAAAGTTAATGTTTGCGCAGGAATTGTTGGAAATCACATCGTAGGTCCCTTTTTCATTGATGGTAACTTGAATGGAGATAAATATTTAGAACTGCTCCAAAATAATGTCGTGCCAACTTTCGCAAACTTATATCCTAATCCAGCAAACCCACAAGTTCCTGCCAATACAGTATGGTTTCAGCAAGATGGAGCACCGCCCCATTTCCAAATCAATGTCCGGCAGTACCTGAACCAAATTCTTCCAAATCGGTGGATAGGGAGGCGCGGATCGATAGAATGGCCAGCACGATTTCCTGATCTGACGCCAATAGACTACTTTTTGTGGGGATATGTCAAAAGTCTTGTATACAAAACTAAACCCCTCAACTTAGATGACTTAAAAAGACGAATCACGCTTGCGATTAGATCAGTCACGCCTGAGATGTTGAGTAATGTTAGAAGACATTTCTATACCAGATTAGCATGTTGCCAAGACGTTCGCGGCGAGCATTTTGAACATTTACTACATTGACATTAATGTTTTTTGTTTTTTTTTTTACATTATTAAGAAATAATCAGTATTACTTATTAGGTTTTTAGTGTAACGTGGCGAATTTGTGAAATAAAATAATTTTCTTTTTTTAATGTTAGTTTTCGTAATAAATCTGAAAACACTTAATATTTCCGAAACAGTTGAAGATAGGGGTGGGACAGTGTACATGAATTATGTCTAGAATTTTCCGAAGAACCCAAAAAATAAATAATATGCAGGGGTTTCCATTTAAAATAAGAAAGTTGATATTGGCCACTGTCACATGCGCATTTAAAAATACAAATCGACGTGTCAAAGCGTTTTTCCCAATACACTGGCTGTTCCACACTGTATAAGTAAATCACAATCAAAT
Source organism: Holotrichia oblita (assembly GCA_023690525.1). Classification (NCBI taxonomy): domain Eukaryota; kingdom Metazoa; phylum Arthropoda; class Insecta; order Coleoptera; family Scarabaeidae; genus Holotrichia; species Holotrichia oblita. The sequence continues at coordinate 216,613,739 of CM043015.1, read as the reverse complement.
TGTCCTGCTACGTAGTCCACGTGCATATACCTTTTAATTTTCTTTTACTAAAAAAGAAAGACACACTTGCGGTTCTTTTACGGAGAAATTCAATTTTATATTTTGTAAATTTTCAAGAAGACTCCTCGCTGAGAAAACTGAAGTCTAAATAAAACAATATACAGTGGAATCTTCCTTGAACGGACAACAACGGGACCAACTGAAGATGTCCGTTCAAAAGGTGTGTCCGCATAAAAGAAATATCTAGTAGATACAACAAAAATCTGGGACATTTAAATCGTATATGTATATAAATGTTTTTAAAATAAATAAGAAACTTTAAACTTAAGAAAAAAAAGTTTATTTCCTTTAGATATATATACAAAGTATAATATAATATGTACATAGATACATAGATGTAGTATGTAATACAAAACAGTGAAATGAATAGTCACTTTAAGGACGCAAAAATTCATATATTGTTGTTTGTCTTCTCTTTTTCTTTAAAATGGCTTCTTCAAATCGTATTTCTAATTTAGAAAGAAGGTCCAAAGACTCTGTATCTCCGTGATTTTCGACAAAACTTTTGAGCTGCTTGGTCAGGGTAACAGCTTGACCATAATTTGGGATAGCTTCTGTAGGCACTTGAACCTCATCGACATCAGAATCTTCCGAAAGTTCTTGTATTTCAACTGGATTTGCAATTTCTTCTTCTGAATCTGGATCTTCAACATACAAATCTTCATCTACGTTCAAAAAATCATTAAGATTTTCATTATATCCGTCAATTTCAATAAATTCTTATTTTTGAGGATATCTGAAAGTACACTAAGAGACAAATCATCTTTTAGGCCAGATGTATCAGCCTCAGTTAAATGGTCTTCACTTTGCATATTTGCATGATTAAATCCTGCTTTCTTCGCAGCTTCGCAGCTTCGCTTGCTTCGGAAGCCATTTTGAACTGTCTCTTTGGTTACTTGGTCCCAAGCGGTTTTTGCCAAATAAACTGCATCCAGTGGTTTAATTTTCTTTATTAACTCAAAAGCTGTGCCAGCAGTTACTAGCAGATGTTTGAGTATTAGACTTCGATAATAAGTTTTAAAATTCTTTATGATCCCCTGGTCAAGTGGTTGACAAGGTGATGTACAATTAGGAGGTAAAAATAATATTTTTATATTATTTAAGCGAACGTCTTTCGGATGAGATCCCGCATTGTCTAAAAATAACAAAATGTTTATTTTTTCTTTAGCCATTTTCCAATCTAGGCCTTGCAACCACTCTGTCATAATTTGTCGTGCCACCCAAGCTTTTTTATTGTATTTCCAAGTTACAGGCAGGTTATTTATGGTAATGTTTTTAAAAGCTCTGGGTTTAGCTGCCTTACCAATGATTAGGAGTTTTTCTTTTTCACCCGCCATAGTTGCACAATGCAAAATTGTAAACCTTTCTTTGGGATACTTACCCTCAATACATTTTTCCTTCTTTAATGTGAACGTTTTGTCAGGTAGAGCCCTAAAATACAGGCCTGTCTCATCGGTATTATAGATGTCTCTCGGTGAATATCCCTTAATCAAAGAAGGAAATTTTTTTAAAAACGATGAAACATCTTCAGCATTAACCGAAGCTTCTTCTCCTGAAATCGCTTTAAAACTTATATTGTGACGGATTCTAAATTTATTGAGCCAACCACAAGAATCTTCCAAAGAAGCGGCTATTTCTATTGCTTTACATCGTATTAGCGGATTTAAAAAAAAAGTTTTTTGCGTTTTTGTCACGACAAACCTATTGGTAATCTCACTCTTTTTATCTACATACATATTTTAGACTTTAATATGAAAAGAAAATCAACGCATTAATACAAGAAAACCTTATCTAAAAAAATTATATGCATACCTGTTAAAGGAATCCCCTTATGGCGAGCTGCTGTAAACCAATCATAACACAATTTGTCAATTTTAGTACCACTACCCGTCAAAAAGCTTCTTTTTTCATTCAAATTGCTGTTCGACATCCATTTGTTTAGAAGGATTTGTTTATGTTTAATTATATCTGCAGCTTGTGCTTTTCCAATATTAAAACGCTTGGATAAGTTCCTTACATGTAATTTCTCTTTATTGTAAACTTCAACAATCTCAATTTTTTGTTTAAGCGCGGGAATTTTTCTATTTGGAGCCATTTCTACAATGAATGTGTCGCCAACTGTGTCTTTTCCGCACAGACGTCAGACTAATATTGAATGCAGATTCAATCGAAAGCGTGCACCCAAAGTATAAGAATGGTGAATCCCTGACCAACTTGGGGAAGTCCTTAATTCAGGCAAGGCAGAAATGCGCGACATAGGCTGCGTTTGTACTGAAAGATTAAAGTCGGACTCTCCGGTTTACTCGGGGAAGTCCCAGCGAAATTGACGCGCGGCGCGATTGAGAAATGCAGTAGCAATACTCTCGATAAAAAAACTAATGTGGCGTTTCTTTTTCTTTCATTTTTTGTCCGGTTAAGGGAACATTTTCTCGTGTCCGCGTCCGTTCAAGAGAATATCCGTCCAAGAAAGAGTTAATACAATGGAAATTATATGAGAGCCTGTCGGGACCATGAGAAACTATCCCTTTAAGGGAGGTGTCCGTGTAAGAAGGGTGTTTCATTGTACTTAGAAATTGTCAGATGTCAGATATATAAATTGTTTTCTAAAAATAGAAGCAAATTTATTGCGATATTTAAAATTTATACTGTTGAAAAAAATTGACGAGCATATCCTGGATAATCTGAACGTGTGTTGCTAACGCAATGAAATTTGGTATGGAAGTAGTACTAAAGTAGAAGATAAAAATACTAGTTTATAATAATATATTTTTAATGGCAAATAAGATAAAACTATAAAAATTGCCAGTTTCCATTTAAAAAAATGGACTTTCGACAATTTTTCCGATTTCCTTTTTAGACGTATATTTCGCACACTCTGTATTAATAATTGGAACAATTTTATACAAATAGTGTTTAATTCAATACAACTACATAGTACCCCTTCGCATCATAGTTTCCACACTGACGGAATGTTGCCGGAGCCGCTCAGTAAAAATGCAGCTATAGAAAAATTCGAAACTCGTTGCATCAACTAAATTAGGGAAAACCTTGAAATTATGTATGTATCTCTAAATCTTCAGGTTACTCTTTAAATTGGAATGAAAATCGTTCACACAAAAACAAAACTTGCTAGTGTTAACGTTATAATGCGAGTACTGAACTTTTTTTAGATCGTCCTTCTCGCTGTTAAATGTTAGTAAAAGACTGAAACAATATATTGGCGAAGCAATTTTAAAGTTGTCCATCGCTACCTTTAAAGAAATGTGTGGTTATTTGTTGCATGTATAAACTTCGTGCGTTAGCGCTTGTGGCAGAAACTCTTCGATAGAGGTAGATTCATTAATAACAAATACAAAGTAGGTGGTTTGCAAGTCCCTCTCGAATGGCCGGCATAAAGCCGCAAAAGTTGGACAAAGTAATCATACCAAGGAAAGGTCGATATATTATTCCGAACATGTTTAAGCTTCAAAACAAAACAAAAACTGAATTTATATGTTAAACCGTTGTTCGTTTATTTAAAATTGAAATCTTAATAAAAGACTTCGTATTTAACAAAACTAATATACGATAACATTAACCGACAATTTTGTCATCGACGAAAGTGATAGAATACATGTACCGTTAAAATATAATAGAAAAAGAAGATGTTCAAATATGCTGTCTTGAGGAACAGAAGTACTGATAACTAAGTATTCAGATGCAATAGTAAATATAAGAGATAAATAAGAGCGAAACCAGGATAGAGCTGTGCCTCTAATACCTACCGCAAGACAAGCTTTACAAGCAGACGCCGCCGGTGATCGATGCTGTCAAAGGGTTTAGAAAGATGTGGAAGAATACCACAAGGAATTCTTTTGTTTTCCAGAAATTCTAAAGTGGCTTGTGTAAGATGAAACAGAGCAGTTACGATACTTTTCCTTTTTCAGAAACCAATGCTGAAGAGGGCCGATAATGTTGTGTTTTATGATGAAGTTTTACAGAACAGTTTTTAATAATAATAATAATAATAATATTTATTGATCCATTGTACATATAATTGTAATTGAATAAGTCAAATTTAAACATAAGTGTTTGATTTCATCTAACTTAGCAAAAAAAAGATTGAACAAAACAAGAATTACAAGGATATAACTGCAAAACAAAGGTATATTACAATAAAAAATGACAATTGACATTGCATTATATTGAGGTATCAGACAGATTTACAAATTCATCTACAGTGTAGAATTCTCTATTTATTAAGAACTCTTTATATGCATTTTTAAAATTCTTGGAACACTTAATGTTACTAGGTATGTTATTATATATCTTGACGCCAATAAATTCGAGACTAAGTTCCGCAGATTTTAATAATGGTTTGTTTTGGTGTAGATCGTCTCTTTGTCGGGTATTATAATCATGATAATTAATATATGTATTTTTTGACCTTTATGTACTTATCTTTTAATTCCTGATTTATTTCCACTTAGAGGTCAATAAAACAATAAGTAATTAAATACCAATTTATTCCATAACATATAATAATATGTTTTCGTTAAATAACTTCTTCGGTGGAAGAAATTGACATTTAATATATGTCAAATTACTAAAAATATAAATATAGCATATATTAAATGTCAATTTCTTCCACCGAAGAAGTTATTTAACGAAAACATATTATTATATGTTATGGAATAAATTGGTATTTAATTATTTATTGTTTTATTGACCTCTAAGTGGAAATAAATCAGGAATTAAAAGATAAATCATGATAATGCTTATTTTTTGCGTATTGCAATATATTGTTATGAAAATAGCAGCCTGCATGCCAGAGAAAAAGACAGGGAAGAGTCAGTGCTTTGAGTTCTCTAAAGAGCGATCGACAGGAGTCTCTTGGTTTAAGTCCCATTATGACACGGATAATATTCTTTTGAGCTACAAATACCTTCGACGCATAAGAGTTTGACCCCCACAGTAAAATGCCGTAACTCAGGCGTGATTGAATTTCAGCGTTGTATAATGACAGTAGAACATCTCGCGAAACCGAAGTACGCAAAGTGCGGAATAAGTATATGCATTGCGCGATCTTCTGTACTAAACAGTTGCAGTGCAAGTCCCACGATAAATTTTCATGTAAGTTGATTCCCAAAAATTTCGTAGTTTGACTCTGTGTGACTTGTTCATCATTCATTGAGACAGCTAGTTCATTTTCCAAGACTTTTTGCCGAGGGTGGAATAATAGATAGGTAGTTTTTTCACGATTTAGCTGTAGTTTATTACACGCGAACCAATCAGCAATGGATCTCAAATAAAAATTCGTCGCTTGCTCAGTATCTCTTACAGAACTGGTTGATGTGATAAAGGTCGTGTCATCAGCATACATAAGTAAATGCAAATCAGTGAAACACTGGAAAATGTCGTTAGTGTAGAGTGTGAACAACATTGGGCCGAGTACTGATCCCTGAGGTACACCATGAAGTACAGGTAGATATTGTGACTTTCGAGTCATCTGACAGCCATTCTCCTCAAATTTTACACAGACATATTGCACGCGGCCCATAATATAAGAGGCTATCCAATCTGCAGCCTTTCCTCTTATGCCATAGAAGTATAATTTGTTCAGTAGACCATGGTGCTCTACACAGTCGAAGGCTTTGCTTAAATCGCAGAATACTGCAAGAGGGTACCTATTGTTGTTTAATTCTGCAATGATATAATTATAAAATTGAATTAGTGCGGTCGTAGTGGATTTTTCTTTACGAAAGCCGTGTTGATTCTTTGACATCATTTCGTATTTATCTAAAAACGAGTTTAATCGCGACAACATGCAGTTTTCAAAGATTTTGGAGATATTAGATGTTAAAGTGATCGGTCTATAGTTCTTAATGTTGCTGCTATCACCCTTTTTTGCGAACAGGTATCACCGATGAAACTTTTAGAGCTGATGGAAATTGTCCCATGATAAATGATTGATTGATTAGATGCATTAGAGGTGATGCCAGATACACTTTAAATTCTTTCAAGATCTTCGCAGATAAATCATCCGGACCGGCAGAGTGTTTAGGTTTAAGTTTGGATATAGTAGAAATAATTTCTTGTTCGGTAGTGGGATATAGAAAAATTGTATTTTGTTCATTTTGATTTGGCAGAGAACATGCAAGCGATGACATTGGAGTTACAATATTAGCAACAGTTTCATGGAAAAAGTTGTTGAAAGAATTAGAGACAGTTACTGGGTCAGTAACGAGCACGTTATCCATAATTAGCTTAATATCTGGTTGGGATACATTCGAGTTTGTTAGATCCTTTATCATTTGCCACATAGCTTTCATCTTATTACATGAGTTTTGCAGGTGATTATCATGATATTCTATTTTTGCATGATTCACTAGAGCTTTGTGTTTATTTCTATGCACCTGATAGACTACCCGTAAGCATGGAAAGCGTTTCTGTAAAGCATGTAAGTCTTTTAAATGGGCGCTAGACTGTTTAACAGTGGTTGTTACCCAGTTCTTCTGCGGAAGCGTTCTCGTTGATGGAATACATGTTTTTGGAAATGCGATTAGTAGGTAAACTATAGGCGTACGAGCGCAGTCACTCGACGTGGACACGCTGTATAAGCTGTAGTTTTGACAGCTAAAACCTCTCAAACTGTCATAATTATGACAATTTGCTGGTGTTACACAGGTTTTAGCTGTCAAAACTACAGCTTATACAGCGTGTCCACGTCGAGTGACTGCGCTCGTACGCCTATAGTTTACCTACTGCGATTTCGTAATAGTGAATAAGTGTTGTTAAGAAACTTTCAAATTGTTCGTCGAAGTATTTAAGGTTGTATATACTCAACCAGTTCTCTTGTCGCAGAAGTGATTCAAAAGTAGCCTTATTTCGAGAATTAAACCATCTTCTTTCTGTAAAAGAAGTACTATCACGTGAAGCATGCAGAGTTGACGAAGATACAAGAATGTAACGATGGTCAGAAAGGTAAGTATCGACGACATTGGATGAAATATCTCGGTTATAATTTGTGAATATGTTATCGAGAAGAGTTTCCGATCGATAATTAACTCTAGTTGGTTGTTCTACGATAGGAACGAGGCCATAAGAGCAAAGCAGATCGGTTACACGCGTACTTTCTGACGATAATGAACAGAAATTTATATTGAAATCACCAGTTAAGAAGATAATATTTGTAGGCTTATATAAATGGGTAAGTAAACTATCTAGAAGAAAGAGAAACAATTCAAAGTTCGCAGTAGGAGGACGGTAGAATGTAACAATAACATGATGTATTTTGTTGATAATCCATTCAGCCGCACATACTTCAAAAATATTTTCTACCGAAAACTGTATAACATCGATTTCCTTAATGGTCAGATTTCGATTAGCCAGGATGGCCAGGCGATGCAGGATCCCCCACCTCTTTGTGTAGATCTACTAAAATTAGTGATTAACTGATGTGTGGATAGATTAATAAGTTTTATATGTTCACTTTTTTTCGAAGAGTTTAGAATGGACAGGAATGTCAGCAATATTCTTTTCTCTTATGTTGGCTGTTGCTTTCTCAATCGTTTTTCCACTTCTGCAATATCTTGATGGAATCTTTCCTCTCGCGCACATCACTCAGCTTTATCTGTCATATCTTGATACTCGGGTCGGCGTTTACCCTATAGCGTCGACCCTTAAAACTCTGCGGCTGCACAACCCAATCCCTGATCTCATAGTTTCAGGGCAACGGGCGTGGCGGGAGTAGACTTCGTATATAGGGGAGGATGCTTGGGCGTAGGCATGGGCATACGCTCCGGTGTCCGGCCGCTAACCGTCGGAATATACGGTGGGTAAGTGAGGCACCCTACGGCGCTTACCTAGAGAACTCTGCAGCTGCACTACCCCATCCTTGGTGGCCACACTCAGGGAAACGGGCGTGGCGGGAGAATTTGGCGAAGATAGTAGGGGAGGACAAAAGTCGGTTCGCCGAGGAGTAGTCCGCCCGCTGGTTGTCTGGTTGGGGAAACCTTCGGTTTCATCCTAAAACAGCTCGGTGATTCTGGGACCCTACGGTTTCACTGCAGCTGCCGCGGATACTTGATCGCCGGAGGGGGGAAAGAGTTGGCGCGGTTGGCATAATGGGGTAGGGCTCCGGCCCGGCCGTCCCCGTAGTTCAGGCTTAATTCACGGGCGGGCTGGTTGTACCTCACGGCCAGATTCCGTTTCCCACGCTTGGCCGATAGTAGCCATCCGCAAGGAGGCCTAGGCCCCGTGGGGTTAGATGTGAGGTAGGAGTTCGCTAAAGCGACTCCAGCGGTGACCCGTCTAACGCTGACAAGGAAACTTGTCTAACATGGGTAGCACGGGGGAGAGAAGCCCTCCGGCTCGCCGGTCCTCTCCGAGAGGTGTCGGTCTCGTGCGGGCGGTGAGATAGTGGGTGACAGTTTCAAGGCACATAACTTGTTATGTGCGGTGTGGCACCCGAAAATTGCAGGATATGGGCTAGCGCCTAGGTGCCTGCGGCAGACCATCAAAAGCCATTTTCAATCAGAATATTTTGATACTATTCATTTTTTTGATTTCGCAGAAAATGGTTGCAAACATTTTAAAAGAGGTCCATGCTCCCAGTTCAATTTTCACAAAACCATTGATTCATTCAAACAATTGTCGAACAATGTCTGTGCGTCCAAAATGGCTGAAATTTTGGTGAATAGCGGTCGATAGATAGGTAACCATATTACCCAACTTTTATTGAGGAGTGCTGCCATTTTCACGTTGTGGTCGGAAATATTTCAAACCACTCTCGTATATTTTACGCATAAAAGTATTTTGATGTAATATATGTATTTGATATAGTTTTTAATTAAGTGAACAATTTTCTATAAACTTTTAACTCATGTGAGTAGTCTTTATAAATGATTGCAGATATTGAAATATTATACGCAGTTCGCAATAACGTTTCGAAGTTTCGAAGTTTTCACAACATGAAGATTCTATCTTTCGTTTTCATACTAGTAATTATGCTGGTTGTTACACGCTGTACTCTATCCGACCGGACATGTAAAACAGACGCTGATTGTACTAGTCGTTCTTGGCCTGAATTTTGCGAATATGGCCAATGTACACCCACGTATGAATAAAAGATATTCGTTCGAAACCTGCAGAGACGGTCAATGTATATTCTTTAATAATTGCTTGCTTTCTTGTAATTATCAATAATGTTGTAATAAATGCTGCCAGATTAAAAAGTGTTTCTTATAGAACTAGAATTGGATTTCAAAGGCTTCAAAAAACAAATTTTGTTAAGTGGTCCTGATAATTTAAAATAAATTTATAATCTTTGTCCGGTTCTGTTTGCATGTCTTGAGTTCATGTTGTTGCTTAAAATTGGCCTTACCACTAGCCCCTTCCCTTTATTCCTTTTTTTTTAGTTGACATTGTCCACATAAACGTAAATAAATATCATCACGCGTGATATTGCAGTACTTTTTTTAAAGTTCTTTGTCCATGCACCGTGTTCCTTTGTGTTCAGTATCTATGTGGGCTTTGTGAATAATTTCATACAGCTCATCTGTATGGTAAACATATTTTCACACACAATGCAAGGCTTAGACTGACAAAACACTAAATAATACACTGGTCCGCCCACATTACGCTCGCGCCAAATTATATCTGTTTATGCTTGTCGAGTAACGAACCGAAATGACCGTTATTTTATGCATTGGTCATTTTGTAATTGCACAATTCCAGGTTTGGCTGTTTGAAGAAGGCCAAAGCCCGAAATTGAATAAAACTTCGGACTTTGGCCGTTTTTGAGCTTTGCTCCCAACATATACATTAGGTACGTAGTACCTTTTCTAGTTTTAGTTAATGTGTGACAATGTTATATCCTATATATGATCTACAGCAGTGATTCCTAAAGTGGCCTATATCTACCCCCAGAGGTCTATGACAACCTGCAAAGGGTCTACGTCAGCGAAAAGAAAATTGGGGGTCCACGAAATGAAAATCGGGTCCACGATAGTGGATCTCAACATACACTGATATTACCTATGTACTTACTTACATTATACTATCTTATAATATAAACACATATACATTATTTATAAAAGTATCTATGAAGTAAAAAATTTATTATATATGTTTATAAAATTGTGTAAGTTGTAGGATGTAGGCATTCGCTTTGTGGTCGCAATAAATTACATTTTACAAGTTTTACACTTGTAAAAACCTGCACATAATGATATACCAGTATCATCTTGTTACAAGCATACGCGCAGTCTCAGAGCTTCGCGAACTTGCATTGACTTGTTCAATTAGTCACTCTATAAATACGAATGTGAGACAAATACGTTTATTCGTTTCCTCAATCTTGAAATGGAAAGTGCTAGAAAATATTTAAGAAAATATAAACTGGTAGTTTATCACACACATTATAGTGAATCAGTGTTATTTTGTTTGAGAGTGCCAGAGAAGAGAAAGTACATTATTTTTTATTAAATTTTAGTTTTGTACTCGTAGTTAGCAAAGATAGATAAATTACGCCAATCATGACTTCAGTTATTAGTAGTTTAATATTCAAATCATGCAAAATTACACGAGTACTCCTCAATAGTTTCTTTTTCAAAGTTTAAGCAATCGGTATTATAATTACACTACAATTACTCCGTAATCCGAAGTAATTGCTGCAAGGAGATGTTCTGCTTACGCAATGTTTTCGGAAAAATCAAAAAAAAGACAACTATACATACATATTACGTATGTATTTTATTATTAACATACAATATGTTACCACTTTCAAAGATAAACTAAGAAAATAAGAAATCCACAACTGTACAGCTTCTCACATTCATTTATAATGGCTGTACACCTATGCCTGCCATAAAATCTAAGACCATACGATTTAAATTTGACTTTGATTTTTTAATATACAGCTGCTTGACTTTACGTCTTATTAAAATAGATTAATTTTGCCCGCAGATGACTGATGCCATGTCCGAATCTAAAAAGAAATGTAGACACTACAGCGTTGATTATTTGAAGTTTGGCTTCATTCCATCATTGTCGGACAAACAATTGCCCATGTGCCTTTTATGCAACAAAGTTTTGGCCAATGATGCTATGAAACCATCTAAGCTGCAGGATTATCTGAGAAGATGTCACCATGATGAAACAGATAAAGATTTGAAATACTTTCAAACACTCAAAGATAAACTTCAGAAAAGACCCACGCTGGACAGAATGTTCGCTTCGACGTCACAAAGAAATGATGATGGTTTGCGGGCGTCTTTCTACTATCGGAGAGAAGTTAATTTTGCCAGCCGTTGAAGAGGTTTTAAAAACTGTTTTACACAAACCTGCATCTGATATCATTAAAAGAATTCCCTTAAGCAACAATACTATTGAAAGACGTATTGATGAAATGAGTTCTGATATTGAAAGCTCCTTGTGTAATTATTTGCAAACGACCAATTTCTCTATACAACTGGACGAGTCAACTTTACCTTGTAATGCAGCATTATTATTGGCATATGTTCGTTTTATTATGAATCAAGATATCTACGAAGAACTGCTCTTCGCAAGAACTTTGACAACCGACACTAACGGTGAATCAATATTTCATGTTTTGAAGGATTACTTCATTGAAAAAGCAATCCCTTTATCCAATATAATATCAGTAGCTACAGATGGAGCACCTGCCATGGTTGGACATTATCGTGGATTTATAACCTATTTAAAAGAAAATGTATCGGGGGTGTTAGCAATACATTGCGTCATCCATCGACAACATTTAGTTGCTAAAAATTTGTTAGTGTTAGATTGCATGAATCTCTTCAATTAATCATTGATGCAGTAAACCGAATTCGAAGCAACGCATTGAATACGCGGTTATTTGCGCAGTTGTGTGAAGAAAATGACGAACACTTCCATCAATTATTACTCCTTCACACTGAAGTACGCTGACTGTCGAAAGGCTTACGTTTGACAAGATTTTTTGCACTTTTTGAGACTATTTCAGAATTTCTGGATACTAAAGATAAAATTTTAAAAGACAATTTATTGAAGAGGAAAACAGACATCGCCTATTTAACAGATTTGTTTACAAAATTTAATATGGTTAATTTGCAGTTACAAGGCGACAGTCTAAATTTGATTAAAACAAAGTGCATCTTATCAGCGTTTCTTGCCAAAGTTAAACTAATGATGAAAATATTGGACGGGGCGAATTTTCCCAGTTCCCCAATTTGTCACAGACAAACTGCCAGGAAGACGACGTTTCAACCTACGTTCAACATTTAAATGCTCTCTATTCAGATTTTGAAACTAGGTTTGAGGATGTTTTGACTATGGTAATACCACCGTGGATAATTAACCCATATGGTGACATAGAAGAATCGAATGTCATAATACAAGAGGAACTGACTTAACTAAGTACAAACGAAGAAATCAGTTTAAAAACGGATATCAGCAATTCTGGCTGCAAAACAACATACCCGTTACTTATGTCATATTATGGAATATAGCGAGGAAATTCTTAATTTCCTTTCCATCGTCATACCTAGTGGAAAGGGGGTTCAGCGCTGTTACCAATCTCCTAACAAAAAAAAAAAGAAACAAAGTGGACATCATTAGCCGAGGAGATTTAAGATTAAACCTTACAAAATTGACGCCAAATGTTGATAATTTATTATTAAAGCATCAGGTTCATCCTTCTCATTTTATATAACAGATACAAAATTTTATTGTGAGTAGTTTTAATTTAAATTCAATTAATAAATGTACAAAACTTAACACGTGTTTTTACTTTAAGTTTTTAACATTAAACTTCACTACAGTTAGAAATTTATAAAAAATCAATATCAGGTAAGTAGGGGGGTCTACCCAAAACCGAAAAACATGGCAAGGGGTCTACGACACAAAGAAGTTTGGGAACCACTGATCTACAGTAATAAATTGGATTGTTATTATTATTAATAATAACAAGTTGGGTTCAACAGACCTGCCAGAGAAAAAACCATGTTGCTCATGAATTATCTGACTGTTGAACGATGGTAGTAAGTAACCATATACACGTGGATTCGAAAACCTTTGACATAGTTGAGAGTATGGAAATTGGACGATAATTTTCAACCATTTGCTTATTACCTACCGGTTTTGAAAACAGGAACAATATGAGATTGTTTCCATAACCTGCCCTGTCGCAAGTGACATATTGTATCACCTTGGTGAAGCGTTATTTTGCAGAGAAAGACGCCGAGTGCGCTTTGGACGGGTTGAAGAGATAGGAGAGTCGCTGAGAGAAAGAAGAAATAATAATTTATTTATATTAAATATCTTTAGATATACACGTGCACCTGATTGAGACGAGCCATTTCAGATAACATATAACAACATTTTAACTTAACAAATTTATAGAAATTACACGTAAGTAACTAAATTTAGTCGAACAAACTCATGAAAATATTCGAATGAATAAGAGAATCGCTACGATGAACGATCTATACTCGCATAATACTTGTAAAATCGAATGAGATATCCCATCTGGCGTTTAAATATCCTGAAAAACCTTCATCATCATATACATATCTAACATTAATAATAATCGCCAATTGTTTATGAATTTACCTGAACATCTTGCCCGCACGTAATCTTGTGAAAACACGCGCCAACTTCGGAAACGTTAGTTTTCAAACAAGTGGCAGTTGGAGTGCGCGCGCGCGCTCTCAGTCGACGCCGGTTACGTCCTCTCGAGCGTCGTCTGTTCGTCGACTGCATCTCCGTGCATTCGACGCTCGGCGTCCCCTGAATTGAACGCGCGGAAAAAATCGCGCGCGTATACCGAAGTTTACGAAAGTTCGTAGCGCAAAGTTCGATGAATACGAATCAGAGATGTTGAATTGAATTGAATTGAATAAAAAGTTGAAGACTTGATGATTGACTATTTGTGAAAATAGTTCTTTTTAATTAGGTAGTTTCTTAGGTGCAAGTTTAAAAAAAAATAGAAATAAATTAAAGTTATTTTACATGAGAATATATCCCTGATAGTTCCCTTCTTCTTCTTCTTCTTCTTCAGCTTCCGTTATCACATCAGATAATACAGAACAAGATTGTAAATACATTCTTGGTAAGTTTAGAATAATTTATACGTAGTAATATTGATTAACGTTTGGTGCGTATGCATATGAGGATATTTCTTTATATTATCTTTTAAATATATTTAACTGACAATTGTTTGTTTTACTCGTACATTCCGGATATAAGTGTTGAAATGAGTTCAAAACATAGTTGTCATGCTCGGCAAATTCTGCAGCGTCAATGTTTGTTTTATTTAAGACTAAATTTACAAAGTCAATTAAAACTATTTCCTGCGAAATTAATTGTTCGAAAAACAAAAGTGAATAAATATATATACTGTGTATGATTAAGATGTTAAATGCAAGGATCTTAATTAATTATGGTACCATCTTTGGCAATTTAAATGCGAATTTTTGATCGGGGAATGTTGATTTTTTAAATAAATATGTTTATTGTCATCATTCACAAAGGAACATGAACATTGTCAATAATTGTACATAAAATGTAATACTCGTAATAACATAAAGTATGTATAACAAAAGTATAAAGTGGTAAACACACATTATGGAGGTACATACATATATAACATGCATAGAACAAACAGACAGACGCATATCACATATTAAGATAATCGTCCAATGTATAGAAGGCATTTGTTACTAGAAACTGCATCAACGATTTTATTTGTTTTATATGATTAGGCAATCTATTGTAAACAGCAATAGCCTTATACATCGGACTTCTCTCGTACAACGCGGAGTTATGAGATGGTACACATAAATTCTGGCAATTTCTGGTCACCATATTTTTATAAATATCGCTGTTTCTCGTGAAAGAGTTCTCATTTTTTTTTAAGAAAATCATAAGTTCATATATATAGAGACAAGTAAGAGTCATAATGTTGTAATTGCATCTAATTATACGCTTCTGCAGTACAAACAATTTACTCATATTAGTACTGGAACCCCAAAACACAATCCCATAACGCAGACGCGACTCGACGTATGCAACGTAAAACATCTTTATACCTTGGAAGTTTACCTGATCTTTTAGATTTTTGATTGCATATATTGCTGTAGTCAATCGATTGGCCAAATTGTCACAATGCTTGTCGAATCTTAACCTGCTGTCCAAGTGCAAACCCAGAAAATCCACAGACTCTTTCTCTGGTATAGATTTATTAAAAAGTCGTACATACATGCTACAAGGAGTGGATATCGATGATGATCTAAAACGTAAGAGTCCTGTTTTATCAGTATTTAGAGTTAAATTGTTATGATTACTCCAACTTATCATATGATCAACGACTGCACACGTAGAATGTGAGAGTCCAGGGATCGATGAAGCAGTAACAATGAAGCTCTAGTATCATCTGCATACTGTGATAATATGCACGACTCTGATGGTGCTGATAAATCGCTGGCATAAACTAAGAATAAGGTGGGGCCCAAAATGGAGCCCTGAGGGACACCTAGGTTATTATAAAACATAGATGATCTGTAAGTCATCTTTACATTATCAACTTCAGCACATATGGTTACAATAGTTTTCCGTTCCGACAAATACGAAGAATTCAAATCGTACGCAACTCCACGCACAGCGAGACCACCTAATTTGTTCAATAATATATTGTGGTCCACATTGTCGAATGCTTTGGATAAATCGAAGAAGACACCGGAGACAACACCTTTCCCATCTAGAGCGTCATACACAGGCTGTAATGCGCGGTAAATGGCATCAGTAGTGGACATTCCTTGAAGAAAACCGAACTGTGTCTCAGGTATTAAGTTACTCTGACTTAGATAATTCATTAGACGGACATGAATAACTTTCTCAAATATTTTTGAAAAAACTGATGGCAGAGATATCGGCCTATAATTCCCTACGTCATGAATATCTCCTTTTTTGTGCACTGGAACCATTCTATTTGTTTTCAAAATTTCAGGAAAGGAACCCTCCGACAAACAAAGATTAACAAGAAACACCAACGGTTCTATTATGGACGATGAAACGTGTGACTCAGAATGAAACCCGGAATCTCGTCAGTTCCAGCAGACGGTTTCCCGGACACACGGCTAATTATATTGGCGATCTCGTATCTATCTACGGGGTGACATAGAAAAAAGTACATTGCATAGTGCCACACAATAGAGGACACTAAAATAAGAAAAAAAAATTCTATGAACATGGGTCCGCAAGACCTTCGGTTAAAAGATACGGGGTGTTGAATTTTATTTCTTTTTTTGTTTTTTTTTTTGAATATCTATGGTTCCAGTACAAATGCATCTGAAAGCCGACAATGCACGCTAATTAATCAAAAAATAACAATTGAATAATGTGTCATAATGACACTTGTCAAACTGATGTAATTGTTGTTTGAGGAATTTTGTGTTCGTGATTAAGTTTTTCATTGGTTTTCTCACTGATTATTCAAATTTGCTTTCAAAAATGGTTCACTACACTTTTGAAGAATACAGGGACATGATTATGTGTTACGGCGAAGCTAGATCAAATTCTTACGAAGCTCAACGTATTTATCGAGAAAGATATCCTTTAAGACAAGTTCCTAATGTTCGAACATTTATTGATGTGCATAGGCGTTTGAAAGAAGATGGCTGTTTTAGAAAACCAAAATTGAATAGTGGGGTTTCCAGAACTCGTCGCACTGTGCGAAACGAAGAAACTGTTTTATGAATGGTAGAAAATAATCCAAGAACAAGCACCAGAAAAACAAGTTCAGCGGTACGAAACCTTAACCGTGAATCAGTTAGACAAATTTTCAAAGAACAACTTCTTCGCCCATATCATTTCCAAAAAATTCATTCACTATTGGAACATGACTTTGTTTCTCGTGTACAATTTTGCCAATGGTTGCAAAACCAAAGACAAAACATTATTTCATCAATTTTGTTTACTGACGAAGCTGGTTTTAGTCGTGATGGTATACTGAACCTACATAACATGCACCATTGGAGTGATGAAAATCCTCATCAAACTGTAATTCGAAGTCACCAATATAGGTTTTCAATTAATGTGTGGGCAGGTATAATTGACAATTATTTAATTGGCCCATTTCCATTGCCCAATCTATTGACAGGTGCACTGTATCGAAATTTCTTAGAGAATAATTTAAACACATTATTAGAGGATGTCCCATTGGCCATTACTGGAAGAATGTATTACATGCATGATGGGGCGCCAGCTAACTTTTCTCGAGTGGCAAGGGAATATTTGGACAGGAGATTTGGAAATATGTGGATTGGTCGAGGGGAGCCTGTACCCTGGCCAGCTCGTAGTCCCAACCTTAATCCCCTCGATTTTTCATTTTGGGGATTTATGAAAAATGAAGTTTATGCTGTAGAAATGCATAATGAAGAATAATTGTGGATAAGAATTATGGAATCGGTAGATAGATTTCGTAATAACCCAGGAATATTTCAAAGATGCCGTCAATCATTAAGAAGAAGAATGGAAAAATGTATTGAAGTACAAGGGCAACAATTTGAACATCTTCTAAAAACTTAATTTTTTGTTTTAATTAATCATTGTTTTTGCAAATAAATTAAAAAAAAATTCAACACCCCGTATCTTTTAACCGAAGGTCTTGCGGACCCATGTTCATAGGAACTTTTTTTCTTATTTTAGTGTCCTCTATTGTGTGGCACTATGCAATGTACTTTTTTCTATGTCACCCTGTATAGGCACAAGAAACAGATTTCCACCATACTGATAACATGCTGGGGCAGAATTTGATCCCGGTACCGCGTCAGACGAGAAATGTTTTTTAAACAAATCAACTACTTTTTGGGGATCAACTATCATATCTCCTACTTCATTACGCAGTGTCAGATTACCTTTATTACAACTTTTTATATTTCTATTAATAATGTTCCAAGTTGTTTTGGTTTATTTATTATTTATATTATTATTAGAATTAAGAATTAAATTACCATTGAAGTTCTTTTTTTTTTGTTGGACTAAAATTTTATAGTTTTGTTTTTCAGTTCTGTAAGTATCATATACGCGGGGATCATGACACCTCACATAAATCTCGTGCAAATCACGTATCATACCAAATATTATCATTCACTGATCTTACTAAATACTTTTTACGCGGAAAGCATATATCAAAATAATGCATGAAGGTACGGTAGAATGAGTAAAAAGCGGTATTAAGGCCTACATTGGGCAAATACACATCAGTCCAATCCTCACTCAGCAAGTAAGTTTGAAATTCATTTACACAGTGTTTTGAAAATCTACGCTGATATTCATACTGCAAGACCTTTTTATCTTGCTTATAAAATTTAATATTCAATAACTGATAATGATGGTGTGAAATTAGAGAATCTCCGGTGGTACAATGATAATTATCTCCATGAAAATGATCAGCAAAAATATTATCAATCATTGTAGCTGAATTCTGAGTAAAGTGAGTACAACCAGTAACATACGGTGATAGGTTGTAGCTTGAAAATATGTTTAAAACGTTTTTAACGATAGTGTTATCTTTATTGAAATTTATATTAAAGTCTCCACAAACAATTATACTAACTCCCGGTTCATATACCTCATCCAACATCGCATACAACCCCTCAGAAAAAATATCAATGTGACTACCTGGTGACCTATAAATACAAATTATTATATACTTCGTATTTGAAATAGAAACATATGCGCAAGTATATTCAATGTTCCTTTCAGAGACCTCAACAGAACAGTCACGTGGTCGAGCATCCAACTCAGATAATGCAAATATGGCAACACCGCCCCCTCTAGAATTTCGACGACAAAAACTGTTCACAAGTTTATAACAATTTAACCGACAGCAGGCAGTTTCTTCCAAAGAAAGCCAATGCTCGGAAATGCAAACTATGCTGGGTTGACCGACATCATGTAGCAAGCTATCTAATAGAGTTGTTTTATTACGTAGACTGCAGACATTAAGATGAAAGACATTTTCTGTAACATAGTTTTTTGCAGGTTCACGATTAGACGCCATACTTGTCCCCATACATCTTTCGTCGAGTTTTAAAAATTTAAGCCTTTGCAGTTGTCATTTATTGATACATATATTAGATTTTCAATATTTATGCTATCTGTCACGAGATCACTAGATTGTACTAAAGATTGCAAAGTTTCTCCAATATACTCAAATAACCTTCTCTTACCTTTGAAATTTATGTGGAAACCATCACTCGTTTTACAAGTACCATTCAGAAATACATTAGCATCTATGAAAGAAACAGTAGCAAAATTATAAGATCCCAATAATTCATACATTTTATAATTAAAGTCATAAATCAATTTATTAAGTATTGGACGACCATACCAGAAGGGTACGCCTAGAAAAATAATGTTTGTGTGCGACAACCTTTCTACAATATTTCGAGTGGCACCAACAGGGAAAGCAGATCCCCTCAGTATATCATTCGAACCTCCCTCAACAATTACAAAATCATTCATTGTGAAATTTTAAAAATTCTAAATTAATTCTAAATAAAGGCTTTGCTTTAAAGTGAATTTAATTACTCTAAAGAAGTTCATCAAAGCAGTACGCTCTTTTAGAGAAATTAAATTTGCTTTGTAAATGGAAATTTCTCGCTGAAAAATTCGCATTTAATTTGCCAAAGATGGTACATATATGTATAAATGGGCATTTATTTTCTCTGTGCAGTTTTACTCTCTCTTACAATCGTACACCCAGAAAAATTTTGCAGTTAGAACAAAAAAAAAGCAGCTTAAATTAAAAGAGTTTACTTTTAAAAAGGCGCCAACAACTAAAATGTTTAAGTTCAAACCACATTCGTTATTAATTGAAAAACAGAGCGACTTTAAATCGAAAACATCGACTTCGAATAGTTTGCATTTATTTTGAAGTTTGAAGCGTGTACTTGACCAGTTTTCGATTTAAAGTACGGTATTTAATTTAAAAATATTTCATAATCGAATTGACATCGACAGTAAGTATTTTATTTTGAATACATCAATTTATTATTATTATTAATATATCAATAATTTTGCGAACATCTTTGAGAGCATTTTATATATTCAGCCATTTTAATTAACATTCAACAGTGTTTGTCACCATGTCAACATGGCTTTATTCCTGGAAGGTCAACCGTCACTAATCTGACAACAATTACTCAATTTATAGCTGAACAGATTGCCTTGCAAAAACAGGTTGACGTAATTTATACCGATCTATCTAGTGACTTTGAAACAATTGATCATAGTGTTCTACTTTACAGACTTAGCAATTTGGGAATAAGTCAATCATTCAACAACTTACTAGATTCATACTTAGATAAGAGAGTAAATTATGTCCACTACAGTGGCTTTAATTCTCAGGAATTTATATAGATTTTCGGGATTTCCCCAAGGCTCAAATTTAGGACCTTTACTCTTTATAATTTATATTAATGAGTTGCTTAATATTGTAGATTGTCCTATACTTGCATATACGGATGTGATAAAGATTTATACTACTATTGACACACCTCTTTAAATCGAGGTATGAAAAAATAAAAACTCTGTTATAAAATATTACAAAAACTTATTCGTAAACATAAATATATCATTAAGTTTATGAACGTGTAATGGTGGACTACTAAAATAGCTGATAGGTTGCAAACAAGTATCTCCTACTTGAAACGATTGATAGTGTTCTACGAAACCGACTACATCAGCCATCCACAATATTACGTAAAATTTTGTACAGCTTCACCGTATCATCGTCGTCGATTTTAGCCAAGAAGAACTTGTCTTTATAAACTATGCCTTTGTCGTTTATTCTTGCCGCCAGGGTGGTAATAAAACTTCTGAAATATGTTGAAATAGTACAGTATACAACAATATTTAATGTACAGTCGAATTTTTGGATCTTGTCCGTTACGTAATGAGTAATGTCAGTATGAATCGACTCATATGTCATGTTGACGTATCTCTCTAATGTACGTTAAATGTCAGTGATAAATATTTTAGTGTTTGATTACGCTGTTACTGACGTAACGGACAAGATTCAAAAATTCGACTGTAGGTATAAGTCTTACAATATATTCATTTGGAAACAAACGGACTATATCCTTTGCAATGTTTTGAAAATGTGCCTTTCTCAATACAATACGTTCTTCAATGCAATAATCAGTAATGATGCGCACGATTTTCCATCTATATTCTCAGTAGATAACCTATTTGATTGTAATAATTTTGATCCAATGATATCTGACTTTAGAATATCACACACTTTCTGCAAAATAAATCGGTTTAAAATAATCCACTATAATAACAAAATCATACTATATTCTCAGTATTACTAGACGGCGATGATGAACAAGAGCTTGCGTTAGTACTTAACCGACGTACTACATTAGCGGATGATGATGAAATCTCAAAGGAGTTTTATCATTAAAAAAAAATCAAAAACGTACTAAGCGATTCATTAAAAAATTCAATAAATTACTGCGAATTAATCGTACATTCAAATTAAAATTCAAAAGACGTAAAACTAAGTTTAAAAATTGAGCTATTCAAGGATTTTTTTATACTTTTTTTAAGACGATGCTAAAATTAATTTTATTCCATAAGTGGTCACACTGTATATACATAAATCAAAACTAACTACTTTACTTTGGTTTATTTAAAGGAAAGGAGTGAATTAAGTTCAAAATAGACAACAAGCAAATTTAGACTAAGTATCTCTATAATGACAAATTTCTGTCGCAAATGCATTCCAGACAATTTATAAATGATTTTCGAATTCATCGTAAAAATGAGTGCATAAACCTACAAATTTTTATCATCTATAATCATCAAGTTTAAATCTCTATATAACTTTATTTTTTTGTGAAAATACTCATGCAATTACTTACCTCTTCCAAATTTCTTCAGTTTTACAAGTAGACCTTCGTCAACTATAAATTATTTTTCGAAAGATTTAGTAGTAAAATATTCCCCATTGCGGTCAGCAATCGAACCTGAAGCTTTAATTTTTCCACGTAATATGCACACCAGCTACACCATAAAAATGATAAATTTTGAAATCTTCATAACTTCAGTGAGTTATACAGTAATATCTAAAAGTTAGGCACATCATAAATAATTTTAAGTTTCACCCTGTATTATTAATAATATACTGCAGATGATGTAGTTCTTTGAAATCAGGTTGTTAAGGAGCTTTCAAAAGTATAAAAATATACAGGGTGTGTTGAATTTACAAGTTGACGTGTCCGAGCGTTTTTTATCATTTTCTAAAATAACGACACAAACAATTTTATTCCATAAATGGTTTCCACACTGTATAAATATTTATGTGCTGTGTCCCTCCATTCCATGCGCTGCCTTTTTGATACAGGTTCATCACCCAGGTTTCATCCACAGTAACGAATCATGTTAGGAAGTGTTCAGGATTTCACTTAATAATGACGAACTTCGCCTCTGAAGTGATTTATCAAATGCGCTTTTGCTCTGGTATCAACATTGTCGGTATCCATCGTGCAGTCACCTTTTGAAACCTAATTCTTTGTCTAAAACGGTTTCTAGGCTACTTATTGAAATGCCATAACTCTGAGCTATAAATTTCAGTCATGGACATGTCTTGTTCACAGGTCTCTCTGGCAAGTTTAAAATTTCTTGCCTAATTCTTCACAACCTGATATGAAGATACAGATTCACCCAGTACTTGTATCATATCCATATGAATTTCTTAAGATGATAAACTTTTTTTGCAGAAATATTTGATAACCACTTTGTTCTCAAATTTGTCCATTTTAGATAGATAGATACTTTATTTATACACTGTGGTGTGATATATGTATATACTGACTTCCAGAAAAATTGCAACACCTAGAAGTTGTCGAATGATTTTATTGAAATTTTCAGGAAACGTTTATTTTCATTAAACAAATTGATGATTAAAATTTGAATAAAATCTAGCCAGTAGTTTTTTTTTGCATGTTGTTTCCATAGCACATAGTAACTATAAATTTGAAGTATTAGACCATTTAGTAACTGTCAAGTTTGCAAATTGTTGTTGTTACGTCACAATTTCATTCTGCACTTGATAACAATGCCGAGAGTACGTCAACATCAACATTTTGTCCAATTAAGTGATTTTGAACGTGGCCGTATTATTGGTATGAGAGAGGCCGGACTTTCGCTAAGAGAAATTGCTCGTCGTGTAAACCGAAATGTTTCAACGGTATTGAGGTGTTGGTCCAAATGGTCCGAGGAAGGGGTTCAACATCGTCGCCGTGGATCTGGACGTCCTCGAAGGACTACAGATCGCGAAGAACGTCGCTTAAGACTTTGGGCCACAAGAGATAGATTTTCAACAACTCGATCAATTGCAAATGATTGGATGAGAGGTACAGGACTCAGAATGTCAATGTCAACTGTTTATCGCCGGATAAGATCTTATGGATTGCGTTCATATCGTCCATTTTTATGCCTTCCTCTTACACCACTTCACCGTCTACGCAGACTAGAGTGGAGCAACTTAAGGGTTAATTGGGCGCAGGAATGGCATGAAATTGTGTTTAGTGACGAGTCCCGATTTTGCTTGTGGGCCCACGATGGTCGTAGGAGAGTCAGCCGGATGGGTGGAGAACGTAAAAATCCAACATTTTTTGTGGAACGCAACACAGCCCTCACTCAAGGAGTTATGATATGGGGTGCAATATGTTATGGTAGCAGATCACCCTTGGTCTTTATTGACGGCAACCTTAACGCACCTGGTTACATTGCTAATGTCCTACAACCAGTTGGCCTTCCATATCTTCAGGGCCTGCAAAATCCCATTTTCCAGCAGGATAATGCGCGCCCCCATACGGCAAGGGCTACAACACGGTTTTTGGAAGAATCTAACATTGTCGTCCTCCCATGGCCTGCTCGGTCGCCTGATTTGTCGCCCATTGAACATGTATGGGATATGATTGGTAGGCGAATAGGTAATTTACCGCACCCTCCAGATAATTTACACGATCTTCAACAACGGATTCAAGAAGCTTGGGACGATATACCACAAGCAGCTGTAGATCACTTGATTAATAGCATGCCAAGGCGTCTAGATGAGTGCATTACAAATCGTGGCGGAGCAACTCATTATTGAAAAAACTTTTAAAGCTTTTATTCTTTTGTTTTTAAAACTTAATAATCATAACTTTGTTGCATAGAAATAGACGTTTTCTGAAAATTTCAATAAAATCGTTAAACAGCTTCTAGGTGTTGCAATTTTTCTGGAAGTCAGTATATGTATACATATAGATAAAACATTCAAATAAATAAACAAACAACTGCAACAAACTGTCAACCAATTCAAAATTGTACATACATATATAAATAATCCCTTCAATTGGTCAGTACAGAGCCGTCCCCACAATAGAACTCCTCCAAATAATAATAGTTAATAATAGACCGAATTCATGTGAGAATCCCAGTGTAAATCCCTGTCAATAGTCAATCCCAACAGCTTACAATAGAAGAAACATTGAATGAGGAGAAGAATTCGAAAAGTGCGAAGTAGTATGCTCATCAACGCCACCCTGCGCCCGCATTTCTTTATTGATTCTACAAAATGCTCATTAAAAACGTTCCCAACACCACACGGATCCGTCACCAACTCACTATTTTCATTCATTACCTCTAAATTACTACGCGGAAACTGCTGCTTAGTCTGATGTCTGATAATGTTCCATGTTGTTTTGAGAATGTTGCTAGATGTATTTATTGTACGCTGTAAGTACATGTAAGCGTTTAGACAGTTTAATACTTTGCTTTAGTATACAACAGTATTTTTTATAATAGGTAGTAATTACCGGATCCGGAAACGTTCTCTGCAGCGCATATCACCTCCGACATGAAACCCTAATCCCAGGAGACATCCAGGATCTGTCATAACTAGTTCGATGTTTACAAAATGGAAAACAAATGTTAAAATGATATTGTAATGCTATCAGGTTCAAAGCAAACGATATTCGGTTTAAAACGATATATTAATTAAATAAACACTTAATATTAACTATAAAAACAAAAAACACGAATAATTCTAACTAACTATGTATGTACAGATTATTTATATTTCCGATTTATTTATTTAAGTCTTCGCGACGCGCACGCTCTTCGATCAAGACTGACTTCCTCTCCTAGATGGCCCATATATATACAGGATGATTGGTGAGAATGGCCTATTAAAAGTATTATACAAACGGATCGGAATTTGAAAACAAAATTTTGCAGTTGGATATGGTTGAATATGAACTATCACGTGAGAATATTTTTGAATAAATATCACTTCTGGTTAACCGGAAGTGGGCATCAACTTCGATTTTTTAAATAGCAAATAAATTTTACACATATTTCATGTATCATACCCTATACCTAAATACCATTCCTTCTGAGTTATTCGTAATTAAAGACAAAAAGTGACAGATACCGATCTTACTTTATAGTGATATTACTTCCCGTAGGAGTAAATGAGGCGAATGAAATTTTGCATACGCACAGCATAATTATGTAGTTATACAGCATTTGAAGTTTTTTTCTGTAACATTATACAGGGTGTTTAAAAACTTAGTTGCTTATAAATAAGTTCAATCCGCGGAAAGTACATTCTCTTAAATGGAAAGGTATATATTTTATTAGATATTATGATTCTACAAAATATTCTCTTTGAATCCGTATTAGGTGTTCCTATACCTAAAATGTAAGGTTAATAAGTAATAACGATTTAATTAACCTCTGTACCTAAAATGCTCAAATATGTCAATTTACAGAAGCAAGTGTGCTTAGCTCATTTGTTTTACATACTTACTTGCTACTTATTTTGACGTCTGTCATTTTAGTTAGTTGTTCTCGCGTATACTGTGGGAAATAGATCTGCACCAGTACAATAATTAGAGTAAACAATGCGAGTATTTACTTTACAACAACAAAAAATTATTTTATTTGTTACAAAACATATTATTTTAGTATTTTTTACAATTTTTATGTTACCTCTGTAATAACATTGTTTTCGTTTCTGTGCAATACATTTTTCTCAGTATATTGTGTTAGAATGGATTAGCATTGAGAATAGACCAAATCAGGTAATCATGAATTTATTTATTATGCAAAGTAAATGTAATGAAATAGTGAAATAAACGTATCAAACGTTTAGTGAAAGATACTGACATTTACAAGCAATGATCAGCAAAGATATCTAAGAATTTTTAAGATATAAAAAGTTTTAGCGACCGATATGTTCGTAGAACAATGGTGAAAGAACAATACCTGTTAAGTAATAATAACAGTTATAATTATTTAAGAAGGCAGATATTTAAAAAACAGTTGAAGTAGTGTGTTCAAAAGAAAATGTTTTGTCGAACGTTTTTTTACTCAATGAAATATTAGTTGATTGAAGAGTCTTTTGTGTATCTAAAATAAAAGTAAAATCCAAAGTGTAAAGTAAAACCCAACGTGTAACAATATCAGTAAAACATTTAGATTATCTAAGAATTCTCCTAGATACTCCCAACAATTGGTATTTGAATAATCAACATAAAGTAAATCTACATCAATGGTCTAAATAATTAGTGATAACAAATTAGGTAAAATTAAAAAAATAAAAAAGATAATATAAAAGATACAGTAGAAAAATTATAAGAACAACAATAATAATAACACAAATAAATAAGTTATCTAAATGGTTCGACATGGCAACCATTTCTATTGAGGCATTCTATATTCGGAGACCGTATTCCAATAATTCTTGCTAATCATCTGGTGTTATTTGCGTAAAGGATCCCTTATTCCTATAATTCAATGGGAAGAATTTTCGAAAATACGATTAACAAAATGACAGACGTCAAAATAAGTGACAAGTAAGTACGTAAAACAAATGAACCAAGCACACTTGATTCTGTAAATTGACATATTTGAGCATTTTAGGTATACGGAGGTTAATTAAATCGTTATAACTTATTAACCTTACATTTTAGGTATAGGAATACCTAACACGGATTCAAAGAGAATATTTTGTAGAATCATAATATCTAATAAAATATATACCTTTCCATTTAAGAAAATGTACTTTCCGCGGATTGAACTTATTTATAAGCAACTAAGTTTTTAAACACCCTGTATAATGTTACAGAAAAATACTTCAAATCCTGTATAACTACATAATATCAGCTGTGCGTATGGAAAATTTCATTCGCCTCATTTACTCCTACGTGAAGTAATATCACTATAAAGTAAGATCGGTATCTGTCACTTTTTTTCTTTAATTGCGAATAACTTGGAAAGAATGGTATTTAGGTATAGGATATGATACATAAAATATGTGAAAAATTTATCATAGAAGCTGAATTTGTAATTTATTTCATAGCATGCTATTTAAAAAATCGAAGTTGATGCCCACTTCCGGTTAACCGGAAGTGATATTTATTCAAAAATATTTTCACGTCATAGTTCATATTCAACCATATCCAACTACAAAATTTTGTTTTAAAATTCCGATCCGTTTGTATAATACTTTTAATAGGCCATTCTCACCAATCACCCTGTATGCCTAGGTGATTATTTCGCGATCATTCTATTCGATCTGGACAATTTCGGGAGGATTACTCATCGGTCACCGATCACAGTAGGTGACGTCATAATCACGCGTGGCGCTGACTCATCACAATATTGTATGACATCATAGAACAATAATAATTTTAATTCAGGATTTACCTTCGCATAAACAGGTTGTCAATCTACAGACTCAACTGCCAGAACAAACTGTTCTATGTTTGATTGAGTATAAGAACGTTGAAATTGATAATCCATCACAGTAGAGGAACTGCAATCAAGCGTAAGTAATAGATACAAAGAATTCAAATAAATTTTACCTCAAAGTAGCCCTTGGAAATTATAATTATGTCTTAGCTTGTTACTTAAATTTTAATAGGAATTTTGTTGGTTATGAGATGAGATATTTGAATGAAATGACAAATGTCAAAATAATAAAAAAGAACATTTTTAACTGAATGAAATATCTTTATTTCCAACAAACAAGCAAAATTTTATAAAAGTTGTTCACTTGTTGGATTCAACGGGTCGATGGCCGCAGTGGTTAGGCGGCTGACTATTGTCGTGAGAGGACGATAGGTGCCGGGGTTCAATTCTCTGGAGGGACGGTGACATTTTTTCAGAGAGTTTAATCCCGGATCGACTTGCCATTCGCTGTTGGGAGCAAAGTGATTAACAGCGCGGCATCATAAAAGGCGATATGATGCTGTCACAAAGCCATTTAAACACAACTTACACACACTAAACTACACCGCAAGAGTTGCAGTGATAGCCAGACAAGTAATACAGCTTACGGAGTCACTGCAACTAAGCACCCACCACACATTAAAAAAAAAAAAAAAAATACATAGCATATAAGATGGTGGATGTACACGTCTGATGCTTGTACAGTAAACGATGACGGATTACCAATACGTAGATGAGGTGCTACGGTCCTTTATGTGTTCCCATGTTCGGCGCACCGGCCAACCTCTTCTATACAACGCCTGATCGTACGTCACGCATGTTGTACAAACCTCTGAGGAAAAACACCCATACGAATGCTCCTATGACCGGCCATTTGTCGGACACTTCGACGTTATACGGTTCCTCCAGTTGGTGTTGAGGAACAGCAAAGTTGGTCATTCCTCGCGCTGCCATACGATGATTTATTGACTCTATCCTTCGTTCTGTAGCCGCTCTGGAAATACTTCCGCTATTGATACATCCTCTCTCATTCTCCAGACGAGGGTAAGTTTTTTGTTACTCTAGTACCATTTTCGTACCAAATTTCATTGCGTTAGAATCACACGTTTTTAACAACATTTTTAACTGAATGAAATATGTTTATTTCCAACAAACAAGCAAAATTTTATAAAAATTGTTCAAAGTGTCCACCACCTTGTTCGAAACATTTTTCACATCTTCTTCTAATGGAGGAAAAAACGTTTTATAGTATTGCATTGCCAATTCCATTAATTCTTTCAGCAATTCTGATTTGAAGGTCTGCAAGATCAGGTATCTGTACTCGATAAATTGAGTTCGTTAAGAATGGCCGTAAAAAGAAATCACATGGGGTAATGTCACAAGATCTTGGTGGAAATTCATGTTCAGTGTTTAAACTTATCAACCGATTTTGAAAAAATTGCTGCAGCATATTAATTGTTTCACCTGCTGTGTGTGCTCTAGCTCCGTCTTGTTGAAAGTAACCCTGTATTATTTCTTCATCGTCGAGCTGTTCAATAAATGGCATAATAATTTATTGTCGATACCTTCCTCCTGTTAAGGTTCCGTTAAAAAAATAGGGCCAATAATTCTCCTTCGACTAATCGCACACCATACACCAATTTTCTGTGGATGAAGTGTGGTTTCAACAAAAAAATTATGTGGTTTCTCATTAGTCCATATCCTCATATTTTGTGAGTTAACATATCCATTCAGATAAAACCATGACTCATCAGAAAAAAAGGTTTTGTCAAGGATGTCATTATCACAATTATTTAAGAACCACTGACTAAACGTTATTCTTCTGGGATAGTCGATTTCCTTGATTTCTTGATAACAGGTCATGCGATATGGAAATAAATGTAAGTCCTTTTCCAAAATTGTATGACATGTGCCAATTGATACACCCACTTGTTGTGATAATGCTCGTACGAAAGTTCTTGGTGCATTATTTATAATTTCTCTTACATTATTAACTACTTAGCTCTTCTGTACGCTTTTTCGCCCGACCTGCGCCTTCTTTCTGTTTAACACTCCCTGTTTCTCTGAAAACCATAACGGAATGTGTCACTATGTGCCGAAAACTGTCATAATCAAAGATGAAGTTAGGGAACTCATTTCTAAATTCTTCTAAACAATCTTGAAGAGAATACTGCCGTTGTCCGTCAATGTTACGTGCGTTTCGAAAATAAGATTCTACCATGAACGATTTGTGTTGTATATCTAGTAAAAACCATGTTAAATCAATTTTCTATTAAAATAAAGCTATTTTTGTCAACTATGCATTTGTCAAATTGACAACTAATGCAAATTTAAATTATTAATAATCATACGTTTTTAAAGGAATGGCTTACTAGAGGCAAAGCTTATTTGAACGCTTTATATTTATGATCAGATTAATCGCTGATGTTTATTATTTGATATTGATAGCAAGTTCTTGCGAAAATATTATCTCTGTAAGTCGCTGTCGACTCACACACACGAGTCGGTGTAGTTACTGTCGGAACCAACTTATAGGACAGCATAGGTTTTGAGAAGTTTTTAGCGGAAGCTGTATTCTGTAGCAGGTTGATATTAAAATCCCCTCAAACTAATAAATTTTGAAATTTTGGGGATTTGTAAAAATATAATACAGTTATTAACGGACTCTTAACCTTAATGCTACAGTACTCAAAATCAAATTCTTGAGGCATGGCCGGGATGGTCACGCTGCACACAGACAAACCTCTTTTGACTAAAATCAAAGTACCACCATGTTTGGAAACACTTCGTGCAAAATAAGTAGCTACGTAATAGTTATTAGAAGTTAAACATCCTAGGTACCTTACATGAATTTTGACAATGTTCACAGAGGCGGATTTACAGCTCGGCATCATAAAAGGCGATATGGTGCTGTCACAAAGCCATTGAATACAACTTACACACACAAACTACATCGCGAGAGTTGCAGTGATAGCCAGACAAGCGATACAGCTTACGGAGTCACTGCAACTAAGCACCTACGACACATTAAAAAAAAATTATAACAAAATAAAAACCGCTCTTCTTTTCACTAGCATTACACTTTTCGTCTCAATTTATTCTCAACGAAAATTTTCATCACATCGTCAAATGAAATCGAATTTGTAGTGTCAGATTGAATCGACAAAACACCTAAATCGTTCAGTCTGCTTTCGGACATAGCTGAGCGTACGTTTTAATTCGTTTCAAGCACGAAAACGAACATTCCAAAGAACAATTGCTTACTGCCATTGATTTGTAAATTCTTAATACTATATGTCGATATTAGGAAAAATATTAATCAGATTCCGATCTCTAAGCCAGTTGCACAAATTGTTGATATTTACATGTTTTTTGTCTTCTAATGCCAAATACTTTTTGAGGTGCAAAATATCTTCAACTAGATCGTCTGAGATATCCTGGGAATAAACTTCACATAATTTCAACGCTTCACCCCTTATTTCTCCAACAGAGAGTTCGCGAAATTTAAAGCAAACGTAAATTTCAAACACTTTGTCGTATGCACATTTTCGATGATCCAGCTCCGAGATTAATCGATCCACAATTGTAAAGAATACGTTTATTTTGAAATCATCCTTGGCATCGAACAGAACTTCTTCCTCATCATCGCTTTCATCAAAATGACGTACGCCCTTCGCTTGCAGTGTAGTTCTGGTTACCATTCAGTGCCTTGGCCTCCTCTTGATATGTCGTGAAGTTCTCACGACACGAAGAAATAAATGAAATTAAGGATTTGTACAAATCGTCGACCAATTCAATATCTGCGTCTTCTTGTTGTAGTTTTCTACTAACTGTATTGATGCGATTCAGAATGCCACTCCAAAAAACAGTCATAAACGCAGTTTCAAATCTGGTCATTTCCTTGTTTAATCCTGCTGCTTCTGCCTTCGCAATTGCCTTCTCTAATGTATCATTTGAGATTGATTTCAGAGTTTCGTGAATATTTTTCCAAGACTGCATCATCTCTACATGACCATCTCGTAAACGACAGACTATTTGGTGTTATTTGTACATCGTTCTTCTTTAGTTTCTCCCAACGCGTCGTAGATGCCGAAAAGATGTTGTATATTTAGAGAAATATTTAGCTGTCGTTACATTGGTGGAGATAACTTCTCTGCATTTCTGGGCCATTATATGTACCACTTCTTCGTATGTCCTGGACGAAAGATAATTTGTTTTATCGCTACCTGGTCTCCCATAATTCTTCAGATGTTCCTTCAAGAATGGATCAAGTTCGGCCAATAGTTCCACTGACATTAAAAAGTTTCCATTGTGACATGATCCAAGAACTTCATCAGAACCTCACAACGGAAGACCATGACTTGTCAACTTTTCTACGATGGCAACAACGCGTTTCAAAACTTTAATCCAATAATATTTTTGATGAGCAATCCCTGCATTTAATATATTGCTTAAATTCTTATTAGAAATCCTTTCCCTGAGAGCAACCACAGCATTTTTGTGATTTATGGATCGTTCGTGCTGTTCTACGCATTGTTTCAGGTTTTTCCAATCATTGAAACCTTTATCTGCGCAAAAGGCTGTACTCGTTTTGGATAATAAACAACAGGGCCCACAATAAATACTACCATTTGTTTCAGAATATATTATCCATTGTCTGTTAGGAACTTCACCATTCTGAAGCTCTCTTTTGAAGATTGCTGAACTCAAAAAAAGTGTTTGATTTTTGTAGACTCGTCTTGAATTTTGAAAATCAGAATCTGCATTTTGAGAGTAGCCATTTCGTCCAACAAACTCTATAAGATCATCATTAAGAATCCACTTTGCAGGGTCTTTGTCAAATTTGATAGATTGGGACGATAATAACGATAAATTTCCTTGATCATCCTTTTCCTCTCGTTTATCATGGGTTTCTGTAGCGTCTTCATCTTCACGCAACTCACGCAAGGTCGACAGAAGATTCGTCTCCGACGTCTCCTTTGATGTACCGGGCACATTGTCAGCGAATTCTTGAATCGGTGGTTGTGGAACTCTCTTGGTGAAGGAGTCAATTTTATTGATTTGTTTAATGTACAGCGCTCGACAATTTTGGTCACTAACTTATGTTTTCCTATATTATTCAAATGAAGACCACTTTTCTGAAAATCATTTATCTTAAGTACCTACCTTATTAGTGTGAATTATAGTGACGTTACTAAATAATGCCGCCGATAAACGAAAACTATGAATAATGTCCTTGATAAAGTTCTGAAGTACAAGCCGACCGTGCCATAATGGAATTAACAATAATATAACATTTGTATAGTTTAATTTTTCTAACGTCTGCTGTATCATTTCGAATGATGGTTGTTTTTCTTGAAGACCACCATTTTAGTCGAGGACAATAATATCTGAACTGCTCTTGTACATTATTTTTTTTAAGTCCAAAATTAATTAACAATACATATTTCATAATATGACAACATAATATAAACAACAATCTATCAGTCATGTATACGGGGTGTGTTCAGAAAATTTTATTTTTTTGAAAAAAATATTTATTTATTCGCCTAAATTAATGTTGTCGCTTTCAAAATAGTCTCCATTATATATTATACACTTGTGCTAGCGCTTCTTCCAATCCTCGAAACACTTCTCAAACTAGATCTTTGAGATAGCGTTTATCTCTTTCAGCGATGCGCTTTTAATGTCATCTATTCTTGTAAAGCGAGCCATGTCTGGCGAATATGGAGGGTGAGGCATCGTTACAGTATTGTTTTTGGCTAAAAATTCACGAACAAACAATGAAGACCCACTTCATTGCAGGTCCGTTATGGTGTTGCGAAAGCGATGAATTGTTTCGCCACAAATTCGGGCGTTGTTTTCGGATTGCTTCACGCAAACGGCGTTGAACTTGTAGGTAGTACCTACTCCTTATTGGCCGTTTGACTTCGTGGCAAAAATTCATGATGCACTATGCCATTAAAATCGAAGAACACAGTTTTCGGTCTTGGCGAGTCAGTATGCCTCCACTGAGACGATTGAGCCTTAATCTCGATATCATATCCGTAAACCCAAGTTTCGTTACCTGTTATAACACGTTTCAGTAATTCTGCATCGTCGTTGAGTTAATGACTTCTGAGCAACTTCCATTCGCCGCTGCTTTTGTTCAAAATTCAACAATTTTGGAACAAATTTCGCTGCCACGTGTTTCATACCCAAAACATTCGAAAAAATTTCATGGCATGAGCCAATTGATATGTCAACATCATCAGCGACTTTTCTGAATGTGATTCGGCGACTACAGCTGCAACTTTTATCATACTTCAGGGGCATGTACACCAATATACAAAAAAAAAATGACAATCGGACTTCCCGTTATATTCTGAACACACCTCGTATATTTCAAGTAGAATCAAGTAGTTTCTTTGTTCGTTTTGCGTTTTTGAATTAGTTACATGTATTTAGTTTGATCAAGAGACATTAAATATCAAGCTGGCTCCCATCTCTAAATAACTCGGAAACAAATCGGATTGAATGAGCGTTTCACTCTCAATTTTATTAGAATAGCGAGTATTATTATAATGCAATCTTGCGCACAATCTAATAATAGGTAGGTAATATCCAAAGAGCTAATACCTACGTCAACATTTCGTATTATTAGAAGACGAAAGGTAATCCCCTAGTGCAATTTATCTGTTTACGTCGGCACGCGGAGATGTAAATTTCAATTCTCCACAGATCGAACGGGGAGTTATCTGAGATTTCATCGCATAAAACAACTTTTTGATTTTACGAGCTCGGAAAGCAAATAAATTACGGTCGCCGGCGCGAATCGATAGATGGAGCTGGCTGTATCTCTTTCGCAGGACCTTGACTTCAGTTTGCAATTCGCCTCGATAGGAGTCCCTTATTCCCTTTGTGAGTATTAAACTGCAATGTTTCCAGTTAGTTGGTCGGATACGAGCGAAATGTAAAAATGTTACAAGTTAAAGGTTACACCACTAAAACTGTTGATGGATTTTGAAACTCGAACCAGAGAGTGATAAAAGTTCAATATGTTGATTATTTATTCTTAATTTATCGCTATTGTTAGACGAAGTTTGGAATTCAATGAAGAAATTGAACTTTGAATAGAAAAAAAGTTGGGAATATTAAGAACTTGTCACTCACAGACTTGCTGAAATAATCGAGTATGAAAGTATTCTGATTATTTATTTTATTTGTATTATTATTTTGCCGGCTTTAGATGAGTGAAGCTTTTCGTTTTGTAGTTCTTGCAGTTGGAGTTCCGAGTTCTTGTACTGTTTCTCTTTTTCCTTTTATAGCGATTTAATACTGTGTTTTTGTGTGTGAGTATAGCAAGAGAGGAAAGCAAACTGGTTCCAGAATCCAAGCGAAGGAAATATAAAATTTTTTAAGCTTGAGATACCTAAGGAAAAACAATATGGAAGCTTTAAGGTACTTGTGAGAGTTTGCCTTTATATTCTACCCATCTAATGCTAAGAAAATTCAGAGCTGCCGGTACACCAAACTGATCAAAGTGATGAAGATGTCAACATTTTTTTGAGGTTATTTGATTATAACAAACATGAAGAAATGTCAGCCAGTAGAAGAAATGATTTCATAATCAATGGTAAATCACTCGGCTACCTGCGCTGCAGCTCGTGTTGTGGTCGGAGGCAGTCTTAGGGTCCTATAGAGCAAAATGAAGTGGATGAAGGGGTTTCTCCGCTAAAACGACACCTACATCGAACAGATGGCACCACTGTCCATAAGAGTGGACAAGATCTCGCGATTTTTAGTGTCAATGGGTGATACCTGAACGAACTGTTTTGTGGGCTCAGGAAACCGCGGGATAGAATCCTCTATCCAGCGGTTTCCTGAGCCCACAAAACAGTTCGTTAGGGAGGCCTCCAAACATACTATTTCAAAAAATTTGAAATCCTATAAATCACCTCAGAAATCCGAAAACATTAAAATCATTAAAACTTTGCCGGAAAAAGATTGTTTTTATTTGAAAGCTGATAAAGGGAACAAGGTTGTTATTTTAGATAAAGAGGACTACTATGATCGGGTTACTGACCTGTTGAGTAGCGGTCCTTATAAGTCAATTTCAAAAAATCCTTTACCGAAAATGATTAGAGACGTCAACAATGTGTTTAAAACTTGTAACAACCTTGTTACTGCCGATGTTAGACGTAAGCTACATGTTTCCAATCCTGTTATCCCTAAATTATATTGTTCACCTAAAATTCACAAACCTGGCAAGTCGGTAAGGCCAATTGTTTCGGCAATTGACGCACCGACTTAGAAGGTTTCCAAATGGCTGACCAATGAATTTAATAATTTGCCAATACAGCAACCCAGTTTTGCAGTAAAAAGTTCGTTAGAATTTATTAAAAAAATTCAAAATATTCAGTTGCTGGAGGGTGAAATATTGATTTCATTTGATGTTAGTTCTGTCTTTCCTAGTGTACCGATTCCAGACACCTTGACATACCTCGAGGACTTGTTGCTTCAAAATAGTTTGAGTCAACAATGTGTCCAGGAATATATTCGCTTAACTGACATCTGTATGAAACAGAACATTTTTCAATTCAACGGGAGTTTTTATGAACAGCTGGAAGGAACGACAATGGGTAACTCCTTGTCGCCCTTTTCATGGGCCGTTTTGAAAAGGACTTAGAATCCGAGAGCGAATACTTTCCTAGGTTTTGGTTGAGGTATGTGGATGATATTTTCGCTATATTTGACACTAAAAAATGTAATATTGACGATTTTCTCAATAGATTAAATAATCGGTTCGAAACCATAAAGTTCACTTGTGAAAGAGAAGAAAACGGTCAGCTACCCTTTCTAGATACTTTAGTAATTAGAAATAACAATAGATTAGAGTTTCACGTGTATAGAAGGGAAACCAGTACACTTCGCTACATTCCTTCAGATTCCCATCATTGTGTTCAACACAAAATGGCAAGCCTGAATATTTTGGTCCACAGACTTCTCACTTTTTCCTTGATCAAGGCGAGGTATGAGAAAGAGCTTAAAATTATAAAAGATGCGGCCAAGTGTAATGGTTTCCAGCCTCAGCATATCTATAAGTTAATTAGGAAGTTTAATTATAAGAAAACTGTGAAAGAATCTACGACTTTTCGAGAGGATGTTAAAGCTTCACCCGTTGTGACCCTCCCTTACGCTCCCTTTATCACTAAAGGTTTGAGTAAAATCTTCAAAGAGCTAGATCTCAGAATAGTTTACAGTTCTGGGACTAGTTTACGAAGTCTCATCGGTAACCCTAAAGATAAAATACAACCTCTAGAAAAGTCAGGTATTTACGAAATCAATTGTAAAGATTGTAATCAAAAATATATTGGGCAAACCAGGAGAGCAGTCTCAACTAGATTCAAAGATCATATGGCTCATCTTAGATTTAATAGAATTGAGAAATCGAGCGTTGCCCAACACATTTTTGAAACAGATTACAACATCGATCATACGAATGTTAAATTAATTAGATAAATAAACAATTGTAAGTTTCTAAATGTTTTCGAAAGTTTAGAAATATATAAAAATAAGTCATGTGTAATGAACTGTGACAATGGACCTATACCGTATTTGTCATTGTTTTCGTTAATCGGAAATTAATGATGCGTATCGGTTTGACCGTGCATAACATTTAGGTTACCTGTTTTTGTAGATTTTATTTTAATTTAGTTTTATTATCGTCTTGATAATGACAGCATGTGTTTTAGTGGGTTAAAGTGTTTAGTGTTCTACTTCTGCACCAAGAGATCCAGTGAAGAACTTCTCCTTTTTGTTGAATCCTAGTACCACTTCATGAAGCAACTGAAATATGGCTCTCGTTGTAGATCTATTTCTTGTGTATTCGTTTTGATTTGCAGTTAGAATATTCTCTTTTTGTATAAATTTCTAAATAGGTTTTATCACTGAGTATTTCAATCTCTCAGGAAAGCTCCCGTTTGAAACGATAGATTCGCTATATGAGATAATAGTATGGCCAAGATATCTGAGCAGTACTTTAATAAAGCACTGGGTATTTCGTCGATTCCTACGGCGGCGGTGGTTTTTAAATCATGGATTGTGTTAAATACTTCTACAGGGTTTGTAGGATACAAAACAAACGTATTTGAAATCATATTCACGCCATTTGTGTTAACTGATAAAGTTCTTATTGCTATTTGGACAATATCTGAAAAATATTTGTTCCCAGCGTTCAACATTACTTTGTTGCATTTGTATTCTTTATTTAGATCCGAAAAGTTAAACCCTGTTTGGATATTTGTATCTCTTTTAGAACGTGGCTTTGTTCTTATTTTCCGAATGTAAAATATGTTTTGCAGTAGTCGTTGTATACAGTTCTATCTATCCTATTTTCTTGAGCAACTTCATGTAATTGTCTCTTTATTTCGAACATCATTTTTATTTCCTCTGTTATCCATTTCTTCTTTCTTTTTCGCGACGTAAATGTTTCCTTTTTTGTGTTCCCATTAATACTACTCACAACTATGTCCACAAATCTGTTGTAGCACATATTCACGTCGTCAAACGAAATCTCTTCCCAGTTCATCAAACCCAGTTCATTTCTTATGTTGGGCCGGGTACCAAGCCACTCTGGAATCAGAGACAATCAAATAGCTGACCAGTTAGTGAGAAGTACCACCAAACAACCATTCATAGGTTCAGAATCGATGCGTGGGAGTTCTTATGGCAGTATTAACACCTTGTCAGATCTAAACTCGCTGCCGGGGCATTATTCCTACTGTAATGCACTAGGATGTCGGAATGAGACACTGTGAAATTCTCAGGATCTGCCCAAATGACAAAAGACTTCGCAATGCAGTCTTTATAAGCAAAGATGGGCTGAGGTTGAGATAGGGGTAGTAACCTCTCCTCTGTATAGAAACTGTGGGGTTGCAGAGGAAACTCCAGTCCATCTACTTGCTGATTGCTCAACAGCGGACAGGTAGAGGCGGATATACGTTGGGGTCGATCGATTAGATGATCTCGGAATAAGTCATTTAACTCTTGAACAGGTTGTGGAGTTCCCTGCCCGGATGCGGTTGAGAGGACTAACACAACATCGGGCACAATAGGTCTCTCTTTTGGCACAGTTTGCCTTTCGGAGAACTCAAGGACTCAGGAACTCAAGGAAATATAAAGGAAAAGTCATTAGAAGAAGAAAGATTCAGGTTCCAGGATTTCAGACTAGAAGATTTAGAAACTGAGCGCAGAAAAGAGCTAATGTTTGAAGAGGAAGCAGAACAAAGCAGATAAAACTGACACCGAGGACGTTGATGGCAATGATTGTTCAATTAATAGACGAGAAAGTACGCAAGAGAAGCGACTATCAAAGAAATGTTTATTTTATTTTATTGTTTTTAAAGAAATAAACGTTTTGTACATGATCTTGTAAAAAAAGTACAACGAAATATTATCAAAGACATGTTTGTTAAATAACCTCGTATAAGAATAGCCTTAGAAATGTATGCCGTTGACAACTTTAAATGATTACGTAAAGAAGAGACGAACAGCTTGCGTTAACCCGTGCGTATGCAGTAACTCTAGTGGGAGCAAGTTAGTACAGAATCATCTAAATTACAGCGTCAGTCAGCGCGAAAAAAAGGTCTAATAATAATATGCCGAGAGAAAAGACTGATTATTAAAATTTATGCAGCCGTCTCCAGAGTTTTCAGGGAGGCCATCAAAAAAACATTAATTCCAAGAAGAGCTGCAGTTGACAAGAACGTAATAAATAATTATTTCCATCTCCTTGAGGAGACTTTACTACAGATTTGAGACGACTTTTTTGAAGTTTTTTTTTAATCTATGGTTGATGCTAGTTAACTAGTATTTAATTCTTTTAAATCAAAAATATTATATCACGTTTGCTGCTGTGGTAAACGGCAAATATTATATCTCCTTACAGTTGCAATATGAATTTGAGGCCATTAATTAACTTCAAAGGAGATATACGTCAGATTGAGTCAACCTCATTGTGTTGTCGTGCAAGAAAAACAACTGCTTAGCTCTTGATATTCCAGTCGAAGTCGTTGAATTTTGGCCCGCAATCGTTTTAGAACTCCTACATAATATTCTGCGTTCACAGCGTGACCTTCTGGGACGAATTCACTGTAAACAATTCCGTTTGAATCGAAAAAAAGGTCAGTATTGTCTTGATTTAGCTCTTCTGAAAGCGTATTTTCTTCTCTTCTGGCTCTTCTGGTGACTTCCATGCCGCACTCTGACGTTTCGTTTTTGGCTCGTATTGAAAACACAACGTTTCATTACCAGTTACAGTGACTGACAATCCGAAAAGCAAAACGAGACTCGTAGAGGAAGTTCTGCGAGGAGATCATAGATACTCGCGCATGCTCCAGAATCCACAAGGTCCTTGCTAAGGATGGTTTCGCACAAAATGAAGTCGGTTTCCTACAAAAAGAGGACGGAACCTTCACCGACACAAAAGAGGAGAGTATCAGGGTGCTTCTGAATACCCACTTTCCTGCGGCATCTATACTAACGGACAGTGAGAAGCCAGCTAGCCAAGCACATAGGCTAGTGAGGCCCAAAAGGCAAGAATGGCAACTGGCGACAAAAATCACAAGAAGATGGGCAATAAAAGAATTTAAACCGTTTAAATCTCCGGGTTTAGATGCTATCTATCCAGCCTTTTTACAGATGGGAATAGAACTATTAGTTCCCCATCTGTGTAAAATCTTCAAAGCCTGTATTGCATGGGCATACATACTGGCAAAATGGCGAGAAATAAGAGTGGTATACCTACCGAAAATAGGTAGAGTTGCGGACTTCCCTTCCAAGTCATATAGACCCATAAGTCTGTCATCCTTTCTACTTAAAACACTAGAAAAGCTAATTGACAGACATATAAGAGACAGCGCTTTGAAAGCTGAACCACTCAGCGACCGTCAATACGCGTACCAACCCGGCAAATCAACAGAACTGGCACTGGATGTTTTAAATTGACCACTCTCTAAAACCATAGGAGATAAAGAGATAGCACTGTCCGCCTTTCTGGACATAGAAGGAGCGTTCAATAACGCTACAACGCACTCTCTTATAGAAGTAGTAGCAAGACGAGGTATTTCACCCACACTCTGTCGGTGGGTAAAGGCCAGTCTGGAAAATAGGGTGATCATATCTACAATAGATGAAGCCACCTTAATCGCAAGGCCTGGGGGAGGTTGCCCACAAGGAGGCGTACTGTCGCCTCTACTGTGGGCAAACCTAGTTGATGAGCTGCTAGAGGAACTGTCAGCCAAGGGCTTTTATTGCCTCGGATATGCAGACGACCTGGCAATCGTATTGAAGGGGAAATTTGCAGGAGTGATTTCTGAACGAACGCAAACAGCCTTAAATATTGTGAACAATTGGTG
Source organism: Holotrichia oblita (assembly GCA_023690525.1). Lineage (NCBI taxonomy): Eukaryota > Metazoa > Arthropoda > Insecta > Coleoptera > Scarabaeidae > Holotrichia > Holotrichia oblita. The sequence goes on along the minus strand of CM043015.1, from coordinate 216,572,505 downwards.
CATTCGAGAAAGGCTGTCTATTAATGCCATAAAGACACAGATTGTCGTATTCACAAAAAAGAGAGACCTTAGGGTGCTTAAACCGGTTAGGCTAAGGGATATAGAAATCCCAACGGCCAAAGAAGCGTAATACTTGGCGGTTACCTTTGATCAAAAACTCACCTGGAATACACACATACAAAAGACATGCAATAAGGCATCCATGGCCATTGGTAGATGCAGAAAATTGTGTGGAAAAAACTGGGGATTTTTTTTTTTTTTTTTATGTGTGGTGGGTGCTTAGTTGCAGTGACTCCGTAAGCTGTATTACTTGTCTGGCTATCACTGCAACTCTTGCGGTGTAGTTTAGTGTGTGTAAGTTGTGTTTAAATGGCTTTGTGACAGCATCATATCGCCTTTTATGATGCCGCGCTGTTAATCACTTTGCTCCCAACAGCGAATGGCAAGTCGATCCGGGATTAAACTCTCTGAAAAAATGTCACCGTCCCTCCAGAGAATTGAACCCCGGCACCTATCGTCCTCTCACAACAATAGTCAGCCGCCTAACCACTGCGGCCATCGACCCGTTGATTAAACCCAAGAATGACCTTATGGCTATACACAAGGGTGATCAGACCTATTATAACATACTGCTCAGTGGTGTGGTGGCCGAAGACCCAACAGGCCGGAGTAGCGAGGCTCCTAAATGGTGTACAAAGGCTAGCATGCATGTGCATCACGGGGGCAATGAGAACTACTCCAACACCAGTTATGGAAGTCTTATTAAACCTACCACCTCTACATATCTATATACAACGAGAAGCAAGGTCTGCCACGTACAGGCAGATACAAAATCAAACACCCATCACACACACACATGGGAAAATATATCAGAAGTTGATTAAAGAAGGGGAGGCAACCTGTTTACCCACAGACGTAATGGTTCCAAAATACAACTTCAATAAAAAATATAAAACCATAATACCAGAACGAGAGCAATGGAAACGCGGCCCTCCCGTTAAAGCTTCTCTACACTGGTATACAGACGGCTCGAAAACGGAACAAGGTGTAGGAGCCGGAATACTCGGACTTAAACCAAGAACGGAAGTCAGTCTAAGTCTATCGAAGGAAACTGAAGTTTACCAGGCAGAAACAATTGCGATTCACCACTGTGTCAGAGAAATATTAAGGCAAGGGATAGAACAAAAACCCACAGCCATCTTCACTGATAATCAAGCTTTGATAAAAGCGCTTGACGCAACAAAGATATCATCAAAGCTGGTATGGGACTGCGTATGCGCACTAAATGAACTAAGGGCGTACAGCAAGGTGACCTTAGCTTGGGTACCGGGGCACGAAGGTATTAAAGGAAATGAGAAGGCTGATGCCCTGGCCAAAGAAGGAACATCTAGGCCACTCATTGAACCTATAGGGAGATAGCCAAAACCATGGAGAAACGGTCGGCAAGTAAATCCCTCGAATGGTGGAAAAGCTCCCCAGGACAGCGGCAGGCTAAAGAATTCATCAAAGAATACATGCCTAAATACACCGAGGACCTTCTGAACAAAGGCAGGAGAACGGTCAGGCTAGTTGTAGGCCTTTTAACAGGACATAACAGACTCAATAAGCACATGAGCAACCTTGGTCTGGCGGAAGACGCCATGTGCAGAATCTGTCAGACAGATGAAGAGACCTCGCAGCACATCCTGTGCCAATGCGAGGGACTAGCCACGCGGCGAGCTACATGAAGACTAACCCGGGAAGGCTGGAAAGCCTCATAAAAAAGGCTAAGCTAGACCAGGTGGTCTAGATAATAGGGAGCTACAATAGACCTATAGGTCGCAGTAGCAAGAGGCCACATAGCCATCCCACGTAATTATCTATCTATCTATCTACAGTGACTGACAAACTTGCCGGATTCCTTTAAGATTTTTTTAACATCCAATCTTTTTGGTCGTCTGTCAGAGTGTGTGGCACGAAGCGCGCATAGACTTTCTGTTTGCCCAAATCTTCGGGTCAAAATTTGATAGACTGTGCGTTTCGTCAGTTTCTTCTTAGATGAGTCTAGCAAACACACAGTGGTCGCTTCGAAGAATTTCTTTACCAGACCATCAGCAATAAGAACAGTTCCAGTATGAATGCTTTTTTAGCATTTTGTGGCCATTAATTAACTTCAAAGAAGTCAGATTGAAATCGACTCCTTGAGACTCTTATAGACGTCGATCTCTCTAATTGATTGATAGACCCTCACGAGGGTGTGTTGTGTCAGCGGAACTGTGCCATTAGAGCACCCACTCAAACAGAGTCTGAGTGTCAAACAAAGATAGAGGATTTGACGAACGTAAGAGCTGTAGAGGGACAACTCACACTGACGTATATCTCATTGCATCACAGTAAAATGCGGCTTGAAACTAGCATTCATATTAAGTAATTCTTAACTTTTATATTGCAGCCATCACGACACAATTTCATAAGAAACAAAATTACAGAAAAGAGCAAATTAAATTCGTCCGTTTATTTCAATCTTATCTCTTCTGTTGTCGACGTTCGTCTGTCCGCTATTAAAAGAAAAAATGTGAATGTGACGGCATCGTTAACTTATTAAAATGTCATTATAAAGTCATTATTGTTGATATACAGGCTGATTCACCTAATGCGCTTCGATTAGCGTAAATCAAAAAAGTAATACAAAACTAGATAAAAGACTGAAAGCAACGCTTGGCAAAGGTATTAAAAAAATATGACAAGACAAGCAGTTATATCTTTCTTTCAGCTTATTGCGTTCGTTGTATCTTTAAGAAATTATAAAGCATTGGAACTTTAAGTCTTTTACTTTTCTATTATAATTTTAGAGACGCCGGTTTGTCGAAGTTTTCTCGGCGAGTCGTTTCATTTTCCAATCGTTGTATGTAGATGACCCGTATTCGAGTTGACTGTACATAAAAATGAGATGAAAGAATCGTTTTTTAAAAATTGGATTAAAATACAAAGCACGTATTAGTCGCTCTTTCGTGCCAACTTTATGCCTTAAACAATCTCTGGCATGTTTCGCCCCGAAAGCTCGCTAATTGTGAAAGGCTTTTTACTTTTTCGCTACAGCAGCGTCAAGTTGCTGTTTTTAGTCGTTAATTAATATTAATAAACGCAATTGAGTTTTGCTGTTCGTGCGCTCAAAGCGTAATTACTATCTCAGTAATTATCTTTGCTGCTTTGCGTATTTAAGTAAGTGCTTTTTTATGAATTGTATTTTGTAGAATTATACAATTTTTCGTTTTAATATTTTGTTTAGATCATCAGAGTAAGAAGCTGTTTGTAAGTATATAAATCGCTCGCGCGTTTGCTAATTAGTAATTTCATTTTTAATTCACATTTCCTTGGATTGTTTTAAAGGATGGATTTCCGGTACAACGAGTAAATAATAAATATAAAATCCAACTTATATTGTAGCAATTCGAATGTATTTCGGTTAAAATGAAACCTGCATGAATGAGCCGGTGCATTGTCGTCGTCAAAAAGCACTTTTTCTGCTGCAAACGAGGCCGTTTCTCCCTCAATACTGCATCGAATCAGGTCAATAAATCGCTATAGTATTGCCCCGTGATCGTCCTTCCCTTCTGCAGATAGTCGATGAAGATCACACCATGGGAATCTCAAAAAATGGTCGACATGACCTTTCCAGCCGATGGAACGGTCTTTGCTTTCTTCGGGAGCTGATTCGCCCGGAAAAGTCCACTACTTAGATTATTCCTTGGTCTCCGGTATGTAGTGGTGGATCCAAGCCTGATTCACGGTTACGAAACGCATGAAGAAATCCCTTGGATTGCGTTGAATCCTGGGCCAGGCACTCCTCCGAATATTTTATAGTCCGGCAACTCAACCTAATCTCTGATTATTGTTGCTTATAGTTGCAGATGTCAATGATAACAAAAATATTTCATTTATAATGTAATTAGTGTAAATAGTAGATAAGTGTAGTTTTGAAATTAAAAAGCCTTCTGCAGCTTTCGCCGTTTTCTTACTGACAACATAATAACTCTCATATCAGCACAAAATTTAAAACAAAATTACTCAAAAACTGCTATGGGCTAATATGTCATGAGTATTTGTCGAATTTATGGATGTTTATGATTGGATAATCTCATTTCCTTAATTCGCTAAATGACTGACGTCATCAAGTATCAAAATGTAGTGATATTTGTCATTTTTTTATTACTTATACTGATCATTGTTCATACACCTGGTTACTTATACTGGTAATTATTTATACTGGTCATTATTTATACTAATCATTATTCATACCGGTCATTATACATACTGACCACTTTTACCAATTATTATTTATACTAGTCATTATTTATATAGGGTGTAACAGGACGAGCTTACGTTAGCCGTACCTCAGCAACTAAGCAAGATCCATACTTGTAAATTTGCACAGTTATTTTGGACATGGGGGCAAACTATTAGAAAATATTAGTACATATTTTTTATTTCCGGTTTCGCCGGAAGCACAATCAACTTCATTTTTTTAAGTGGATTATGCAATTTTTTTTCAAACAATTGAATTCAACAACAAATTTGGAGTATAAATTATTTATTTCGACTGGTGTAAACATTACCGTTTTATAGCTAACTTGATTTTTATAAAAAAATTATCAAATGCATCGTAGTACTTAGTGACGTATTTCTTCGGTATGCAGAAGAGTTGATGAATGATTATTGGAAATTAGACAGCTACTAAGATGGACTATTGAAAATTATTTTCATTTGTATGCAAATGCTATACAGGGTGTTAGTATTTACCGACCTAATATGTTAAATTTCAAACACTAATAACTTCGTAATTTTAAATGGAACACCCTGTATATTTTTCTTGCAAACGGTAGAAAATTAAATTCTTCATCAAATGATATGACATTTCCCTATTCCTAAAATGAATATTTTAGGAGCTATTCGCAAATTATGTGAATGTATTCAGAAATTGGCGAAAGGTGGCTATGAAAATTCGTCACAGTTTTAGCGTAATGTTTAATTTTCTAATGACAGTTCGATAGCGTGTTAATAAAGAAATAAAAAACAAATATATTTTTCGAGTAAAGAAGAAACAGAATAGTAAAATTTATTTTGTAACCAAGATAACATTAAAGAAAACTGTGTTAAGAATGAATAAATAAGGTATTAAAAAATAATAAATTATTTCAAATTGTGTTCAAAATTGGCCCCATTCAGTTCCAAACATTCATTAATTCGTTTTAGCACTTGATTACTAGTGACCTTTTGTATTTGCGCTTCTGTTAATGAATTTAGTGCTCCTCGTATTCTGTCTTTTGTTTAGCGAAGTAGAGAAAGTATACTTTCTGCTACTGTAACGAAGAACAATTGCATTTAACCTTGCTATGTATCAATATCAATACAAATTAGTAGGGTGCTTAACAGCCGACTATGAATCCATCCACTACTGCTACTTCTTCGCCAGCACACGGCATACTGCGAATTGAATACATTACGAAAAGTACTTTATTACCCTTATCGAAGACACGGTCACATTGAATGTGGAGGGGGTGGACTGACAAAGACAGCACACCGTCGCTTACTAAAATCGTTCTAAGATTAAACCTTGTCGAGTGTACCACTCCATTTTCATCTTGGTATTAAGTAAAATGCTAACCGCGTTTTGGGTTTGTATCCAGCAGTTTTTTTTTAATGTGGTGGGTGCTTAGTTGCAGTGACTCCGTAAACTGTATCGCTCGTCTGGCTATCACTGCAACTCTCGCGGTGTAGTTTTTGTGTGTGTATGTTGTGTTCAATTGGCTTTGTGACAGCATCATATCGCCTTTTATGATGCCGCGCTGTTAATCACTTTGCTCCCAACAGCGAATGGCAAGTCGATCCGGGATTAAACTCTCTGAAAAATGTCACCGTCCCTCCAGAGAATTGAACCCCGGCGCCTATCGTCCTCGGCCATCAACCCGTTACCGTTATCCGTACCCGTTACCGTCATAAATAACGGGTTAATCGTGTTTGTTAGTTTAAACACTTTGACAGTTTCAACCTCTTGTTCGTCGAGTGCCGCTAAGATGCCTGCCTGGTCTTCTTCTGGGAATTCGCGGACTATAAAAGCCCTGGTTTTTTGGTTTCTCAGGGTGAAGGTGTGAAAGTCACTCTTGCCTCTCATTTTTCCAATGTATGCTGTTCTGTCTGAGTGTAGTTTGAAGTTTATCCATAGTTCTCTTGCTCTATGTTTTACCTAGAACTTTGTCGTCATTTTCTTTGTTTCTTCGACGATAGCTTTTCTCTGCGAGCTAAGTGATTTCTCGGATAATTCGGCTTAAAAGCCTTTTTTTAGGCGTCTTTCTCTGGGGATATTAAGGTTTAAACTTGCCGTTCTAATGCTACACCGGGGGTTGTTGTTAAAATATTCTATAATTTGGTCATTATTTCTCAAAATTCCACGACGTCCATTATATCTGGTTCTAAGCAATTTTTTTGAAACACTTTGTTAATGCGTTGTACAGTACTCCGACTTACTCGTCTATCTGGGTGTCTATTATTGAATTCTCTCGCAGCTTCTCTTACTGAAAGCACATTATCGCCAACAAGACGTACTATTTCAATTTTGTCTCTTATAGTTAGATTTTCCATGGTTATTCACACTAGACAAATTGTAATATCTTTCTTACACAGTAATGTCACTTTTGACAATTAATTGTTTCACTGTTTTCATGAATAACTTGACTTTTAGAACAAATTTATGGAGATGATCAGTGCATTTTTAATTTGGATACAGAATCGATATTACTTAAAAGTTTTCAATAAAGATTGGTACAGGCCCGTTTTGAAGGGTGGTGAATCCAGTAGCGTGCAAAGATTTTTTCTAAAACAATCGCTAATATGATTTCTTAAACTTTTACTACTAAAAACTGAAGTAGCAAACTCTACAATCTAAAAGAAATTCGATTAAAATCGCACAATAAATAAAGATTTTACAGAGTGACTCAATAACAAATGGGTCACACTGTACGTCAGTGTGAATTGTATCTCTACAGCTCTTACGTTCGTTAGATTCTTTCACTTTGTTTGACACTCAGATTCTATCTGAGCTCTAAGCACATAGCTCCGCTGATACCAGATACCCTCGTGAGAGTCTATCAATCAATTAGAGAGGTTGACGTCCATGTGAGTCGCAAATGGTCGATTTTAATCTCACGAAGATCTCCTTTAAGTTAATCAATGGCCAAAGAATGCCGAAAAAGCATTCATATTGGAGCTGCTCTTATTGGTGGCGGTTTCGTATTGGTGATGATAAAAATTTGGACATGTCAGAAATTGTCGGCATTGTTTTGTATAAAAAGTTTTGATAGTTTGGCCACATGCTGTGATTTGTCCAGGAGGATTAATGACAATGTCGTTGGTAGTGCGGAGAAAATGTAAAACTCTACGTTCGATTAAGGAGGTTTTTCGGAAGAAAGGCATTTGACTATTTTAGAGCAAGCAGTTCTGCCGTCTATCTATAAAAAATCACGTAGTACTGGTTAAGTAGCACCCACTACAGATTACTAAAAAATCTCATCAAAATCTATAGGAAGGTCTGCTCAAGGAGATGGAAATAATTATTTATTACGTTCTTGTCAACTGCAGCTCTTCTTGGAATTAATGTTTTTTTGATGGCGTCCCTGAAAGCTCTGGAGATGGCTGCATAAATTTTACTAATCAGTCTTTTCTCTCGGCATATTATTATTAGACCATTTTTTCGCGCTAACTGACGCTGTAATTTAGATGATTCTGTTGTGATTCTGTACTAACTTGCTCCTGCTGTTAGCAGCTGTTAGAAGAGGTATTTGAAAGAAAAAGTGTGTTTAGTAGGTTGAATATGAAAAAAAAGTTGTTAATGTTGAAGCATGATAGTAATAAGAATCTGCAGGATCATTTTATAGAATACGACAAATTAATAAACAGTATTGAATCAAGTGAACCAAAAATGGAACCTTGTGATAAAGTCTGTCATTTACTGTTATCAATGCCTGAAGAATATGATAATGTAATAAAAGCACTTGAAACGATGAAAGCACGATTACTGGATGCAGAATTAAAATTAAAAAATAAGGAAATGAAACAAGAAAAAACAGAAATGGATTTCTCAGCACAGTAGTCACAGAAATGTTTTAAATGTGGAAAACCAGGACATAAGGCATATCAGTGCAAACAAACTTGGAGAGACACTTCAAGAGGTAGAGGTTATAATCAAGGAAGAGGTTATAATCGAGGAAAAGGTTACGATCGAGGTAAATCTAGAAATTATAGTAGAGAAGTAAACATCACTGAAGACGATACTAACAAGAGCGTAGAAAGCTTTTTCTCAGCTTACGATGCAAGTGAACGTAATCCAATTTCAAACAATCAAATAATCACATTTATAATTGATTCTGGAGCTACAGAAAATTTAATACAAGATAAGTATGAACACATGACGTATTACATTAAAATATTACCTGAGGAAATTAAAGTAGCAAATGGCCAATATTTGACAGCAAAAATGAAAGGACTATTGGATGGATATTATAAAGGTAAGAAAATACAAATAAGTGCATTGTTACTACCTGGCTTATGCAACAATATAATATCAGTAAAACAGTTAATGAACAAGGGTTATACAGTAACATTTAAAAATGGAAATTCAACGATTTTTGGTTTTGAAAAACTTATTATGGTGAGCATTTTGGAAAGCTATTCATTTTAAAACTTCCATTAGACAACAATGAAAACTGTAATATGACTGCTGATAATGATAAAGATAGTATT
>CM043015.1:216434574-216563230 GCA_023690525.1 Holotrichia oblita | reverse complement strand
GTTGCATACGTCGAGTCGCGTCTGCGTTATGGGATTGTGTTTTGGGGTTCCAGTACCTACTAATATGAGTAAATTGTTTGTACTGCAGAAGCGTATAATTAGATGCAATTACAACATTATGACTCTTACTTGTCTCTATATGTATGAACTTATGATTTTCTTAAAAAAAATGAGAACTCTTTCACGAGAAACAGCGATATTTATAAAAATATGGTGACCAGAAATTGCCAGAATTTATGTGTACCATCTCATAACTCCGCGTTGTACGAGAGAAGTCCGATGTATAAGGCTATTGCTGTTTACAATAGATTGCCTAATCATATAAAACAAATAAAATCGTTGGTGCAGTTTCTAGTAACAAATGCCTTCTATACATTGGACGATTATCTTAATATGTGATATGCGTCTGTCTGTTTGTTCTATGCATGTTATATATGTATGTACCTCCATAATGTGTGTTTACCAGTTTATACTTTTGTTATACATACTTTATGTTATTACGACTATTACATTTTATGTACAATTATTGACAATGTTCATGTTCCTTTGTGAATGATGACAATAAACATATTTATTTAAAAAATCAACATTCCCCGATCAAAAATTCGCATTTAAATTGCCAAAGATGATACTATAATTAATTAAGATCCTTGCATTTAACATATTAATCATACACAGTATATATATTTATTCACTTTTATTTTGCGAACAATTAATTTCGCAGGAAATAGTTTTAATTGACTTTGTAAATTTAGTCTTAAATAAAACAAACATTGACGCCGCAGAATTTGCCGAGCATGACAACTATGTTTTGAACTCATTTCAACACTTATATCCGGAATGTATGAGTAAAACAAACAATTGTCAGTTAAATATATTTAAAAGATAATATAAAGAAATATCCTCATATGCATACGCACCAAACGTTAATCAATATTACTACGTATAAATTATTCTAAACTTACCAAGAATGTATTTACAATCTTGTTCTGTATTATCTGATGTGATAACGGAAGCTGAAGAAGAAGAAGAAGAAGAAGGGAACTATCAGGGATATATTCTCATGTAAAATAACTTTAATTTATTTCTCTTTTTTTTTAAACTTGCACCTAAGAAACTACCTAATTAAAAAGAACTATTTTCACAAATAGTCAATCATCAAGTCTTCAACTTTTTTATTCAATTCAACATCTCTGATTCGTATTCATCGAACTTTGCGCTACGAACTTTCGTAAACTTCGGTATACGCGCGCGATTTTTTCCGCGCGTTCAATTCAGGGGACGCCGAGCGTCGAATGCACGGAGATGCAGTCGACGAACAGACGGCGCTCGAGAGGACGTAACCGGCGTCGACTGAAAGCGCGCGCGCACTCCAACTGCCACTTGTTTGAAAACTAACGTTTCCGAAGTTGGCGCGTGTTTTCACAAGATTACGTGCGGGCAAGATGTTCAGGTAAATTCATAAACAATTGGCGATTATTATTAATGTTAGATATGTATATGATGATGAAGGTTTTTCAGGATATTTAAACGCCAGATGGGATATCTCATTCGATTTTACAAGTATTATGCGAGTATAGATCGTTCATCGTAGCGATTCTCTTATTCATTCGAATATTTTCATGAGTTTGTTCGACTAAATTTAGTTACTTACGTGTAATTTCTATAAATTTGTTAAGTTAAAATGTTGTTATATGTTATCTGAAATGGCTCGTCTCAATCAGGTGCACGTGTATATCTAAAGATATTTAATATAAATAAATTATTATTTCTTCTTTCTCTCAGCGACGCTCCTATCTCTTCAACCCGTCCAAAGCGTACTCGGCGTCTTTCTCTGCAAAATAACGCTTCACCAAGGTGATACAATATGTCACTTGCGACAGGGCAGGTTATGGAAACAATCTCATATTGTTCCTGTTTTCAAATCCGGTAGGTAATAAGCAAATGGTTGAAAATTATCGTCCAATTTCCATACTCTCAACTATGTCAAAGGTTTTCGAATCCACTACCATCGTTCAAAAGTCAGATAATTCATGAGCAACTTGGTTTTTTCTCTGGCGGGTCTGTTGAACCCAACTTGTTATTATTAATAATAATAACAATACAATTTATTACTGTAGATCAGTGGTTCCCAAAGTTTTTTGTGTCGTAGACCCCTTGCCATGTTTTTCGGTTTTGGGTAGACCCCCCTACTTACCTGATATTGATTTTTTATAAATTTCTAACTGTAGTGAAGTTTAATGTTAAAAACTTAAAGTAAAAACACATGTTAAGTTTTGTACATTTATTAATTGAATTTAAATTAAAACTACTCACAATAAAATTTTGTATCTGTTATATAAAATATGCGCAGCATAAAATAAACTAAGCAATAAGTAAATGTTTTTAGTGAGAAGGATGAACCTCATGCTTTAATAATAAATTATCAACATTTGGCGTCAATTTTGTAAGGTTTAATCTTAAATCTCCTCGGCTAATGATGTCCAGTTTGTTTCTTTTTTTTTTGTTAGGAGATTGGTAACAGCGCTGAACCCCCTTTCCACTAGGTATGACGATGGAAAGGAAATTAAGAATTTCCTCGCTATATTCCATAATATGACATAAGTAACGGGTATGTTGTTTTGCAGCCAGAATTGCTGATATCCGTTTTTAAACTGAGTTCTTCGTCTGTACTTAGTTAAGTCAGTTCCTCTTGTATTATGACATTCGATTCTTCTATGTCACCATATGGGTTAATTATCCACCGTGGTATTACCATAGTCAAAACATCCTCAAACCTAGTTTCAAAATCTGAATAGAGAGCATTTAAATGTTGAACGTAGGTTGAAACGTCGTCTTCCTGGCAGTTTGTCTGTGACAAATTGGGGAACTGAGAAAATTCGCCCCGTCCAATATTTTCATCATTAGTTTAACTTTGGCAAGAAACGCTGATAAGATGCACTTTGTTTTAATCAAATTTAGACTGTCGCCTTGTAACTGCAAATTATCCATTTTAAATTTTGTAAACAAATCTGTTAAATAGGCGATGTCTGTTTTCCTCTTCAATAAATTGTCTTTTAAAATTTTATCTTTAGTATCCAGAAATTCTGAAATAGTCTCAAAAAGTGCAAAAAATCTTGTCAAACATAAGCCTTTCGACAGCCAGCGTACTTCAGTGTGAAGGAGTAATAATTGATGGAAGTGTTCGTCATTTTCTTCGCACAACTGCGCAAATAACCGCGTATTCAATGCGTTGCTTCGAATTCGGTTTACTGCATCAATGATTAATTGAAGAGATTCATACAATCGAACACTCAAATTTTTAGCAACTAAATGTTGTCGATGGATGACGCAATGTATTGCTAACACCTCTGATACATTTTCTTTTAAATAGCTTATAAATCCACGATAACGTCCAACCATGGCAGGTGCTCCATCTGTAGCTACTGATATTATATTTGATAAAGGGATTGCTTTTTCAATGAAGTAATGTTTCAAAACATGAAATATTGATTCACCGTTAGTGTCGGTTGTCAAAGTTCTTGCGAAGAGCAGTTCTTCGTAGATATCTTGATTCATAATAAAACTAACATATGCCAATAATAATGCTGCATTACCAGGTAAAGTTGACTCGTCCAGTTGTATAGAGAAATGGGTCGTTTGCAAATAATTACACAAGAAGCTTTCAATGTCAGTACTCATTTCATCAATACGTCTTTCAATAGTACTGTTGCTTAAGGGAATTCTTTTAATGATATCAGATGCAGGTTTGTGTAAAACAGTTTTTAAAACCTCTTCGACGGCCGGCAAAATTAACTTCTCTCCGATAGTATGCGGTTTTAAGGATTTTGCCATAAGTAGCGAGATGTTGTAAGACGCCCGCAAACCATCATCATTTCTTTGTGACGTCGAAGCGAACATTCTGTCCAGCGTGGGTCTTTTCTGAAGTTTATCTTTGAGTGTTTGAAAGTATTTCAAATCTTTATCTGTTTCATCATGGTGACATCTTCTCAGATAATCCTGCAGCTTAGATGGTTTCATAGCATCATTGGCCAAAACTTTGTTGCATAAAAGGCACTTGTTGGCAATTGTTTGTCCGACAATGATGGAATGAAGCCGAACTTGAAATAATCAACGCTGTACTTTCTACATTTCTTTTTAGATTCGGACATGGCATCAGTCATCTGCGGGCAAAATTAATCTATTTTAATAAGACGTAAAGTCAAATTTAAATCGTATGGTCTTAGATTTTATGGCAGGCATAGGTGTACAGCCATTATAAATGAATGTGAGAAGCTGTACAGTTGTGGATTTCTTATTTTCTTAATTTATCTTTCAAAGTGGTAACATATTGTATGTTAATAATAAAATACATACGTAATATGTATGTATAGTTGTCTTTTTTTTTGTTTTTTCCGTAAATTTTCCGTAATCCGAACATCTCCTTGCAGCAATTACTTCGGATTACGGAGATTGCAGTGTAATTATAATACCGATTGCTTAAACTTTGAAAAAGAAACTATTGCGGAGTACTCGTGTAATTTTGCATGATTTGAACATTAAACTACTAATAACTGAAGTCATGATTGGCGTAATTTATCTATCTTTGCTAACTACGAGTACAAAACTAAATTTTAATAAAAAATAATGTACTTACTTTTCTCCGGCACTCTCAAACAAAATAACACTGATTCACTATAATTTGTGTGATAAACTACCAGTTTAATTTTTTTTAATATTTTCTAGCACTTTCCATTTCAATATTCAGGAAACGAATAAACGTATTTGTCTCACATTCGTATTTATAGAGTGACTAATTGAACAAGTCAATGCAAGTTCGCGAAGCTCTGAGACTGCGCGTATGCTTGTAACAAGATGATACTGGTATATCATTATGTGCAGGTTTTTACAAGTGTAAAACTTGTAAAATGTAATTTATTGCGACCACAAAGCGAATGCCTACATCCTACAACTTACACAATTTTATAAACATATATAATAAATTTTTTACTTCATAGATACTTTTATAAATAATGTATATGTGTTTATATTATAAGATAGTATAATGTAAGTAAGTACATAGGTAATATCAGTGTATGTTGAGATCCACTATCGTGGACCCCATTTTTTCATTTCGTGGACCCCAATTTTCTTTTCGCTGACGTAGACCCTTTGCAGGTTGTCATAGACCCCTGGGGGTAGATATAGGCCACTTTAGGAATCACTGCTGTAGATCATACATAGGATGTAACTTTGTCACACATTAACTAAAACTAGAAAAGGTACTACGTACCTAATGTATATGTTGGGAGCAAAGCTCAAAACCGGCCAAAGTCCGAAGTTTTATTCAATTTCGGGCTTTGGCCTTCTTCAAACAGCCAAACCTGGAATTGTGCAATTACAAAATGACCAATGCATAAAATAACGGTCATTTCGGTTCGTTACTCGACAAGCATAAACAGATATAATTTGGCGCGAGAGTAATGTGGGCGGACCAGTGTATTATTTAGTGTTTTGTCAGTCTAAGCCTTGCATTGTGTGTGAAAATATGTTTACCATACAGATGAGCTGTATGAAATTATTCACAAAGCCCACATAGATACTGAACACAAAGGAACACGGTGCATGGACAAAGAACTTAAAAAAAAGTACTGCAATATCACGCGTGATGATATTTATTTACGGTTATGTGGACAATGTCAGCTAAAAAAAAAAGGAATAAAGGGAAGGGGCTAGTGGTAAGGCTAATTTTAAGCAACAACATGAACTCAAGACATGCAAACAGAACCGGACAAAGATTATAAATTTATTTTAAATTATCAGGACCACTTAACAAAATTTGTTTTTTGAAGCCTTTGAAATCCAATTCTAGTTCTATAAGAAACACTTTTTAATCTGGCAGCATTTATTACAACATTATTGATAATTACAAGAAAGCAAGCAATTATTAAAGAATATACATTGACCGTCTCTGCAGGTTTTGAAGGAATATCTTTTATTCATACGTGGGTGTACATTGGCCATATTCGCAGAATTCAGGCCAAGAACGACTAGTACAATCAGCGTCTGTTTTACATGTCCGGTCAGATAGAGTACAGCGTGTAACAACCAGCATAATTACTAGTATGAAAACGAAAGATAGAATCTTCATGCTGTGAAAACCTCGAAACGTTATTACGAACTGCGTATAATATTTCAATAACTGCAATCATTTATAAAGACTACTCAGATGAGGTAAAAGTTTATAGAAAATTGTTCACTTAATTAAAAACTACAATAAAACTATATCAAATACATATATTACATCAAAATACTTTTATGCGTAAAATATACGAGAGCGGTTTGAAATATTTCCAACCACAACGTGAAAATGGCAGCACTCCTCAATAAAAGTTGGGTAATATGGTTACCCATCTATCGACCGCTATTCACCAAAATTTCAGCCATTTTGGACGCGCAGTCATTGTTCGACAATTGTTTGAATGAATCAATGGTTTTGTGAAAATTGAACTGGGAGCATGGGCTTCTTTTAAAATGTTTGCAACCATTTTCTGCGAAATCAAAAAAATGAATAGTATCAAGATATTCTGATTGAAAATGGCTTTTGATGGTCTGCCGCAGGCACCTAGGCGCTAGCCCATATCCTGCAATTTTCGGGTGCCACACCGCACATAACAAGTTATGTGCCTTGAAACTGTCACCCACTATCTCACAGCCCACACGAGACCGACACCTCTCGGAGAGGACCGGCGAGCCGGAGGGCTTCTCTCCCCCGTGCTACCCATGTTAGACAAGTTTCCTTGTCTGCGTTAGACGGGTCACCGCTGGAGTCGCTTTAGCGAACTCCTACCTCACATCTAACCCCACGGGGCCTAGGCCTCCTTGCGGATGGCTACTATCGGCCAAGCGTGGGAAACGGAATCTGGCCGTGAGGTACAACCAGCCCGCCCGTGAATTAAGCCTGAACTACGGGGACGGCCGGGCCGGAGCCCTACCCCAATATGCCAACCGCGCCAACTCTTTCGCCCCTCCGGCGATCAAGTATCCGCGGCAGCTACAGTGAAACCGTAGGGTCCCAGAATCACCGAGTTGTTTTAGGATGAAACCGAAGGTTTCCCAACCAGACAACCAGCGGGCGGACTACTCCTCGGCGAACCGACTTTTGTCCTCCCCTACTATCTTCGCCAAATTCTCCCGCCACGCCCGTTTCCCTGAGTGTGGCCACCAAGGATGGGGTAGTGCAGCTGCGGAGTTCTCTAGGTAAGAGCCGTAGGGTGCCTCACTTACCCACCGTATATTCCGACGGTTAGCGGCCGGACACCGGAGCGTATGCCCATGCCTACGCCCAAGCATCCTCCCCTATATACGAAGTCTACTCCCGCCACGCCCGTTGCCCTGGAACTATGAGATCAGGGATTGGGTAGTGCAGCCGCAGAGTTTTGAGGGTCGACGCTATAGGGTAAACGCCGCCCCGAAGTAAACGCCGACCCGAGTATCAAGATATGACAGATAAAGCTGAGTGATGTGCGCGAGAGGAAAGATTCCATCAAGATATTGCAGAAGTGGAAAAACGATTGAAAAAGCAACAGCCAACATAAGAGAAAAGAATATTGCTGACATTCCTGTCCATTCTAAACTCTTCGAAAAAAAAACTGTTCTGTAAAACTTCATCATAAAACACAACATTATCGGCCCTCTTCAGCATTGGTTTCTGAAAAAGGAAAAGTATCGTAACTGCTCTGTTTCATCTTACACAAGCCACTTTAGAATTTCTGGCAAACAAAAGAATTCCTTGTGGTACTCTTCCACATCTTTCTAAACCCTTTGACAGCATCGATCACCGGCGTCTGCTTGTAAAGCTTAAGTTTTGCGGTAGGTATTAGAGGCATAGCTCTATCCTGGTTTCGCTCTTATTTATCTCTTATATTAACTATTGCATCTGAATACTTAGTTATCAGTACTTCTGTTCCTCAGGACAGCATATTTCAACATCTTCTTTTTCTATTATATTTTAACGGTACATGTATTCTATCACTTTCGTCGATGACAAAATTGTCGGTTAGTGTTATCGTATATTAGTTTTGTTAAATACGAAGTCTTTTATTAAGATTTTCGGAATAATATATCGGTCTTTCCTTGGTATGATTACTTTGTCCAACTTTTGCGGCTTTATGCCGGCCATTCGAGAAGGAGTTGCAAAACACCCTCAGTACTTTGTATTTGTTATTAATAAATCTACCTCTATCGAAGAGTTTCTGCCACAAGCGCTAACGCACGAAGTTTATGCATGCAACAAATAACCACACATTTCTTTAAAGGTAGCGATGGACAACTTTAAAATTGCTTCGCCAATATATTGTTTCAGTCTTTTACTAACATCCTGTATCCTTACTACTACTACTACTACTACTACATCACCCGGTACATACATACATTGTAAATATCAACGTAAGTATATTCTGAAAAAGCACTTCCTACATAATAAATACTACACATAAAACGAGTTACGTAGTACATACGTAGTTTTAACATCTACATATGTTCCCTTACCCGTTTAACGTTTTTTTAATTAGCTTAACAATTTTTACTTTCTATACAGGGTGATTGGTGAGAATGGCCTATTAAAATTATTATACAAACGGATCGGAATTTTAAAACAAAATTTTGCAGTTGGATATGGTTGAATATGAACTATCACGTGAAAATATTTTTGAATAAATATCACTTCCCGTTAACCGGAAATTAAAATTTTGTTTTAAAATTCCGATCCGTTTGTATAATACTTTTAATAGGCCATTCTCACCAATCACCCTGTATAATGCTGTGAACGTTTTCCTTCAACTACTAAGACTCTTTTATTTTAATGTTTTCATTTCGGTCCATCCAAACAAAAACTTTTTAGATATTTTAGCTTCAACCATTTACGTGTATTCTGTCAACAGATTTTTTTTAACACAAATAAATAACTATTTATTTGACTCGTTTTACTTGATTTAACTACAAAATTTGTAACGTTAGCACCTTTCGTGTGCAATATATTTCTTTCCCTCAGTGTAGTACGACAATAACTAATTTTATTGTAATTCGTCCGACAGGATCTCAGGACAAAACCAGAAAATCACTCTTGCACTAAATACATCGACGTCCAAAAGTAATATAATTTTTTACGAAAATATAATTAATCGCGTTCTGGAATAAATTGATTTCTACTTCATTCCTGTTTTATAGACAGTTAACCGCATCAATAAGAAACATTTTTTAATCTGCCATCATTTATTACAACATTATTGATTATTATAACAAACAATTATTCAATAGGAATATACGCCTTACATTGACCATCTTCGCAGGCTCCGAACGAATACATCTTACAATCAGCGTCTGTTTTACAAGTCTGGTCGGCTAGAGAACAGCATGTAACAACCAGCATAATTACTAGTATGAAAACTAAAGATAGAATCTTCATGCTGTGAAAACTTCGAAGCTTCGAAACGTTATTGTGAGCTGCGTATAATATTTCAATAACTGCAAACATTTATAAACACGATTCAGTTGAGGTAAAAGTTTATAACATAACATAACATTGTTCACTTAATTAAAAACTACAATAAAACTATATCAAATACATATATTACATCAAAATACTTTTATGCGTAAAATATACGAGAGCGGTTTGAAATATTTCCAACCACAACTTGAAAATGGCAGCACTCCTCAATAAAAGTTGGGTAATATGGTTACCCATCTATCGACAGGTATTCACCAAAATTTCAGCCATTTTGGACGCGCAATCATTGTTTGACAATTGTTTGAGTGAATCGATGTTTTTGTGAAAATGGACAAAATCGAGCATCGAGTCGGTAATAATTGATTTTTTTTGAAAGGCAATACGCCAACGGAACTTAAAGATGAGTTGGATGTCATGTCATGTCTGCCATTTTCACGTACGGGGGCTCATTTACCACATTGAAATTTTGCACAGCAGTGATCGTACAAGCTTGTAGCGTTCGGAACGTCCAAAAATTGTAACCACTGACGATAACATCGCTAAAGTTTAGCAAATAGTGCTGAAACGAACGTCGAATTGAAGTGAGAGAGATAGCAGAAGTTCTGAACATGTCCAAAGAACGTGTTTCTCACATGTTGGATCACGATTTAAGCGATTGAAAAAGATTAAATGAGTTTAAATGTTATTGCACCATATGTTTTCATTAAACCGTGTAGGCTTAATATTGCGCAATATTGGTTAGTCCACGTTTAGTATTCCAAAAAGTGATGGGTGATGAGCGAGAGAGAGAGATTCCATCAAGATATTGCAGAAGTCGAAAAATGATATCAGGTTAGTGGGATCCTGTCAGGATGGGGGATTATTGCTGGTTTCTCATTTGAGAAAGCAAGCCACTAGAATTCCTGGAAAACAAAAGAGTTCCTTATGGTATTCTTCCACATCTCTTTAAACCCATTGACAGCATCGATCATCGGCGTTTGCTTGTAAAGGTAGGGACCCCCCTAAGGGCTACTGGCGCCGGTGTGCAAAAAAGGATTTTGGTGCCCCTTAAGGCATTTTGGATCATGTTTTTTTATTTATTTTTTTGAAGCACCTACCTACCAGGTGCTTGAAATAAAGAAAAAAACTGAACTTTAGAAGTCATATTTATTTGTAGACTAAAATATCAAAATGAAACAAACAGAATAAAATCATAACAAAATAAATTAAAATAAATTCTTGTTCACGTCCATTTTAAAGCATTTACTTAACTAATGGAGTACAGACACGTTGTTTATAAATACTATAAAGTATCCCAAAACTAAAAATAACATTTTTTTAGGAACAAATAACAGAAATATTGCCTAATGTCTACATATATATAAGTATCCTGATCTGTCAGTCGTCCTTGAAGAACAGAACAACGTCTTAAAAGATCATACTCATTTAATAAGTCAAATCGGTTTTTTAGAGAGCTTAAAGTTTGATCTATAATTTTTAAGAAAAAACTAATTTTAAAGGCAGATTTTGGATCATGAGGAGCTCATCTCGGTGTTCATAGTCAAACAGTTTTGGTTTAAATTTCCTTCTGACCATTGGTAACGGTGGAAAGTCTTCTTCAATTTCGAGAGAGAGTGCTACTTCTTCTATATTGCTGGAAGTGATCAAGTACATTTTTTAGGTAAGTTTGGCATACTTTAATATTAATTTCAACACTCTGCATTTGTTTGCTGACAATATTTATATGAAATAAAACGTCATGCCAAATAATAATTCCACAAATAAATTAAAAATTTTGTACAGACCTTAAGAGGGAACTCGCTTTATGTCTTGCATCAATGTGAAAGGAATTATCTTCAGCTATTTCTAGAAGACGTTCGCAAACCTTAATTAAATAAAGTTTAAGGGGCTTTATCGCATCAATTCTGCTGGACCATCTTGTCTCACTTAGAGGCTTTAAACTTAACCCGGGGACATTTTTTCTCATAACATCCCACCTTTTTGTGGATGACGAAAAAAAATTATATAACTCTTGCACAAGATTAATAGTATATTATGGCACTAGTGCATAATCAAGCTTTTAAAGCACGAGTAACGAGTTTAAAGCCACGACGCGAAGCGGAGTGGCTTTAACGTTACATACTTTCCCTTCATGTTTGCCCCATTATCATAGCCTTGTCTCCTAATATTTTTTATATCTAAATTTAATTTTTTCAAAATTTCTCTCACAAATGTATATATCCATACGCAGAGTGACGTTCTTTCGCTATAAAAATTCTAAATTAAATTTGACCCATAACATTTTTTTATAATTTTTTTTGCAATTTGGACCGTGGGTTTTGGCGCTCCTAAAGGATTGCAAATATGGTAGCGGGGGCCCTGTGTAAAGGTTAAGTGTTGCGGTATTAGAGACACAGCTCTATCATGGTTTCGTTCTTATTTATCTCTTATATTAACTGTTGCATCTGAACACTTGCTTATCAGTACTTCTGTTCCTCAGGGAAGCATATTTGAACATCTTCTTTTTCTATTATATTTTAACGGTACATGTATTCTATTACTTTCGTCGATGACAAAATTCTCGGTTAATGTTGTCGTATATTAGTTTTGTTAAATACGAAGTCTTTTATTAAGATTTCAATTTTAAATAAACGAACAACGGTTTAACATATAAATTCAGTTTTTGTTTTGTTTTGAAGCTTGAACATGTTCGGAATAATATATCGGCCTTTCCTTCGTATGATTGCTTTGTCCAACTTTTGCGGCTTTATGCCGGCAATTCGAGAAGGAGTTGCAAAACACCCTCAGTACTTTGTAATTGTTATTAATAAATCTACCTCTATCGAAGAGTTTCTGCTACAAGCGCTAACGCACGAAGTTTATACATGCAACAAATAACCACACATTTCTTTAAAGGTAGCGATGAACAACTTTAAAATTGCTTCGCCAATATATTGTTCCAGTCTTTTACTAACATTTAACAGCGAGAAGGACGATCTAAAAAAAAGGTTCAGTACTCGCATTATAACGTTAACACTAGCAAATTTTGTTTTTGTTTGAACGATTTGCATTGCAATTTAAAGAGTAATCTGAAGATTTATAGGTACTTTCAGGATTTTTCCTAAATTAGTTGATGCAACGAGTTTCGAATTTTTCTATAGCTGCATTTTTACTGAGCGGCTCCGACAACATTTCGTCAGTGTGGAAACTATGATACGAAGGGGTACTATTTAGTTGTATTGAATTAAATACAATTTGTATAAAATTGTTTTAATTATTAATACAGAGAAAAATACGTCTAAAAACGAAATCGGAAAAATTGTCGAAAGTCAATTTTTTTTTAATAGAAACGACAGTTTTTTTAGTTTTGTCTTATTTGGCATTAAAAATAAGGATCGCTTTATATAAAGTTGTCTGTTATAAAAGTGGATAGTTTTCGAAATATTTGCAAGTTAGTATTTTTATCTTCTACAATAGACAGTGTTTTACAAAATTATAAATTGTCAGTTCTCGAAGAAATGTCATTATCACAACCAATTTCTTACGAGCAGCAGGTCGCGTTGCAAAGATAATATATTTTATTGGCCCCTCACACATAAAAATCTAACCAAACCAAATTTGGGATCCTGCGTGGTCAAAGAAATAGACCGGCGTATTCTATCCATCTATCAGGGTTCAGAACATTGCGAACGTTTAGGGAGAAATACACAGCACATTCACGTTATTGAAGAACATATTGTTATGAATTGCTAGCGACATGTCTGCTGTTTACAATTTCTTCACGCCCTCTAGCAGTGGCAGAAACAATAATATTAAAAAATCTGAATCACCAGGAGTAGGCTTAGGAGAATCCATAACAGTCTATTTTCTTGGCCACTAAACATTCCACACATAGTTCTTTTCAGAAATCTCAAAGTTTACATATTTAAATTCCTTTAACGCCCTCTAGCGTTGATGGACAAAATAATATTAAATAGTTTGAATCGCTAAATGTAGACCAAGGAAAATACTTTCTAATAAGACCAAATTCGCTAAATTTCGTGCAGGGGAAGCAGAATCGTTTAAATTTATTGAAGAAATTCTTAAAATTCATTTCATTCAAGATATCTTCGGATAGGTAAAACATAGCGATACCTGGTTTGATGGTAATTTAGCTGATTTGTTAGTAATATAGCCTACTTTTCTAATCTGTAGTCAAACATGTAACGCATCCCCAGGCTATGCATGCTTTGAAGATTTTTGTGAGATGTGGTATCATTATTTCCATCCCCTTCTGAAGTAGGGCCGGAAATATTAAATCTGTGCCCGCAGATTTGAACGGCGCAAATCTGCTCACTGTCCACTTGATTCTTGCGGGTCTCGTGATATCTGTGGCCAGCTTCCAGTCATCTTGTTTCGGCCTGTTTAGCCTTTGGTCTGGTACGGCCGACCCGTGAGTACCCTTCAAGATTTTACCGGACGGAAAGTGAACCTTTATCAATTCTTCCATGCCCTCTTTATGAGTGCTTGTGTAGGTTCCATCCGTTCTTTTGATGAAACCTACTCCAGTCGCTGTACTACCTATACTCTTTGGCTAAGACTGTGTGGATGCGCGAGCATGCGGAGGTATCTTGCAGCTCTTCGCAGAATTTTCTCCACGATTCTCTTTTTGCCTGACGTATTTCTTTATTGTACTGCGTTAGTTTGGTTTGAATATATCCCAGATGTGGTCGGATTTGGCTTTGTTAAATAGTCTATGGACCTCAAGTGTGCACGTGAACTATGTAGCATGACAATTTGATTGTGATTTATATGTACTGGAACAAAGGTGATATCGAATAAATTTAGGTTTGTATTTCTGAACATTAAAATTCATCGTCCGAATATTCCTCGTATCTTTTTTTTTCAGTGCGATATCAATTCGTCCGACTACAGGATCTTCACAAATCCAGAAAATCACTCCCAATGAAAATCTTGCAATAAATACATCGACGTGCAAAAGTAATATAATTTTTTACGAAAATATATTTAATCGCGTTCTGGAATAAATTGATTTCTAGTTCATACCTGCTTTATCGACAGTTAGCCGCTTCAATAACAAACACTTTTTAATCTGACATCATTTATTACAACATTATTGATTATTACAAGAAAGCAAACAATTGTTAAGGAACATATAGTATATCACATTTGCCATCTTGGCAGTATCCAATCCGAAGTGAACCTCCGTCACACTCAGCGTCTACTTTACATGACTGGCCGATTCGATTACAGCCTGTAATAACCAGCATAATTACTAGTATGAAAACGAAAGATAGAATCTTCATGTTGTTAAAACTTCGAAACTTCGAAACGTTATTGCGAACTGCGTATAATATTTCAATATCTGCAATCATTTATAAACAGTAAGAGTTTATAGTCGATTGTTCACTTTAAAACTTTAATTAAAAAGTACATATGTACAATAAACCTATATCAAATGTACCTATTACATCAAAATACTTTTATGCGTAAAATATACGAGAGTGGTTTGAAATATTTCCGACCCATCGACAGGTATTCACCAAAATTTCAGCCATTTTGGACGCGCAGTCATTGTTTGAAAATTGTTTGAGTGAATCGATATTTTTGTGAAAATGGACAAAATCGAGTATCGAGTCGTTAATAAATATTTGTTTTTGAAAGGCACAACGCAACTTAAAAATGAATTGGATGCCATGTACGGGGGCTCATTTACCACAGTAAAAATTTGGACAGCAGTGGCCATACAAGCTTGCAGCGTTCGGAACGTCCAAAAATTGTAACCACTAACGAGAACATCGCTAAACTTCACCAAATAGTGCTGAAACGACCGTCGAATTGAAGTGAGAGAGATAACATAGGTTATGAATATGTCCAAAGAACGTGTTTCTCACATATTGAATCAAGATTTAAGCGGCCCCTAGACGGTTAATAATATTGCACAATATTATAAATTGCGCAATATTGTTACACAATGATTGAGGAAAAGATTGCACGAGTCTAAATGATATTGCACAAGATTTTTTCATTGAACCGTGTAGGGTTAATATTGCGCAATATTGTTTAGTCCACGTTTAGTATTGGAAGAACAAAGATGTTCGCATAAAATATAGCGGAGAAGCAGAAAATTAAAAAGGAAAGAGATTTTGTAATTGATTGTTGCGATCCATCCTATATATTGTTGAGTTTTTTAGATTTTCCGTCAAATTCGAAATATATTTCATGTAAGGTAAAGTACGGATAATTGCCCACCTTTTTGAAATAAATTAATAAATGCGAAATTCGAAATATTTCAACAAAGTAAATTGTACTAAGGTTTGAACTATATGTACATTGGGCCATCTTTCTACAAAAAATAGTTTGTCTATACTGAATCACTGGTCAGTGGGATCATTAATTTGGTAGGTATTATTTTGGCCATCCATCCCCTCGGAATGGGTTAGTTGACTCATGCGAGGAGGATAGTCGCCCCAGATAGAAATACAGGCATGAAGTAAACATTACTGCTAAAACTTGTTTATTTAAAGGCGATAATGTATAAAACTTATATAAAGTATTATTTTCTTACACGTTTAATTTTCTCTTCACAGCCACATTTATTACACAAATCACCACAAAGAACGCAATTTTCGTGCAGCCACTTTTTACAGGAAATACATAGAATCCAATCAACAGTGGATTTAGTGGTGCCATAGATTTCAAGGCACTCACGACACTGTTCATTTAGGTCATCACTATGCTGGGACAGTTCTGAATCTTCTGATTCCGATATTTCCTGTTCTTTTGTTTTTTCTTAGATACACGATTTTCTTGTACATTAACGATCTGAAGGGAAGTTTCCTTAACTCTTTCTTTCCCTTTTAATGTTTTTACTTTCCGTTTTAATGTTTTGTTTTCCTGTGTCTTCTTGTTCTTTTTGGTTTCTTTTTACTGACTTTTCTAAGCTTTTGTAACTTTATTTTTCTTTTGATCAATCACTGTTTGACAATTTAGTACTTGTGCTAGTTGCCTTTTTCTTCTACTTGGCACTTTAGTAACAATGGGAATTGGAGACAGCTGCAATAGGGGTTGAGTCGGACTAATATTTATCAAAACTTGTTCACTTAAAGAATGTGGATGGGGAGCATTCCATAACAATGGGTATATTTTTCTTGATTGGTGCAGTTTGTTGGGGTGTAGAAGATGCTCGTTCTATACTAATGGACGTACTGTCTTTATCATGAGTTAATTTCGAAGGCAACTATCCGTACCACTTACTAGGGCAACTATCCCATTTCATCTGGATAGATGCCCCGGCCCCACTAACAAAATTGCATTATATAATGGCTTCAATCACACCAATAAATCAATATGTATACATTATTTAACCCATTAATATCTATAAATCATAATAAACTTTACTTACTTTGAGTTTAACAGACCATTCAAATATATGGTGTGAAACTTTTCGGATATTTGAGAAGTAGTTCGATCTACAACGTCCTATTGCGAAAAACGTGTGCACGCTATCTACTTGCTATTTTGTGACTGAGGTTTGGAATGCAAGACGGATAGAACACACTATTTGAAATTCTAATGCAACTGTTCCGGTACAATATAGCTGACCTTGGGGCGTCTATCCGCCTGGGGCAACTATCCGTACTTTACCCTATAATGTTCTTATGCTAAAATTGACGTTTGCAGGCAGAAAAAAAAATGCGCTTTTTCCATATAAAGAGAAATTTATTATTTAATTTGAAGTAAGTCCTCTCAAGTAGATGAGGAAATAAACGTCTAAAAACGAAATCGGAAAAATTGTCGAAAGTCAATTTTTTGAATGGGAAGCGGCAATTTTTATAGTTTTGTCTTATTTGGCATTAAAACTAAGGATCGCTTAATATAAAGTTGTCTATTATAAATGTGGACAGTTTTCGAAATTTTGGCGAGTTAGTATTTTTGTCTTCTACAATACACACTGTTTGCATTAGTTCTTTTTCCATTCGTGAGCTATGGCAATGGTTACAACATTATAAGTAGTCAGTTCTCGAAGAAATGTCATTATCATAACCAATTCCTTACGACCAGTAAGTCGCGTTGCAAAGATAATATATTTTATTGGTCCCCCACAAATAAAAATCTAAACAAACCAAATTTGGAATCCTGGGTGGTCAAACATATAGACCGGCGTATTCTATCCACCTATCAGGGTTCAGTAAATTGCGAACATTTAGGGAGAAATGCACAGCACACTCACCTTATTGAAAAACATATTGTTACAAATTGCTAGCGACATGTGGGTCTGCTGTTTACAATTTCTTAACGCCCTCTAGCAGTGGCAGAAACAATAATATTAAGCAGTTTGAATCAGCAGGAGTAGGCTTAGGAAAATCCATAACAGTCTATTTTCTTGGCCACCAAACATTCCACGCATTGTTCTTTTCAGAAATCACAAACTTTACGTATTTAAATTCCTTTAACGCCCTCTAGCGGTGATGGACAAAATAATATTAAACAGTTTGAATCGCTAAATGTAGACCAAGGAAAATACTTTCTAATAAGACCAAATTTGCTAAATTTCGTTCAGGGGAAGCAGAATCATTTAAATTTATTGAAGAAATTCTTACCATTCATATGTTTTTCGAGATATCTTCGGATAGGTAAAAGATAGCGATGCCGGGTTTGATGGTAATTTAGATGATTTGTTAGTAATTTAGCCTACTTTTCTAATCTGTAGTCAAACATGTATGTTTCCATTTAATATTTTTGATAAAAAACAAAATTTCTGAAAGCATCCATGTCACTCATTAGATTGGTTCGAATTTGTAAGCATCATATTGGAGGAGAAATGCTGTTTCCAACGAAACTAAGTTTGCAAAATTTGGTTAAACAGAACCGGAGTTATAAGCAGGGCCGCTCCGTGGGTAAGAGACGCCTTTGTGCAAAAGTCTCAAACAGCGCCCCCTAATCTGTGCATAAAGAAAAACCAAGTATACTTATTGTTATAAATAAAATACATTGTAAATTCAATTCTAAATTTTGTTGTTTAGATATTTAGTCTCCTAGCTTTGGTGGCAACAAAAGTTTTTATTACCTCGCTTATATCTAAAGTGTCTGCATTAGAATTTTCAAAATATCGTGAGGGGTCATGTCCGTTTTCATAAATATGTAAAATGTTTTTAATTCTTCAAATAAAGTGCCGCCATCAATATCACGATCTTCATTATTTTTATCGTTGGCTTTAGCTGTAAATCTTTACAATGTTTTAATAAATCATCGACATTACATTCCTTTAATTTGCTTATGTGAAGTAAAACTTTAAAATCTTCATTATGTTGCTTCAATTGTAAAAATCTTTGCTTAACTGATGATATTGTTGTGTCTAAAACTGAGAAAAAGAACTGTACCTTAAATTTTTACTTGGGATCAATTAGAGGCTCATCTGAAACCTTTATATTCAAACATTCTTTTTTTTTAATCTTTGTCGAATTTCCAGAAAAATAGCGTCTACTTCTTTTTATCAGCAGTTGTATTTTTCAAACTCGATTTCATATTTTATTATCAATAAAGTACAATTTCATTGCTATTGCCTATGTATTTTGTAATTCCACTTAAAGTATTCATATCAAATATAATGCAGCAATATAATATAGTTTAGAGTGACTAAGAAAATTGATCATATTCTGGCTAATAGAAATGATAACGCCTAGCCTTATTCGGAGTTTAGATTAACCCAGAGCAGATCAGAAACAACATTTAGCTGATGAAGCATAAGCTCCTTATAGTTATTTACTTATTATGTTTTAGAATCTATGCCCTTACTATCGCCATAATATCTACTGAATTGGCGCCCCTTGTGTAAGACGCGGTGAACAACCTGCACACCCGCACAGGGCGGCTAAGCGTTCCTTCAAATCAAATTTTTCCCTTCTTCACTCCCCTTATTTGGCAAAATACAAAAAATTTGGCCAGTGTAAAATATGCGGGATCTTTAGAAGATTCCAATTTTGATAGACTTTAAGTTGGTAAATTTTGTATAAAATAAGAATTTAAAATTCTCTAGATAATTTGCAGATGTTTCTCGGGGCCGCTTTAATTAGGTCCTCAAAAAAATTATATAAATGACAACAAGTCGAAACAATTTTGCGTGTTTTAATGGGAACAAATTGAAATGCTTAGAGTATTTCAACTCCAAAACGGGAGGCTAGTATGCCGAAAAAATTTTTGACCAACCTTCTAGCACGCGACAAACGATAGTTGTATATTCTGTTTTCTTTTGTTAATCCGGTTTGACTACACCGTTTAAGCAAATTCTGCCTCATTGGAAAAGCGTCGTCGCCTACAAAAAAAAGTTCCAGTCAAAGTAGCAAGTTGCGAAATATGTAATGTGTGCTTTTTCAATTTTTGCCCAAATGTTTAATTCTAAAAATACACCTCCATCCGATACACGACCATTAGTGCCAACATCAACCATAATGCACTCATAGTTGGAGGAGTGTTATTGAATATTAACAAAAAATAAAATTGAACCGCAAGTGTCTTTCTTATTTAGTAAAAAAAAAATTAAACGTGTACGCAAATTTTGAAAGCGATCTATCGATATCAATTCGTCCGACTACAGGATCTTCACAAAACCAGAAAATCACTTCCAATCAAAATCTTGCACTAAATACATCGACGTCCAAAACTTATATTTTTTTTACGAAAATATAATTAATCGCGTTCTGAAATAAATTGATTTTTACTTCATTCCTGTTTTATCGACAGTTAATCGCGTCAATAAGAAACACTTTTTAATCTGACATCATTTATTACAACATTATTGATTACTACAAGAAACCAACAATTATTAAACAAGAAAGTGCTTTATACATTGACCTTCTTCGCAAGTTTCGAACGAATATATTTTATTCATACGAGGGTCTACATTCGCCATATAGGCAGTATCCATTCCAGTAACGAATATTACACTCAGCGTTTGTTTCACATGTAGGACTGTACTCTTTACATTGACCATCTTCGCAGGCTCCGAACGAATATATGATACAATCAATGTCTGTTTTACATGTCTTGTTAGCTAGAGAACAACAAGTAATAACCATCATAATTACTAGTATGAAAACGAAAGATAGAATCTTCATGTTGTAAAAACTTCCAAACGTTATTGCGAACTGCGTATAATATTTCAATATCTGCAATCATTTATGAACACTACGCAGTTGAAGTAAAAGTTTATAGTCCATTGTTCACTTAATTAAAAAGTACAATAAAACTATATCAAATATATTTACATCAAAATACTTTTATGCGTAAAATATACGAGAGTGGTTTGAAATATTTTCGACCACAACGTGAAAATGGCAGCACTCCTCAATAAAAGTTGAGTAATATGGTTACCCATCTACCGACAGGTATTCAACAAAATTTCAGCCATTTTGGACGGGCAGTCATTGTTTGACAATTGTTTGAGTGAATCGATGTTTTTGTGAAAATGGACAAAATCGAGTATCGAGTCGTTAATAAATATTTGTTTTTGAAAGGCAATACGCCAACGGAAACTTAAAAATGAATTGGATGCCATGTACGGGGGCTCATTTACTACAGTGAACGGAACGTCCAAAAATTGTAATCACTGGCGAGAACATTGCTAAAGTTCACCAAATAGTGGCTGAAACGACCGTCGAATTGAAGTGAGAGAGATAGCATAGGTTATGAATATGTCCAAAGATCGTGTTTGTCACATATTGAATCAAGATTTAAGCGGCTCTTAGACTGTCAATAATATTGCACAATATTATAAATTGCGCAATATTATTACACAATAATTGAAGAAAAGATTGAACGAGTTTAAATGTTATTGCACAAGATTTTTTCATTGAACCGTGTAGGGTTAATATAGCGCAATATTGTTTAGTAGTAAAAAAAGAAGGAGATTTTATTATTGATTGTATCGACCTATACAGGTGGTTTGCCGTGAACTGCAACGATCGATTGCGAAAAAACTATAGCTAGAAATTAACTTGTTGAGATCATCTAATGCTGCCTCTGTAGATTTTCCTGGTTGGTAGGCGTACTGTCTGTCACTGAGTGGCTGTTCTCTCAACGCGGTGTCTCTTATGTGCCTGTCCACCAACCTTTCAAGGGTTTTGAGTAAGAAGGAGGACCGGCTTATTGGTCAATATGACTGGCGTTTGATCAGGTAGGTATCTTACTCACCTTAGATAAGTATACTACCCTGACCTTTTGCCATGCCTTTGGAACCCATCCCCAGGCTATGCATGCTTTGAAGATTTTTGTGAGATGTGGTATCATTGTATCCATCCCTTTCTGAAGTAGGGCCGGAAATATTAAATCTGTGCTCGCAGATTTGAACGGCGCAAATCTGCTCACTGTCCACTTGATTCTTGCGGGTCTCGTGATCTCTGTGGCCAGCTTCCAGTCATCTTGTTTCGGCCTGTTTAGCCTTTGTTGTGTAGTGCTTGTGTAGGTTCCATCCGTTTTTTTGATGAAACCTACTCCAGTCGCTGTACTACCTATACTCTTTGGCTAAGACTGTGCGGATGCGCGAGCATGCGGAGCTATATTGCAGCTCTTCGCAGAATTTTTTCCACGAGTCTCTTTTTGCCTTACGTATTTCTTTATTGTACTGCGTTAGTTTGGTTTGAATATATCCCAGATGTGGTCGGATTTGGCTTTGTTAAATAGCCTATTTATTTATTTATTTATTTACAAATTTGGGACAAAAACAGGAAAGATATTCCCAAAAACATTATCCTCCATTCTGTACTAATCTATATATGTATACAATACGTTCGAGATTTCAATTATACATACGTGTATTTAACACGAAATACACAGCAAGCAATATTTGACTAGAGTTACGGTGGAAGCACATGTTTAGTTCTAGCTTTAAATAACCTTAGCGACACGTTGAACAGATCTATGTCAGAAAAGTAAGCATCATACGTTCGTAACATTCGGTGTACCGGAGCATTATTGTAAGCATTGGTGTTGCAACAGTCAACGTTAAAAAGAGGCGGGTTACGTAGTGGGCGCGATGGTACATTGAAAGAAATCATTGCTACAAGTTCCGAACAGGATATATAGTTGTTAATCACTTTATACAAAATAGTAGCGTCACTGATTTTCCTAGTGTTCTGCAGAGTATTAAGGTTAAACTCACGACATGCGATATTATAGTTATCGAATGTAGTGTAGTCGGTACCCCGTTTGAAGCAGAGGTACTTTACTAATCTTTTTTGAACATTTTCAATACGGTTAATGTAGCTCTGATACTGAGGGTTCCATACAATAGAGCAAAAGTTTAAAATACTATATACATAAGCAAAATACAAGCGCAATATGGGTGCTATTCGTGAAAAACTCTTGGTTATACGTACAATAAATCCAAGCATCCTATTGGCCTTTCGAACCATATTTTCAATATGTTCATCGTACATCAATTTGTTATCGAGTATTATACCCAGGTCGGTCACACTCCGCGAAGTCGAAATGACATTATCGCCAAACTTATAGTCATACGATATGGGAGAAATATTTCTTGTAAATGTTATACATTGGCACTTAGTGAAATTCAGTTTTAAAGCATTCAGTGTACAATAGTCGTAAAATTGGCTTAAATCTTGCTGAAACTGCTGACAGTCTTTTTCCGATCTGATTTCACGATAGAATTTAAAATCATCTGCATAAACAAGAAATTCTGAGAATTGAATGAAATCTGCTATGTCGCTCGTATATATGTTAAAAAGAAGTGGTCCCAAGTGCGATCCCTGGGGAACACCAGTCTTTATGCCGATGAATCTAGAAGTATACCCATTTATCGTCACGGCCTGTGACCTATTAGATATGTAGACAACTTAGAAAGTAGAATCGTATGACTAACTTTATCAAATGCTTTACTGAAGTCGGTATACACTGCGTCTACCTGGATCCGATTATCCATAGCCCGATGAATATATTCCGTATAAACAGTCAGATTAGTTACTACCGACCTACCCGCGTAAAAACCGTGTTGTTGTGGTGGTATTCTGTGTTTTACAAAATTGAGCATTACGTTGTACAACAACGTTCCCATTATCTTCCCGAATGCTGATAATTGTGATATTGGCCTGTAGTTCTCGGCAAGGCCCGCGTTACCTGACTTGTATATAGGAATTATATGAGCTTTTTTTTTCCATTCTGAAGGAAAAATACCTTCAGTCAACGATTTATTAAAAATAATGTAGAGTGGCTCAATGAGACTGTATGCACAGTTAAGTATAAATGACGGTGGTATAGCGTCAGGACCCGGTCCCTTACTTTTGTTTAGTTTTAGTAGTACTGTAAGTATGTCGTCCCTTGAGAAAAAGACCGACGAGAGCGACCCGTCATTAATACCTTTACCGAACATGAGGACGGTGCACAGTGTTATCAAAGTTTGACGAAAAGAATTCTGAAAATAATTCACACACAGAGTGCCCATCGCCGACCACGCGGTTATCATACGCTATTTTGTTGGGTATTCTCTGTATGGTTTTTTTGTTCCTTGCATAACTCCAGAGGCGTTTAGGATCCTCAGTGATTTCGTCCTCCACAGAGTTAATATAATTTTTCAAGTCATCCTGAATTAAATGTTTACTTCTAATTCTTAATAAACTAAAAGTTAAGTAATCAATTTTGTTTTTATATCTTTTCCATCTCGAATGATATTTCCTTTTTCTTTTATAACTTTAATTGTGGAGGGCGAAAACCAAAGCGGATAATGTGGAGATCTTTTTTTATACAAAGGGACATAGTTGTCGACTAATTTGTAAACTATCTCATAGAAAACAGTGACGGAACCATCTGTAGACAAATTGTTGAGCTTATTGCTCCAATTAATTTCATTTAGCTTTGCATTTAAGGTTGTGTAATCAGCTCTGCGGTAATTATAGGCTTTTTTAAAGTTAAATTGTATTTTGGACCTATGGACCTCAAGTGTGCACGTGAACTATGTAGCATGACAATTTGATTGTGATTTATATGTACTGGAACAAAGGTGATATCGAATAAATTTAGGAAGTGTTTGTATTTCTGAACATTAAAATTCATCGTCCGAATATTCCTCGTATCTTTTTTTTCAGTGCGATATCAATTCGTCCGACTACGGGATCTTCACAAAGCCAGAAAGTCACTCCCAATCAAAATCCTGCACTAATTACATCGACGTCCAAAAGTAATATAATTTTTTACGAAAATATATCTAATCGCGTTCTGGAATAAATTCATTTCTAGTTCATACCTGCTTTATCGACAGTTAGCCGCTTCAATAACAAACGCTTTTTAATCTGACATCATTTATTACAACATTATTGATTATTACAAGAAAGCAAACAATTGTTAAGGAACATACAGTCTATCACATTTGCCATCTTCGCAGTATCCAATCCTAAGTGAACCTCCTCCGGCACACTCAGCGTCTACTTTACATGACTGGCCGATTCGATTACAGCGTGTAATAACCAGCATAATTAGTAGTATGAAAACGAAAGATAGAATCTTCATGTTATAAAAACTTCGAAACGTTATTGCGAACTGCGTATAATATTTCAATAACTGCATCATTTATAAACAGTAAGAGTTTATAGTCGATTGTTCACTTTAAAACTTTATTTAAAAAGTACATATGTATAATAAACCTATATCAGATGTACCTATTACATCAAAATACTTTTATGCGTAAAATATACGAGAGTGGTTTGAAATATTTCCGACCACAACGTGAAAATAGCAGCACTCCTCAATAAAAGTTGGGTAATATGGTTACAGGTATTCACCAAAATTTCAGTCATTTTGAACGCGCAGTAATTGTTTGACAAATGATTGAGTGAGTCGATGTTTTTGTGAAAATGAACAAAATCGAGTATCGAGTCGTTAATTAAATATTTGTTTTTGAAAGGTAATACGCCAACTCAACTTAAAAATTAGTTGGATGCCATGTACGGGGGCTCATTTACCACATTGAAATTTTGGACAGCAGCGGCCGCAGAAGCTTGGACCATTCGGAATGTCCAAAAAGTGAAATGGTTTTTCACCGGATGGACCTAACTGTACTTGTAAACTCCCTTATTTTGCATTTTAGGAAGAAGTCATCCTTCATAAAAAGTTTTGCTTCATCTAGCAAGTCTTCAACCACTACCAAAGTTTCGAAAGAACATACAGGGTGATTACAATTTATTAAAGAATTGTTAGAATTCACAAAATCACATGTTCTCCTCCTACTATTACACATTTTTCAACGAGAGCTTTAAACTTTTCGAACACCAAGTGAATGGTATATCCATCTACAGTGTGTTTCACTTTTCATGGGGACACCTAAATAACTTTTTTATTTTGAAAGCAATCAATATAAAATTTTTATCAGTTATGTAGGCCACGACAATGCATCTTTTCATATGAATAGAGTTTTTATAAAGTCAAAATCTAGCCAACTACGATTAAAATAAAAAGTAGCGTTTCAAGTCGGGTCATAGTAGCGATTAAGATAGAGCAAAAAGTATTAAGAAAAGTTATTACAAATCACTCAAGAACTCCAAATACCAAATTTATCTGAAAAATTTGTAATTTTACATTTTTCTCCATTTTTATGCCATCAGCAGATGATAATTTGTTATTGCAATAATAAGAGTGCCATGAAACAAGAAAACGATTCGCAAATTTTATTCAGTATTAAAGAACAAAATATAGCAACAATTTAACGAACAATATTTTAAATAGGATCTTTTTCAACTAGATCACCTTGAAGACGGATACATTTTTCCAATCGTCTTTTGTGATTCAGTACAACTCATCGTAGTATTTCTGGGGAAATTTCTCGGCAGGCTTGTCGGATTCTCTGACACAGTTCCTGTATGTTTTGAGGTCTTGATGCATACACAACATTTTTAATAGTTCCCCAAAGGAAAAAGTCAAGTGGTGTAATGTCAGGCGATCTAGGAGCCCACTCTATTAACGGGCTATTACGACCTATCCATCTTAACGGAAAGTTCTCGTCTAACCATGCTCGCACTATTCTTGCGTTATGAACCGGGGATCCATCTAGCTGGAAGTACAAATCTCGCCTCTCATCCAGTGGTAAATCATCAAGCACATCCATTAATTCAGTATTAAAAAAATGTAAAAACCTTTCTGCATTTAGCGTGTCAAAAAAGAAAAACGGGCCAATGATTCGTGCATTTAAAATTCCGCACCACACATTAATTTTCTGTGAATATTGTCTTTTACAGTTGATGACCCAGTTTGGGTTTTCTGTTGCCCAGTATCTACAGTTCTGGGACGAAACTACACCGTTAGTAGTAAATGTAGCTTCATCACTAAACATAATTTTTTTCAAAAATTCTCTGTCATTTAGATAATTACCTTGAGCCCATAGACAATACTCCATTCTTCTATGGAGATCTCCATCTTCAAGAGTGTGTAAATATTTTGGCTTATACGGTCTCAATTTGTGACGACGGAGACATCTCCAAATTTTAGAGTAAGAGATATTTAAATTTCTAGCCATATCTCGTAAACTCGTGTGAGGATTATTACGATACGCTGCTAATATTACTGCATCTAAATGGTGTTCTCGATTGTTCAATCCTCGTGGACGTGGTTTAGTAACATTTCCAGTAGTGTTGAAAATATTATTCAAGTATGCAACAGTTCGATGACGGATGGGTGGACGTTCAGGGTGCCTCGCGTTAAACTCTCTAGCCGCCTCTCGGGTAGAACGTACATTGTCACCAACAATTCGAATAATTTCTACTTTTTCAGCAATACTTAAATGTCTATCGGCCATTGCTTAGCAAAGTTCGATAGTTGCAACTGAAGTAAACTGTTTAGTGAATTGACGTTTGATGTTTGACGTTTGAACTGATGAATCGTTTTCTTGTTTCATGGCACTCTTATTATTGCAATAACAAATTATCATCTGCTGATGGCATAAAAATGGAGAAAAATGTAAAATTACAAATTTTTCAGATAAATTTGGTATTTGGAGTTCTTGAGTGATTTGTAATAACTTTTCTTAATACTTTTTGCTCTATCTTAATCGCTACTATGACCCGACTTGAAACGCTACTTTTTATTTTAATCGTAGTTGGCTAGATTTTGACTTTATAAAAACGCTATTCATATGAAAAGATGCATTGTCGTGGCCTACATAACTGATAAAAATTTTATATTGATTGCTTTCAAAATAAAAAAGTTATTTAGGTGTCCCCATGAAAAGTGAAACATACTGTATGTCCATTATATCTTCTGTAATTTTTCTCTCTTCAAAGATTTTCATCATCCTGCAAATCATACGCGTAGACTTTGTGCTTAAGAGACCCCGCATAAAAAGAAGTCTAATGGAGTAATGCCTGGAGAGCGAGGAGGCCATCTAATAGGCCGAACTGTCCAATCCATTTATTAGAAAAATTTACATCTAACCACTCCGTAACTCGAATTGGTCTATGAGCAGGACAACCATCCTGTTAAAAATGAAGCTTCTGTCTTTTTTCCAAGTTTACATCATATAAAGCAGGAAGGAAGAAGTTTTTCAACATTTCTATGTGTATCTAACGGTTCCGTTGAAAAAATAAGGATCATCAATTTTATTGTACATTACCGCACACCAAACATTGACTTTTTTTGCATCGCTGGCTATTTGTTATTATTCGAAAATTTGGATTTTCTTTCGACCAATACCTACAATTTTGGCTGCTTGCATTTGGTTTCTTAGATTACTGCGATAGTCCCGTTAGCAAAATTTATACTTGCTTGACTTACTACTTATCTCAATACAGATAAAAAAATCAATTTTCAGATACAACGTTGATATTAGATATGTGAACTTCTATTAAAATTTCGAACATCTTTTCCCAATATTTAATACTTATACTTTCCTTTAAAATAAAAGGTACTTTATTCATAACAAATTTCACATTGTCTCGTTTTCTAACCACCCCGTATATTCTTTCGAAATTTTGGTAGTGGTTGAAGACTTGTTCGATGAAGCAAAACTTTTTATAAAGAATAAGTTTTTACCGTAAAATGAGAAATAAAAAAGTTTACATACAGGGTGTGCCAATTATCTGAATTCGGTCTATTATATCTTATCTATTAGTTTAATTAAAAAATGTTTTAAGTAAAAGTTGTTCTGGATCAACTGCTCTATATCGTAAAATTATTTTAGTGTATACAGAGTGTTCAGTTTTGGCTGAGCGTTATAAAATTTTCTTTTTTTTAATGGAACAACCTATATATTATGACATTTTCAGATTTGCCGTTGTAAACTAAGATAGTTTTGTCTGACAAGCCTAGTACTAAAAATTAACCGTTTCCGAGATATTTCAAATTTAAGAGGAAAAAGATCATTTTCATGGTTGTCTTTGAAAATGAATTCCGTCTGTACTAATATTTGTTTTGCAACGATTCTTTGGCATAATTATGACATTACCTTAAGTTAAACAATCCATGCCAAATATCTTCATTATAGCATACAGGGTGTTTCGAAATTGAAAATTAATCACTGCATTTTTAATACAGTAAAACTTATTTTTTTCAAATGGAACACCCTGTATATTTTTATGCCATTTAATAGTGCTTCAAGTTCCCTTTCAATCGCTTATAATATTCCCTATAGCTAAAGTTAATACTTTTTGATATATAGGTAATTTACTATAAAATACATAAACATTTATTCATAATGGTAAGATGGACAACAGTGCTGTGCCAACTCTAGTAATAGGTAGATATAAAACGATGTCTACTTTAATAAAAACAAAAATAAAAGATGTGTACAATTAAAAAAAGATAGTTTCTATTAAAAATTGTATAATACCAGAAGAAATATTTATTATTAATCATAATACGTATACCTAGAAATTTAAATGAATAGAACGATTGACAACCAGATTTGTGGACTGCGGCTTAGTTAAGTACAAACCACATTTACGCAAAAAAACTGTTACTATGGATGAATATTAAGTACGGGTTTTGCAGACGGTAGTAGAACACCCCAATATCAGCCTACGAACAATGTGTAGAGATTTGGATATTAGTGTTAAGTTCTTTAAGAAGGATATTGAAACAGAATAAATAGCATCCGTATAAAATGCAACTGCATCAGGAGCTGTTACCTTTAGATCATAATAGGCGAATACAATTTTGCAGAACGGTAATGGCAAAAATGAACGAAGACCCGGAATTTTTGAATAATGTGCTATGGACAGATGAAGCTAATTTCCACAATAATGGTTATGTAAACAGACACAACTACGATTATTACGCAAACATGAACCCACACATAATTTATGAAATTCGTCGCCAAAACAGATGGTCACTTAACGTGTGGGGTGGTATCATTGGCAATACTGTCGTTGGTCCACATTTCTTCGACGGACCTTTACGAGGTGAAAGATACAGACATTTTTTACTCAACGAACTTTGCTTGAAGATGTGCCACTTCTTACTAGAAGAAATATGTGGTTCCAACACGACGGTGCTCCCTTCCATAATCATGTGTTGGTGCGACAATTATTAACACAAATGAGGAGCAGACTTGCAAAACGCATTCTGTCCAAAATTGCAAATTTTCAGGAGGAGGCAAAAACTGCAGTTTGAAAAGGGCTAGGGTTATCAATTTCCATTTATTACCAAAAGATGTGCATACTTATGGTAAATCAAACCTCCATTTAGAACACTGCAATTATTATAAATAGCCGAGTTATTTCAAAAAAGTTTGGGACAAAATGCGTTTTATTCTTCTCGTGTCAGAATTATTTCCTTTAGAATGTGCTGAACATGCGAAAGACAAAACGAAATATTAATCTTTTATTAACGAAATAAGGTTGTTACCTTATTCGTACAAGGTCAAAATACGATGGTTATTCGGCACTCCTAATTGGTACATAACTTAAAATTGTGCAAGGTAAAGAAATAAACAAAAATTTTCCTAAAACTATTAACTTGTACAAAATGTAAGCTTTACATGAGATTTATTTCCTCAGTATCATTGCACTTGCACAGGTCATTTTCAATCATCTAATATTGAAGCTAGCCACTTTAATTCAGGGTCATCCGCCCAGTTTGTTCCTGACAATGCAATTAACAGCTTTCGAATTCTTATTACCTTTTTTTTCTTAATTGGAAGACCTAGTTGAATATCTGGTGGAGCGAATGATTCAAAACGCTTACGAGGCTTCAAAAGAGATTCAAACTTTTTCGAATCGTCATAACTTCTGTAGAGTAGTTCAGTCTTCACCAAGATATTACTTGGTAGTTTTACCTCTTCTAATGCGAATCCGTTTTATCGAACTTATTCCAACAATCTTTCTTAAATCATTTGTAGCAGATTTAACATCGTACAGCGACCAGTTAACACCTAGTTTTTTTACATCTCCTACTTTCGAATATAAGGCCCAGTACTCTTCTGGAGTTTTAATGGTGCTGTGGCGTTTTATGATTTTCTCTATCTGACCAAAAATGTCGGCCGGTAAATAAGAATGGCTTCTTACAGGAAATATTAGTTCAATATATTTCACATTAGGAGGAGCAAAATTGCTCACCCAATACATCAACACATCCACAACATGGCTGTTCTTGTTTTGACCTGCACAACCATCTGCAAAAAGTCGCATGTTGGTTGTGTCAGCAGGGAATTCGCTTGTTTTCAAAAAATCTAACAACGCAGATGATATTTCCACCGCTCCTCTGCTTGCCTGATTTTCCATCCATGAATAGAAACATGGATTTTGACAGCTGATTGGTGTTACACAAAAAAAATACAGTGAAAGTTGTTGCGCATAAAAAGCGTCTTGTATGGGGACTTTTGGCAGGAATTGGACCTGTTGGAGGTCGAAACAAAACGATACAGTGTGGGGGTGTTCCTCCGCCATTATTTTGTGAAATTGGTTGGCTCTGACTTTATGCACCTTTAGTTCCGTTTTAAGTTTCGCTCTAGTC
The DNA here is from genome assembly GCA_023690525.1 of Holotrichia oblita. NCBI lineage: Eukaryota > Metazoa > Arthropoda > Insecta > Coleoptera > Scarabaeidae > Holotrichia > Holotrichia oblita. Next base: position 216,531,816 of record CM043015.1, on the reverse strand, counting down.
GTTTGGTTTTCAGAATTGGCTATTTGCGTTGATGTTCTAACACAAAATCCACACACGTCAATTGCTGAACTACCAAACCCAATGGTAAAATGATTGTTGAATATCCGACTGAAATATTTATAATTCACTTTTAAGTTCTCTTCAGTGTTTTTATTGTACATTTCACAAATCAAGTTAATGCTATATTCAGATGACAAATAAATTCGTCTGGACTTAGTTCGTCCATATTGGCTTTTTTTACCTTTCAATTGACTGATAAACGTTTTTGCAGAATTAAACTTTTCACTGTACTTTTGAGAACGTTTGTCACCACCCCTCCTTTCGCAAAATTTCTCGTCCTGCCATTATTTTGTTACAAATACTATGAATGAATTTTTGGCAAGTCTTCTCTGATTAGTTGAAACCTAGAACAACATAGCCATTGAAAATGCTGTACTTTAGGTAAAATATTGAGACATACGATATATTTTGCAGCAAATGCGTGAGAGTTTCCATCAGGTTTACGGCTTCGCTTACGTACGGGATTCACTATGGACAAACAGCTGGCCAGTTTGTTGTCCTGGACAACCTTGTTGGGCTTATCATAAAAGTCTCGTCGAAGTTCCAGAACATCATCTTTTGGTATTTTATTGCATTGAAGATTTGAATCTTTGTGTTTATCGCATACGATATCAGAGCCTTCTAGACTCGGATCATGATTTGAATATCTACAATGATTTCATTGTCGTAGAATAGTAATAAGCTCATTTCAAAATAATAAATGATATATTAAAGTATTAATTAAATTGTAGTTTTTTTTTTACGTTTTCTACTACCTCTTTCGCTGTTACCGACAACATGTTTCCGTTGTAGAGCTTCCATTATTGCGTATTTTTAAACCACACAATCAAAACAATCATTAACTTCTCAACGAACAACGCTGCATGCTTGCACTGCATAACAAACCGCGGTATGTCCACCTGCTATGGACAAAATCCATTTTGCTTGTCTATCGGAGTTGGACAAACTGCAGTTTGTATGTCCAGGGTTATTTGTGCATTATATTTTGACAGGACAGAATTCGTTTTGAACGTTTAGGATGAGCTAAGATGATAGCTATTGTTACTGGGACTGTAACGCCACCCACATCTCATATTCGAAAAAAATGGACAAAATGCAGTTTGCAAGTCTGCTCCTCAAATATACGGCAATAAATGGGTTGGAAGGGGTGGACCTATTGCTTGGCCAGCTAGATCTCCCGATTTTACTCCTTTAGATTTCTTTCTGTGGGGACATATAAAAATTATTCTCTATCAAGAAATACCAACTACTGTTGCTGACATGAAAGAAAGAATTATCGCCGCTTTTCGACAAGTAAATCCGGAAACACTTTTACGTGTTAAATTGTTATTTCGGCAGCGGTTAGGGCTGTGTATAAACAATGAAGGTGGCCATTTCGAAGACATTTTATAACCCTTCTATACTTATATTTATAATAGATATTTGTATTTACAACCCTTTTTTTATTTTTGGTAAAAATTTTGTTTGTACTTAATAAGCCTTTATATTTCTATTTCTGTTTTTATTAAAGTAGACATCGTTTTATATCTACCTATTAATAGAGTTGGCACAGCACTGTTGACTTCATCTTACCAATATCAATAAATGTTTATGTATTTTATAGTAAATTACCTATATCTCAAAAAGTATTAACTTTAGCTATAGGGAATGTTGTAAGCGATTGAAAGGGAACTTGAAGCACTATTAAATGGCATAAAAATATACAGGGTGTTCCATTTGAAAAAAAAATAAGTTTTACCGTATTAAAAATGCAACGATTAATTTTCAATTTCGAAACACCCTGTATGCTATAATGAAGATATTTGGCATGGATTGTTTAATAATATGTAATGGTGATGTCATAATTATGCCAAAGAATCGTTGCAAAACAAATATTAGTACAGACGGAATTAATTTTCAAAGACAACCATGAAAATCATCTTTTTTCTCTTAAAATTGAAATATCTCGGAAACGGCTAATTTTTAGTACTAGGTTTGTCACACAAAATTATCTTAACCCATATAACCCTGAGACTATTATTAGTTCTGAATCAGCGTAAATACGGTATTAATAGAGTTTTTATTTTTGAAATAAAGTGCGTCCTTTTAAAAGGACAGTAGGGTTAAACACTACTAGGAAATAAATACATACATAACTTTGAATAATGTTTTAATACAACATGTAATAATAATTATAAACAACTGGAAAGTAAATGATTAATTGGTGTGGTATTCACGGAAGCAATCCTTAGGATGTAACCCAATATCGCACTTTTCGCAACGAAAGTTCGTCTTCTTGTGACATGCAGCGCACTTAGTCTGGTTGTCTTGGTATATCACAAGATGATTGACTTTGTCAAATCGTGAGTGCTCTTTATGAGTGCTAGGCATCCTTGTAGGTCCTTTTTTGCATGAGACTTTGTGCGTCTCTAGCAGTTCCAAAACGATGGCCCTCCTAAAACTCAGTTGGTCCAGTTTGCCCCCATTGCATCTATGCAAGTACCATGCATTCTGCACAGCCATATCGATACACTGGCTCACCAGCGGAAAATACCACTTCTTCCCGCGAATTGATATCCGATATTGCGATATATTTTGATCACTTCGATCAACTCCTCCCATGTGTTCATTATACCCCTTTATAAGTTTGGGTTGGTCTATCAGAATATGTGTCTTTTGACTTTGCGAAAATCTTTTCGTTTTGTTCACAGGAAGTACAGAGCAAGCGTTGGAAGCAATTGTTAAAACACTGTTGTCATTCCATCGACATACTACCGTTTCGTTATCAACCAATGTATATTCAAAGGCTCCTCTATCCTTTTTCTTAAAAGATTTTACATTAACCAAAGGGCACTTTGAGATTCTATTCTCTCTGATTGTACCGGTGGCCCTTACTTTTCTGGAAGTTAGTTCTTTTATCAGTGACAAAGACGTAAAGAAGTTGTCGAAATAGAGATGAAAATTTTCGAAGCCGGTTGATGCCAAAATGTCTAAATATTGCAAAACGACGGAAGCACCAAGGCCCAGATCCTTGTATTTTTCTGGCAACTTGGTAGAAGAACATTGGTATGGTTCAAAATAGACCACATACCCTAGACGAGTTACACCGACCCAAAACTTCCCTCTAATGAACTGTTTGCAACCATGGCGCCCAAAATAGGGGACCATGGCTTCATCAACTGAGTGATTTTCTTCAACAGGCGCATGACCCAAAAACACTTTATTCAGCGACGAAATCAGTGGCCTTAATTTGGCAAATCGATCGTCTTTGTGCAAATGATTGTTGTCGACACAATGAAAATTACTCAAGACATGTTGAAATCGATCCCTAGATATTGACGAAGAAACAAGTTTATTGTTAGTGTTATCTGAATTTTTCCAATACATTTTCTTACGCGAAACAGAGCAGTAGCCACTCAATATTAGAATACCAAAAAAGCAAAACATGTCATCGGTTGTAATATCACCCGGCCTATTTTTTTGGAGAGCATATAGGTTACTAAATCGAACAAGGTCACCCATAAGGTTGGCATCAAAAAACAACTTGAAGGTAGCAGCTGGAGCAAGGTTATTTTTTGTTATATAGACTTGATTCTATTTGGGGTAATGTTGTTGCAGATCCACACCAAGCGAAAAGTGAAAATCTTTAGTTTTTTAATTTTTTTTGTGCAAATGACGATACGGGTACCTCATCTTCACTTTCCCAATCTTCCTCCACATCTACACCTGTTTCTTTATCCTCATTTATGAAAACTTCAACGTTTCCTCGTAGCTGAGATCCTGGTAAATTGTTTAGCACAACATTGTCCTCTTCGCCGGAATCTTCGTCTGTGTTGTAATCATTGGCATTTTCCGGAGGAAAAAGAATAATTGCATCGGGGATATTTGACACTTCATCCACTTTCATCCATCGGCTGAAAGTGAATAAAAATATCGAGCGATTGTAAAACATAGTATAGTACCCCATAAACCTACCGACCTTTTAAAAGGACTATAAGTTTCAGAGGTACATTATAGAAAATGTAATAATATTTTCAGTTATATTTCGCCTGGGTAGTCATTCTTGGCTCTTTTTACAAGCGCAGTGCTATGATAAATTGCAATAAAATAACAAATTGTTACACAAAACTCATTTTCTTACCGAACAAATGTCACTCACAATTAAAAAGCATTGGTGTCTACAAAATTTGCGAGAGGTTAGGTTGACATATAACAGAACTCAATATTGACATTTCTAATACTAAATGAGGAATCGCCATCTATGTGTGAATAATCACAACCTAAGAAAAGAGGAATGATTAAACAGGTGCTTACCGTCCTTTTAAAAGGACCGTAGGGTCATATGGGTTAATTTACAACGGGGAATCTGAAAATGTCATAATATATAGGTTGTTCAAAAATAATAAAAAAATTCCTCTTTTAAAGTCGATCCGGGGACATACTGTAGATATATAGTAATAATGAAACTGCAGTTCTATCGAACTAGATACATTACTTCTCAGCAAACCTAATAGCGTTCATAGAATCGATACTCCTTCAAACGATAACTATTCTAAAACGCAACATTCTAACCGGCTTTATCCAAAGCTTTGTGCTATTATTGCTTTGTTAACCTCGGTTGAAATTGGTTGATACAGAAACTACGTACTATTCTCCTTTATAGTCTATATTTCTCTAGCTACATGTGCAAGTTGCTAATCAAATTAAGTTAACTCCTTTTCCTCGACCGCTCGACATACATACATAGATACGTATACACAGTACATGTCAGGATTAATTTTACGAAAGGAAATGTTTTTCATTGAGTCTTAATGAAAGAATCTGGTGGCATTTCAATAAATTCTTATACCAACATTTATTTTTATCTTGCTGGAATAAAATAAACGAATTGCTTCTAGGTTAAATAAATATCAACACACCCTCGTACATTTCCAATTAAATAAATTTAATTCTCAGTAATCACACCGTATACAGACGTCAATAGTAAAATTGGTATCACTAACACGCACAAGTAACATCCATACGTCGATTCCACAGATCCAGTTGTCAAGAGTGATTGTAGGTATTGTGTATACATACTTGTATACTGTCATCACTCTTACTGCATGGTTTATTTTCCCTGTCAACCGAGATGATGTACATTGACGCACGTACAAATCTAAGTTTTTCCATCATATCCGCCGGATTCGTTGCAGTCCTTACTGCAAAGTTCTTGACATAATTCCGCAGCTGTAGTGGGAAAATCGGAATCTCCATGACCTGTACGGTGAAATGGGATGTCGTAAAAGGCAACGGTGTATAAGTGGAATTCGGTCTGGAGAATATCGCACAATTTCCGATAGATGTTAACGTTAACAATGGGAGGATAATAAAAATAAAGTTATTATTTTGTATCTCCAGCTTTACTGAAATGAAATGTAAAGATTACACTTTAGATGTACAGGGTTGGCAAATTTCGATGTAACTATAAGAGGTATCAAAAAGCGGACCACGCATCCTCGATCTGTTTTTTCGAGAAGAGGATGATGGTGAAAACCAAATTTGGCTATCGGCTTTCGGTTTCGAGTTATCCCTGAAAATTCGATTTTTTCCATTTTCGTTTTATCACGATATCTCGGCTATTTATGAAAATTGACAAAAATGACTTTTACGTTCTTGAGACACTTTTTTGATTAGAATGCAATGGCGTTAAAGAATTTTTGAAAAAATTTTCGAAATTCGAGGTAGGACATAAAGTTGTATTTTTTTATATGGAAAATATAGTTGGCTATGATATCATTAAAAAGAGGATTTTTTGGCCATTTCAATGATATATATCATGTGGGGTCTATTCGTTCGTTTTCACTGTATTATAGCAAAAAATTAACATTTTCCATTGATTTTCATCATTTCATTGCTTTTTGTTAGTAGGCGTGTGTCATTCAACATACATGAATTTGTCAGTAGGTTTATAAATAGTATCAATAGTTTAAGTTGATTATTTGATTGTTGCTTTACCTTAAAATTATAAATTTGCGATGGCTTATGAAAATTACGAAAAGTATGATATGTTGGAATGCTTTATTCTCAATAATAATAATGCTGAAGCTGCATGTGAAACATATTTTAATCGTTACCCGGAAAGAAGGCAACCTAATAAATCTATTTTTGGAAGACTGAAAGATAATCTCATTAATTTTGGAACATTCAACAAATCAAGATCGAAGAATTATAATAAGGAAGATACTGAGGAAGTTAGGGAGGATCCATCATTTTTTAGAAAAATTATTTGGACGGATGAAGTCTACATTTGCAGTGCCGGAGTTTTTAACCGACACAATGAACATTGGTGGTCTGATGTTAACCCCTACCGTGCCGTCGATGTTCAAAATCAGTGTCGATTCGGCTTTAGTGTTTGGTGTGCCCTATTTGACAATCGTATTCTGGCGTACCAAATTTATCAAGAAAAATTAAATGGTCAACGGTATTATAACATCATAAACCAACATGTAGTAGAAGAATTTTTAGAAGAACTGCCTTTGAACAAGATAAGAAATGTCTTTTTCCAGCAAGACGGCGCACCGCCCCATAACACTGGAATAGTCTCAGGATTGCTGACTGAAAATTTTGGAAACAACTGGATAAGCACGGGCGGACCAGTAGGGTGGCCACCACGTTCGCCGAATTTGTCACCCCTGGATTTCTTTTTCTGGGAACATCTTAAAGACCGGTTATAGAAACAAACTCATAATAACATTAACGAACTGAGAGAGAACTTTATACAGTGTCTTAATTCTGTTTCTTGTATTCATATTCACAATGCACTTCGGAGCGTTTCGAGACGGTGTGAATTATGTATTGCAAATAATGGGCGCCAGTTCGAACATCTATTGTAAATAATTTTTAATCATGTTTTAATTTATTCTCAACATGAAATTTAAAATATGTGTGATTCGTCGATCTTCATTTGTTAAAAGTTCCAAAATTAATGTGATTTTCTTTCATTCAGTCAAAAATAGATTTATTAGGTTGCTTTCTTTCCGAGTAACGATTAGAATATGTTTCACATGCAGCTTCAGTATTATTATTATTGTGAATAAAGCATTGCAACATATCATACTTTTCGTAATTTTCATAAGCCATCGCAAATTTATAATTTTAAGGTGAAGCAACAATCAAATAATCAACTTAAGCTATTGATACTATTTATAAACTTACTGACAAATTCATGTATGTTGAATGACACACGCCTACTAACAAGAAGCAATGAAATGATAAAAAGCAATGGAAAATGTTAATTTTTGCTATAATACAGTGAAAACGAACGAATAGACCCCACATGATATACATATATTATTGAAATGGCCAAAAAATCACAGAGAAGATTCTTTCCTCGTTGAGCCCTTCAACGCGGGAACCGAAGGGTCTTCCGACATCGTTGATAACACAAATTTTAATTTTTTTTTTAATTTTCTTTATGAATTATATACAAACTTATTTTGTTTTATATTCCTATATAATAATTATTATAAAAACAAATATCTTCTATCACGTCTGGTATTATAAACAAATAAAATTCATATTGATCATACAATACTTTTTTTTATATTGGGATGAAAAACATTCCGAAATTAAAGTCCAACAGTAGTCAGCAAGCATCTCGCTAGTCTACTTGCCCTGACAGCATTTTTCAATAGTTGAAATATCCTGATGAAATCTTTTCCCATGCTCGTCACTAACATCGCCAAGATTCGGGGGAAAGAAGTTCAGGTGCGAATGCAAGAAATGTATTTTAAGACTCATATTACAGCCTAATGCACGGTAACTTCTAACAAGTTCACTAACAATTTCCTCGTAATCTTCAGATTTTTTATTTCCCAAGAAATTCTTTGTCCCACTTTTAAATGCATCCCAAACAGTCCGTTCTAAATCGCTCAAGAGTACGTCAAATTCTCGATCCTGTTGTAACAGATTAAACTGGCGTCCTATAAAAATCCCCTCTTTAAGTTTTGCCTCAGATATATTAGGAAATTTTTGGTTAAGGTATCGAAATCCTGATCCCTCTTTGTCCAGTGCTTTGACGATATTCTTCATCAGACCTAATTTTATGTGTAATGGCGGTAAAAGTATTATATGAGGCTCCACCAACGAATTATGGACTACGTTCTTTTCTCCAGGAGTATATTGTATTCTGGTTAGCCATTGCTTAAAACAGTATAGTGCAAATTTCTCGCTCGACTATCCCATTCACAAAGGAAACAGCAATACTTTGTGAATCCAAGTTGTAGACCGAGTAGAATTGCAACTACTTTGAGATCAGCACTGATGTACCATTTATAGGTTTTGTAATTGATTTTGTCAAGGAGACGTATCATATGTTTCCTTCATGTGCACGGCAGGGCCAAAAGGAATGCAGGGGTAGATGTTTCCTATATGTAGAAGGACAGCTTTCAAACTCAATTTAGAAGCATCTATAAAAAGACATCATTCTTCCGGTTGGTGTTTCTAACCTAATTCTCGCATTAAACTGTCAACATTTTTGCAAAATGAAAGACCTTCTTCAGTTGAAAAATATTGTGACAATTCTTTTTGGCGATTTCGATATACAGAAATACGCGTACCCGGAGCTAACAACTTCCATCCTTGTAGTCTTGCTCCTGATATTTCTGCCTGAGTTTTTGATAAATTGAAATCTCGAACTAGGTCATTTAATTCCAATTGATTTATTAAATAAGGCGCGTCCTCCCGAGATGGCAAATATTCTTCATCTGTGTCCGACAACTCTGAAATGTATTCTTCTATCTCGGTTTCAACATGTTCTTGGTTCTAAACATCTATAGGACCTGGTATTGGCAAAGCTTCCAAATGAGGAACTGGACAAGTGGTAGAAGGTAAATTGGGATAGGTAATTTTATCCTTACTGTTACTGGAAAACCCGAAGGTCTTTGTACAGCAAAAGTAGCAGTCTGTCGAATGATCCTTTTGTTCTCGCCAAATCATAGGCCTACCAAATGGCATAGCTATGCTCTTACCTTTTATCCAGCTCCTCAAAGTAACAGCACATCGTGCACAGACATTGTGAGGGGTCCATAACTTGTCTGTAAGAAAAACTTAAATGTAAGAAAAAAAATCCTGTTGACCAGTGTAATTGAAGATAGTTGCACTGGTTGCGACAACTTTCTCGACCATAGAATACCAATTTTTTAATTGTGATAACTTCCGGACTTAGCAGACTTTTATGGGCCTGTCTGTCATATCCTGAAGCTGGATGTGTCATTCTTTTGGGTATTTGCGTCCTTGTTATCGTAAAGAAGTAATTATTGCTAGCGGTCTGCTGTTTTCCTACATTCCGAACCCCGTTCGATAAAGGAGAAAAAGCTGTGACATCTCATAGGTTTTAAATGATGTTTCATTTCTTGCGTTTGAAGTCACTTTCTTCTTCGCTTCATAGAATGTAATATTTTCTTTTTCTAACTTCTGGTGGAATCCTGTTGTAGGAATTTTCTTCATTTTACGGCCATGGTAAGACGCATTGTTCATGACGATAACAGCATTCTGTATAGCAATTTGGAGTTTCCTTGACTGTCTTCTTGCATCTTTTGACCAAATTGCTCCCATGCTAATTTTTTACTCCTTAGGACCGCCTTTTTGACTCTTGTTCTTTAGTTTTTATAGTTCTTGTAGTTTTGTTCCGTCTTCTGATTTAGATAAGTTTTCCACATCATCTTCTTCTTATAAATTTCATCTTTGATTTCTGGATTCCACCAAGCAGTTCTTTTGTTTTCCTTATCTCCTTTGAAAATGCCATATATTTCGGCAGCTGTTAATAATATATTTTTATAAGTCTCCCACAGTACATCCCACATGAGGGCTTTAAATTTATTCTGTGTTTCGCTCTTATATCTTGTCTTGCTTTCTTCTTCCAGCAGCTTATATATTTTTATGTTTTTGTATTGTGGTCTTCTGTCTTTATTCATAATCTGGTTTTTAGTTCCCTGTCAGACTTTTTGAATTTTAACTTTTGTTACTACCAGAAAGTGATCAGTTCCGATTTCAAAACCCCTTCTCACTCGGGATATCAATTATTCTTTTCCTTTCCCCATCTCTGAATATGACTAGGTCTATAATTGACTTTTCCCCTCGGCTTTCCATGATCCTCGGGTACCTGTGTATGTCTTTATGTTCGTAAAATGTGTTTGTAATTATCAAATTGTTGCTTATACAGAATTATATAATTCTACGCCCATTGTTATTAATAGCTTCCTCTCCAAATCTTCCCACCGGTTGGTCTTTTCGATTGCATTTACCCACTTTTCCATTAAAGTCGCCTATAAATATCATTCCATCTTCTGCTCTACCTACCGCTTCCTGGAGCTATTCGCAACATGTTTCCTTGGTGGTTGAAAAAATATAAAGTATAAATTGTTTTGCTTAATGTCATGTAGCCAATATCAAAATACTCTACCGGTTTATTGAAGTAAAGCACGCTTTGTCCAAATAACCTCTTACAAATGTAAATCGTCCAAGTCATACAGTTTTCCTGTTTTTAATTTTTTCGCGAAAGCCGACATTTTTATAAATATCAAATTTTCTCGAAATTGGCAGCAGATAGGGAATTATTAACAAAGTTATCCTAATTTATGACGTAGAATTCAAAAATTGTATGCAATATAGGGTGTTCCATTAAACATACCCTAACTTTGATATGCTGTACTTCTCTTAATCACCCTGTATACTTGGAAATAATTTTAAACTGTACTCCTTATCGTCCTACATATTTGACTAAAACTTGAAACTCATATCTTTTAGCGTATAGACCAGTGTTTCCCAAAATGGTCTATATCTACCCCCAGCGGTCTATGACAACCTGCAAGGGGTCTACGTCAGGGAAAAAAAATTGGGGGTCCATGAAATGAAAATGGGGGTCCACGATAGTGGATCTCAACATACACTGATAGTACCTATTTACTTACATTATACTATCTTATAATATAAAGACATATACATTATTTAGTACCTATGAAATAAAAAATTTATTATATATGTTTATAAAATTGTGTAAGTTGTAGGATGTAGGCATTCGCTTTGTGGTCGCAATACATTACATTTCACAAGTTTTGAACTTGTAAAAACCTGCACATAATGATATACCAATATCATCTTGTTACAAGCATACGCGCAGGTTCAGAGCTTCGCGAACTTGCACTGACTTGTTCAATTCGTCATTCTATAAACACGTATGTGAGAGAAATACGTTTATTCGTTTCCTGAATCTTGAAATGGAAAGTGCTAGAAAATATTTAAAAAAATATAAACTGGTAGTTTATCACACAACTTATAGTGAATCAGTGTTATTTTGTTTGAGAGTGCCAGAGAAGAGAAAGTACATTATTTTTTATTAAATTTTAGTTTTGTACTCGTAGTTAGCAAAGATAGATAAATTACGCCAATCATGACTTCAGTTATTAGTAGTTTAATATTCAAATCATGGAAAATTACACCAGTACTCCTCAATAGTTTCTTTTTTAAAGTTTAAGCACTCGGTATTATAATTACACTGCAATCTCCGTAATCCGAAGTAATTGCTGCAAAATGTTCGGATTACGGAATGTTTTCGGAAAAATCTAAAAAAAGACAACTATACATACATATTAGTATGTATTTTATTATTAGCATACAATATGTTATCACTTTGAAAGATAAATTAAGAAAATAAGAAATCCACAACTGTACAGCTTCTCACATTCATTTATAATGGCTGTACAGCTATGCCTGCCATAAAATCTAAGACCATACGATTTAAATTTGACTTTGATTGTTTAATATACAGCTGCTTGACTTTATGTCTTATTAAAATAAATTAATTCTGCCCACAGATGACTGATGCCATGTCCGAATTTAAAAAGAAATGTAGACAGTACAGCGTTAATTATTTGAAGTTTGGCTTCATTCCATCATTGTCGGACATTGCCAACAAGTGCCTTTTATGCAACAAAGTTTTGGGCAATGATGCTATGACACCATCTAAGCTGCAGGATCACCTGAGAAGATGTCACCATGATGAAACAGATAAAGATTTGAAATACCTTCAAACACTCAAAGATAAACTTCAGAAGAGACCCACGCTGGACAGAATGTTCGCTTCGACGTCACAAAGAAACGATGATGGGTTGCGGGCGTCTTACAATATCTCGCTACTTATAGAAAAATCCGGAAAACCGCATACTATCCGAGAGAAGTTAATTTTGCCAGCCGTTGAAGAGGTTTTAAAAACTGTTTTACACAAACCTGCATCTGATATCATTAAAAGAATTCCCTTAAGCAACAATACTGTTGAAAGACGTATTGATGAAATGAGTTCTGATATTGAAAGCTTCTTGTGTAATTATTTGCAAACGACCCATTTCTCTATACAACTGGACGAGTCAACTTTACCTGGTAATGCAGCATTATTATTGGCATATGTTCGTTTTATTATGAATCAAGATATCTACGAAGAACTGCTCTTCGCAAGAACTTTGACAACCGACACTAACGGTGAATCAATATTTCATGTTTTGAAGGATTACTTCATTGAAAAAGCAATCCCTTTATCAAATATAATATCAGTAGCTACAGATGGAGCACCTGCCATGGTTGGACATTATCGTGGATTTATAAGCTATTTAAAACAAAATGTATCAGGGATGTTAGCAATAGATTGCGTCATCCATCGACAACATTTAGTTGCTAAAAATTTGTGTATTAGATTGCATGAATCTCTTCAATTAATCATTGATGCAGTAAACCGAATTCGAAGCAACGCATTGAATACGCGGTTATTTGCGCAGTTGTGTGCAGAAAATGACGAACACTTCCATCAATTACTCCTTCACACTGAAGTACGCTGGCTGTCGAAAGGCTTATGTTTGACAAGATTTTTTGCACTTTTTGAGACTATTTAGAATTTCTGGATACTAAAGATAAAATTTTAAAAGACAATTAATTCAAGAGGAAAACAAGACATCGCCTATTTAACAGACTTGTTTACAAAATTTAATATGGTTAATTTGCAATTACAAGGCGACAGTCTAAATCTGATTAAAACAAAGTCCATCTTATCATAGTTTCTCGCCAAAATTATACTAATGAAGCAAAATATTGGGCGGGGCGAATTTTCCCAGTTCCCCAATTTGTCACAGACAAACTGCCAGGAAGACGACGTTTCAACCTACGTTCAACATTTAAATGCCCTCTATTCAGATTTTGAAACTAGGTTTGAGGATGTTTTGACTATGGTAATACCACCGTGGATAATTAACCCATATGGTGACATAGAAGAAACGAATGTCATAATACAAGAGGAACTGACTGAACTAAGTACAAACGAGGAACTTAAGGTTCAGTTTAAAAACGGATATCAGCAATTCTGGCTGCAAAACAACATACCCGTTACTTGTTATGAGGGCTTCCGGGTTTTGACCGCGTCATAGTAAAGTACATATATACAATAAAATAAAACAAAAATGAAAAAGAAAATTACAAAAAATATATATACAACTTACTCAAACTCGACGTTTCGCCACTAATGTAAGTGGCTTCTTCAGGAGCAAAACTAGGTGAGAGGCGCCAGAAGGTCACGGTAACTCGACGTGTCAACCACGCTAGAGGCGAAAACCTTCTGACGTCAGAAGGTTTTCGCCTCTAGCGTGGTTGACACGTCGAGTTACCGTGACCTTCTGACGTCAGAAGGTTTTCGCCTCTAGCGTGGTTGACACGTCGAGTTACCGTGACCTTCTGGCGCCCCTCACCTAGTTTTGCTCCTGAAGAAGCCACTTACATTAGTGGCGAGTTTGAGTAAGTTGTATATATATTTTTTGTAATTTTCTTTTTCATTTTTGTTTTATTTTATTGTATATATGTACTTTACTATGACGCGGTCAAAACCCGGAAGCACTCATAACAGAGACTCAGACCGTGGAAGCCTTCGATATCATTTATACCCGTTACTTATCCCGTATTATGGAATATAGGAGGAAATTTTTAATTTCCTTTCCATCGTCATACCTAGTGGAAAGGGGGTTCAGCGCTGTTACTAATCTCCTAACAAAAAAAGAAACAAACTGGACATCATTAGCCGAGGAGATTTATGATTTAAACCTTACAAAATTGACGCCAAATGTTGATAATTTATTATTAAAGCACCAGGTTCATCCTTCTCACTAAAAAACATTTACTTATTGCTTAGTTTATTTTATGTTAGGTATATTTTATATAACAGATACAAAATTTTATTGTGAGTAGTTTAAATTTAAATTCAATTAATAAATGTATAAAACTTAACATTTGTTTTTACTTTAAGTTTTTAACATTAAACTTCAATACAGTTAGAAAAATAAAAAAAAATCAATATCAGGTAAGTAGAGGGTCTACCCAAAACCGAAAAACAAGGCAAGGGGTCTACGACACAAAAACGTTTGGGAACCACTGATCTAAACGATTCATATTCTTATCTGAGTTTCAATCTCCTTCTCTCAATCCAAACCACCATTACTAGTTACGACAAACAAATTTCGCTTCATAGTTGTAAAAATGAAGCCCTCCTATAAACCTATAAATTATTGTTTTGGAACAGGGCCTCGGCGTTTATACTCATATAATTTTACCATATTTAAATTACGTTTCCATTATGATTTGAATTAAGGAGAGAAGAAAATATATCCCTCGCATGAAGGTAACAAGTACATACATACATACCTACCACATGATGTAAACATAATAGATAGCCAGGACGAAAACTGAAATTAAATTTATCACCAACGCTAATTAGAATACATGGGGGGATTCAAATTAACTATCGGATGTGTTATAACAATATACCGCCTCGCCTTACAAGATCCGTAAACAACATTGAAGAAGAACAAGAACAACAAGAACAATAAACAACGGCGGTGACGACGTCCAAGTTTGAATTCGTGGAAGTTAAAGTTGGTGTATGGCACGGTGTCGCCGTAGCATTAACACGGGTAAAGCAACAGTAAGTAATAAACCTTTCCGTATGTGAATACCCGGGTTCGGATGCCCGAATCGTCGCAAATTAGGTTAGGCGAAAATTGTGTAGGGTTATATATCTAGTATACACTGGATGATGTTTCATTATATTATCCTCCCTTAGAGATCCATTATCAAAGCTAATTACTGAAAATAATTCTAGAAACTCGTCTTTTGGAAGTCCGGATAATGGAAGAATAATATTAGCTGCTTATTTTCAGACATACTCGTGCATACCAGAAAATTGTCACGTCAACTTTAAAAAGCAAATGAGACGTATTCGAACTAACCTATGTATGTAGGTATATACCGTATGTACATAAGTAAGTACATAAATAGTAAATTATATTGTTTATATTAATGGCTTCATTGTTGCAAGTTTCTATGGAATTCTGACATTAAATTAACTTTCGTCGAGCCGATTTTATATCTTTAAAAAGCAGTTTACTACATCATTACTGATGATGAAAGCTAGATGTATGAAAGAATTCTATTCAGTGATTTCAAGTGTCTCTTATACCCGGTTGCACCAACAGCGGTTTGAAACCACAGTTCGTGAATCTCGGTTTTTTCTGTGAAACCGAGATTTTTCTGTAACCGTTGCGTCGACCTAAACAACCTAGGATTGAAAAATCTTGAAATGTTCGACTATAATCGAGAAAAACCTTTTGCTGATTGGTGAAATCATCCTCGGCGGCAAATCTGTCAAAAATTCTCACCCTATGTTCCTAATTCCTAACCAACCTTAACGTTTCTTATGGTTTACTGTCTAGAGACAGAAATACTAGTGAAATTACATCGCGTTGCCTATACTTAATTGTATACTACGAAACAATTAAAAATGGAATTAAATTTAAATAGTTCGTCTTCATCATCTGAAGAACATATAATGGAATTGCTCCCACGAACGGATCTGTTCAATTATTATAATGATGAAGAATTTAAAGCGCGTTTTCGATTATCTAAAGGTTGTGTAGTAAGACTATTAAGGTAAATGCACCAGTAGTTGACCAGTGAAGAAAAATATTAAAAAAAAATATCTTGAAGCTTCAATTACTACCAAAAATCAGCAAACTATGGCTTCTATTACAGATAATCTTTATTGCTTTCACTTAATAAGGTGACAATAATGAACTTCATCATTATAATCCATAAAAAAAAACTTTGTTCAAATTAATATTTTGCTTAAGTAATTGACCACTAAAAAAGCCAAGAGTTGCAGTAGTTGGCCACTTTTTTGTTTAGTAGTTGACCAAGTGTTTATAGAGACAGGTATGCATCCAATAAAAAATACTGTTTATACCTATCTGATTAATATATTGGAACTATAAATTTAAAACGAAAACATATAACTATATACAAAAAGTTGAATAGTTATTCATTTCAGGAACAATGTATGTACCACGTCGAATACACAAATTTGGAGGGCTATTTTTTTTTTATTTGATTCTTGCTGTAGGTAAGCGTATCTTCCCTATCTGGCCATCGATAAGTAGAAAGACCACTCTTAATCATTGTCGTTACATCATAACAATCATCAGCCAAAACTCTTAAGATCTTTCCAGGAAAATGAGATTCGTTGTACTCAACTATCACGTAGTTCCCTTTTTCCAGATTAGCTACAGCATCTTTGTCTGAATCCCTTGACGGGTGAGCCCAATCTTCGCCTTCACCTTCAGAGAATTCGGAAACGCTAACAGAAGAATCAGAATCTGTTTCGTGACAATATTTCTGTCGTTTAGACTTTAATCTATCTTCTTTTCCCCTTTTTTTTTCTCTTCATTTCGGTCGCTTTCTCCTCTTTCTTCTTTTCCCTGTTGGCAGCTCTTTCTTTTTCAATTTTTCGGCTTCTAACTTTCTGCGCATCTTGTTTTCAAAATATTGTCGACCTTGCATACCAGAAACGACTGATGGCATTCGCTCTTTTTGTACTTTTCTTTTTACTTTTGCTTTAATTATCGTAGATGGGCAGAATAGGTGCCTTTTATATGGACTTGGGACGTTTGACAGTCCAGCAACAGGAGAGATCTGACTATTATTGGACTCTTCTACAACAATTGTCTTTAGCGGAGTTGTATGCCCAGAAGTTGAGTTTCCCAAGTTAGAAGCTATATTTAACGAGTCTGCTACAGAATCCACTTCAACAATGCTGTTTTTAGGAGAACCGTGACTAGGAGATGCCGAGTTAACTACTGACGATGAAATTACCTATGCATCAGGGATATTCGATGGTCCTGCTACAGAGACAATTTCAGCATTACCGCTATCATTAGTAACCTCTGCTGTAATGTTGCCTCTAAGAGGAGGTTGATTCTCCAAATGCCCTTGAGAATTGTTAGTATCTAGTTCTCTAGTATGTTTCTCAAATTCTTTTTGGGTTTTCTTCCATAATATGAAGAGGGATTGATCGGAAGGATCTCCTTGCCACGAGCTGCGAAATATTTTTAGTTTTTCATCTTCGATATTTGCATTTAAGAAGTGATACCCTTGCTTGAGATATTTTGCACGTTCGTGAATTTCTTCGTCTTCAGCCACTTTTTGTTATTAACGACATGACAGCCAGGAACCTGAACTGCACTGGGTTCCCAGGGGAAAAGACCACACTTGCGAAATTCATTGACCAAGATAGATTTTGTAATGTTATGATCTACCACCTTTTTCAAAAGTTTTGCAAAATCTTTCTTTTTTAAAATAGGGGCATCTAAGTTCTCCATTCGCCATTGATGCTTCTTCTTCCAGCCTTCTTTTAAAGACCGAAAACCAACAACATCCAGGGACTGAAGAATATGGGTGGCATTTGGATAAAGGCCAACCAAGACAATTCCCTTCTCGTCGCAAAACTAGCTCATATGTAGACTCAAATGCGATGCATGACCATCGACAAATAATATTACAGGAAATATTACATTATGTTTTTTGAGCCACGGATAAAATAAATTGGCAATAAACTCATAGAATAACTCACTTTGCATCCATCCTGACTCACTTTTCCCCAGGGCCCATTCAGAGGGAAAATTAAGTGTTATATCTGGAGGCAATCTTTCATATTTATAAACTACCATCGGAGTAACAACTTTACCATCAGCGCTTCCAGTTATCAACACTGTAAGACATTCCTTTTCATCAGAATTCACGAATTGATACACGGATTTATCACCCTTTCCTGCGAGAACTTTGTTCCCCTTGAGCCGTCTTCTAATATGCTCAGTAAATTATTTGATAATTCTCCACTTCAGCAAACCATCCCGAAATATTTGCTTGTATACCTGAAGCCCGTGATGATGTAAGGTTTTGACTGATTCTTTTAGAAATCAAAGGGTTTCTTCGAAGAAACAATTGGACCCAGGTTCTTCCGGAACGATTATTTGGGAAAGGATTTTCCCTTTTGAGGTCCTTTACTAAGCGCTGTCCGCTGTCTTGAAGTTGAGTAACTGTCACGGGAAAGCCGGCGGATGACATCTTCGTTACCCATTTCGACAGAATATTTTCTTCCGCTTGACTTAGAATAGACTGTGGCCCCATTCTTCTGTCAATAGGACTCTTCCCCTCCACTTTATATTTTAAAGTAATTCTTGGGACTCCGTACTTTTTAGCTGCAGTTCGAATTGGTAAGCTGTTAGTGCGAACATCTTCGATTGCAGATTTCATTGACTCCTCACTATAAGCCCGGAAATGACCTTTCATAGGAGGCATAACTATTCTGTAACAAAGCAAATAATAAAAAATCAGCCGTACGACTAATTCACTAATTGTAGTTTAGATGTTGGCCCTTCTCCCTATTAGAAGTTGACCACACGGTCATCTACTAGATTCACTTTTAATTTCGAGTTCAGAATTAGACGTTAGAATGTTTGCGCCACTAATAGATACAAAATAAATGAGCTATATCGTAATTGAAGTAATGTATATGAATCGGTAATTGACCCCCTGGTGGTCAATTATTGAAAAGTTGTACCTTTGTGATTCAGTAATCGACCACCCCTGTTATTTTAAAATGACAGCAAGTAAACAAAACACTTAGATGATAAGAAACACGGAAAACATAACGCCTTTCAACATGCATGATGCCAAAACATTATTACTGAAGTAATAAGCTCGAGAAAAGATTTATTTGACACTTACCTTAACAATATTCAGTACAAAATATCAAAAAAGAAGGTAACTTGCAGCAGGCACTTGAAACTAACTTTCCACCACTTGCATTCCAGATGATTTGTATATGCGCTAGTATCTCTGTTGCTGGATAGAAGTCTCTGAGGTAGGTTTCCGCTATTTTTTAAATTATTTTATGCCCCTGAAGCTTATTTTCGCGATTTTTCTTTAAATGGTCAATTACTAACACACGGTCAATTACTGGCACGTTTACCTTAAGCCGTTTTGAGAACGAATTATTGAAAGAAATTTCACCAATGAACCAGTTACTGTGAACTGTTCCTGTGCTTTTACGAAACAGGATCATTTCAACAAGTAATAGGTGACTGCATGAACATTCATAAAAGTACAGTTTGTCGTTGTGTTCACCGCGTATCACATCATATAGCACTTATGGCTCAGGAATATATTAAAATGCCAGCAACAGCAAATGACATTGCTAGTGTAAAGACAGAATTTTATAAATTATCTCAATTTCCTGGTGTCATTGGGGCTATAGATTGTACCCACATTCCTATTAAGTCACCTGGACGTGAGTTATACCGTAACAGTAAAGGATGGTTCTCTATAAATGTCCGGATAGTGTGTGATGCGAATTTGAAAATTATGGATATTGTTGCAAGGTGGCCAGATTCTGTGCACGACAGTAGAATATTTTCAAATAACCTTCTTAGAGCACGGTTTGAAGCAAATGAATTTGCAAATTCGTACATGTTAGGGGATAGTGGTTACATGTGTACAAAGTATTTATTAACACCACTTGCTAATTCCCTTACAGAGGCAGAAATGAGATACCAGAATGCTCATATAAGAACAAGAAATGTCAGAGAGATCGAATGATGTTTGGAAACGAAGGTTTCCTACATTGAGAAATGTGCTGTTAGCCTTTTCGCGCCAGATATTCAAATAGATATATATCAGATACACGGGGAAGGGGTGTCATGCCGGTGACAGAAGCGTTCATGTACTAAATCAATAAACAAGTTCGAAGTTAACGGGTTTTTATTAGTTAACGCCACATGGTGACAGCGGTGTCTTCAACAAACTAACAGTGAGTTAAGTTTACGAAGATAGAACTCAGAGCGCAGAGTACGCTCAGTATCAACATTCAGCACGAATTGAAGCGATACGAGAAACCTCAATGGCCGACAACACCGTAATAACTCCGCCCGGAGAATTCAATTTCAACGAACCTTCAGGATGGAGTCATTGGAAGAAACGTTTTGAACGTTATATGTCTATAAGTGGATGGTCGTCTGAAGAAGGTAAAGATAAGGAGAAAGTTGATACGTTAATGTACCTCATGGGTAACGAAGTTGCTGCAGTGTCACAGAAAACCAAACTAAGCTACGGAAAAGAGTACAACGCCAAGCCGCAATCGGAAATTTCGGTAGGGAAATGCAAGTGGTGTGGCCTGGAAGCTATGCACAACCGAGAAAAATGTCCAGCAAGGGACAGTTCTTGTAGAACCTGTAAGAAGAAAGGTCATTGGAGTGCAGTGTGCAGGAAGAAGAAGACGGTACGTACAATAGACAGCGGAGCTACGGAAGAAGATGTTGCGTCAGTGGTAAGTGAGATAAACAGCGGGAATTCCATAGACACTAAGGATGAAATTTTTATTGGTCAAATTTATAGTAACAGAAAAAATCAGTGGATTGTCGATCTGATGATTAATGATAGTCATAAAATAGCCTTTCTAATAGATACCGGTGCTGATGTTTCATGCATACCTAGTGAAAGTTTGCCTAGTAGTCTAAGAGGTAGTGTTAAGGAGTGTAACGAAAAATTAGTTGGTCCTGATAACACAGTCTTGAAGGTTTCAGGCAAGATAAAACTTAAATTAACCTTACAAAATAATTTCTATAATGATTATGTTTTTGTTATTGACAAGCTACAGATGCCGATACTAGGCAGGGCAGGTATTGTTAAACTAAAAGCTTTACAATCTCCCAAAGCTATTCACAATGTAAATAAAAATGAGAATAGGTCTATATAGTACTATTTGCGGCAGTACTGGTATGACGGAAAGTAAATTTAATCACGACAATGTGTCAAAACAATATCCCGGAATATTTGATGAATTAGGTAAATTTAAAACGGAAATGTCAATAAATTTAAAAGAGAATGTTAAACCTTTTGTTCAATCAGTACCTAGAACAGTTCCTTTACCATTAAGATCGAAACTAAGAACTGAGTTAGACAGGCTTCTAAAATTAGATATACATAATTGAATCGGTAAATACTCCAACTGAATGGGTGAGCCCAATAGTATGTGTGCCCAAAGGAGATACAGTACGTCTCTGCTGCGATTACAAGAAACTTAATGAAAATTTATTAAGATCTCATTTTCCTCTTCCTAAAATCGAACATACTTTAGGGCAATTAAGTGGTTCAAAGTATTTTTCAAAATTAGATACCTCAAGTGGTTTCTATCAGATTAAACTATCTGAATCCAGTCAGTTATTAACCACATTTATAACCCCCTTTGGCAGATTTTATTTCAAAAGATTACCTTTTGATATTAGTTGCGCACCAGAATATTTTGCAATGAAATTTTCAAAAATATTGCCAAATTTAGAAGGTGTTGTATGCCACGTGGATGACATTTTAATATATGCATCTTCCATTGAGAAACACGACGAGATTTTAAAATCGGTTCCGGAAAGAATTCACAAAGAAGGGTTAACGTTAAATAAAAGAAAATGCCAATTCGCTGTGGAAGAGGTAAAATATCTGGGTCATATCGTTTCAGGGCAAGGAATTTCAATCGATCCTGATAGAGTTTTAGCTATTAGGAAATTTCCTAATCCTACTAATAAAACTGAATTGCTACGATTGTTGGGAATGATTAATTTCACGGGAAAATATATTAAAAACCAATCGTCAATATTAGAACCGTTAACGGCTTTGTTGAAAAATGATTGCGTATTTCTATGGGGACCAGCTCAAGAACGATCTTTTACTAAAATCAAATGTTTACTGGAACAAACGCCTAACTTAGCATTTTTTGATGCCAGTAAAACAATTATAGTTAGCGCAGATGCAAGCTGCTATGGTTTAGGTGGCGCTTTAATGCAAGAAGCTAAAGATGGCTCCCGTGAAATAGTTGCTTTTGCATCACGATTATTGAGTGACGTAGAGAAACGCTACGCCCAAATAGAAAAGGAAGCGCTTGCGATCACTTGGGCAGCCGAATGTTTTTCGGACTACATTACCGGAGTAACATCACTAATTTTCGAAACCGACCATAACCCGCTTATCCAAATACTTATGAGCAAAAATTTAGATGATCTAACACCAAGGTTACAAAGGTTTCGGATGCGTCTTATGCGGTATCAGTATGACGTTATTTATACTCCACGGAAACAGTTAGTGGTACCGGATACGCTAAGCAGAAGTCCATTAGAAAATTCTATTCCGAAATGTAATGAATTAGGTTTAGAAGTAGATAGTTATGTTAATACAATAATAAAGTATCTACCAGTAAAAGATAATTTTCTTAAAGAAATTATCGATAACCAAGTTAAAGATCCAATAATCCAGAAGCTAAAAGAGTACAGTCTAACTGATTGGCCTGATCGTTCACAATTACCAATCGAGTTAGGGGATAGTAAAATGTCGAGATCGCGCAAAGTCGAGTGTTTGATGGTTAGGCTTATCTTCGCAAATCGAAAACCTAGTGCGGAACTGTCCTTTATGCGTCGAAAATCGTACAAACAGAAAAGAAACGTTTCTGAAAGACGAAATAACAACCCGTCCGTGGCAGAAAGTTGCTTTAGATCTTTTTAAACTCGAAAAATGGTATCTTATCGTGGTAGATTATTTTTCGCGTTTTTTCGAAGTTTTCGAGCTAAATTCTATGAATGAAAATGCAATAATATTAAAAATTAAAGAACTTTTTGCTAGACACGGTATTCCCGAAATTATAAGATCAGACAACGGTCCGCAGTTTCAGACTTCTTTTAAACACTTCGCGAAAGAATATAATTTTACCCATATTACAAGCAGTCCATATTTTCCGCAAAGCAACGGCCTTGTGGAAAGAACAGTTCAGACAGCCAAGCAATTAATTAAGAAAAACAAAGATGATATGTTTATTGCTCTTTTGTCTTATCGCACAACACCTCTAGTCAGGTTTTTCTCCAGCCGAATTACTTATGTGTAGGAAATTACGAACAAATTTGCCACAACTTCCTAGCAATTTGTCTAAAGTAATTGACCCTAAATGGCTTTCGTTAAAAAACGATAAAGAGAATTGGGTTAGAGCGGCTGAAAATTATAATTCACGTCATAAGGCCAAAGATATGTCTCCCTTACAGGTAGAGGATTCGGTATGGGTAATCGACATTAGAAAATACGGCAAGATTGTAGAAATATGTAACGAACCGAGATCATATGTAATTCAAACAGAAGTAGGGTTATTTCGTAGAAATAGATGGCACCTAATACATGTGCCTTATTATTTTAATGATATATTGGACACCACAGAACCAACTAATTTAAACATGTATAGGACTAATGTAACTGATGTAAATCCCAATCAGGATAAGTTTAATAATTTGGAATCAGAATCTAATATGTAGTTATCCTGATTGCGATACTGAGATATGTAATGATGATCGTGTAAGAAAGCATAGTGACGTGTTCGTTGACAGTGCGCGGAAATCAACTCGCGAGAAACGAATGCCTAAACATCTTAGTGACTATGTATTAGAATAATAGTTATTTTTCCGAGGTTGTAAAATGTCTGGCTCGAAAAAAAAGGGAGATGTGCTGTTAGCCTTTTCGCGCCAGATATTCAAATAGATATATATCAGATACACGGGGAAGGGGTGTCATGGCGGTGACACAAGCGTTCATGTATGTAAGAATTAAGGTACTAAATCAATAAACAAGTTCGAAGTTAACGGGTTTTTATTAGTTAACGCCACAAGATCTGGATGCAATTAAAAAAAGAAAATATTTTAAGAAGTATTGTAGCTACAGCTGAGTTACATAATATAGCTAATGCATCCCGACAGGAAAATGAGATTGCAGAGGATAATAATCTATTTGACTATGCGAAGCTGTGCAACTAGAAAATAATATGCCTGCAAGAAAAAATTATATTATTAACCGCTTTTTTAACCCTAAACCTACCAAGGTGTGCTTCTGAGGCACAATTGGTTTTGAAATTGCTGGAAGTTTGTAAGTTAACTGTCCACAGACTGGAGGATTTTTGTATTCTCAAAATAAACTATTTAACACAGAATGACATAAAAAAATTTTTTAATATTTTTTCTATTTTACTAAAAAAAATTAAACATAATTTACCGACACGTCCTACCAAGGTGTGTCTTAGAGGCACATACTGTTATTATACTATAAAATGCATTGCTACGTTATTTAAAACTAGGTATGTGGGTATAGCCCCCGTAATAAGATATGCTTTATATTTCGGGACTTTCCCCTTGTATGTAAGAACTTTCAGTTGCATATGAAGGGGAATTCCCTAAATGCGTTTTGCTAAAACAGTCAGCTTACAAACTGCATTGCTATCAGTGTATTTGTGACTTTCCTAACGAACGCATTGGCCGTTTTAGGTGTCTATTGGTTAATTTATTTCTTATTCTACCTAGTGGAGAGTATATAGACCAGGTAAGCAAAATAAAGTTTTGATTGACCCCAGTAAAAATAGATTTGTTGTTTTATGCTTATTTGGTTTTGAAATTTATGCAGAAAGTATGACTGATTGGTTGACTGACCGACGCCGGCCACTAACTGAAAAGGAGTTGCTCGATGCATTGTACGAAAGTGATGAGGATTTGGGAAGGAATGTAAATGATGGTGAAGATGAAGAAGAGTCAAATGACGAAACCTCTTCTAGTGAAGTGGATTATCAAGAAACTGGCGATGAAGAAAGCGATGAACAAGAAGGAAGTGACGATAGTGATGCTAATGATGAACCGCCCGGCCATTCGCAAACTTTTATTGGAAAAGATGGTACCGAGTGGAATGCCACGCCGATGGCCAAGGGAAAAACACGTGCACACAACATAATTACAACAGCTTTGAACAAAGTGAAACTTCCACCTGGAATGCATGTTGATACTCCTTGTGGCGCATTCAATTTGTTTTTTGATGATACGGTTATTGGTATTGTGGTTACTTTCACTAATAAGGAGGCTGTTCGTATTCTTGGCGATTTGTGGAAACCAACGACGACGACTTTGAAATCCGTGCTTTCTTGGGCCTTTTGATTACTGCTGGAAGAAATAAACAAGAAATGGTGGACTATAATGAGCTTTATTTGGAAATCCTGTTTACCAAGCGTGCATGTCACGAAATAGATTTACTCAATTACTAAGATTTATTCGTTTTGACGATAAAACGACCAGAACCCTCCGAAGGCAAAAGGACAAGTTGGCACCAATTAGAGACCTGTGGGAACGTGTTAATACAAACTTGCTGAAATATTATCTTCCTGGCAGTAATCTAACCATCGATGAACAACTGGTGCCTTTTAGAGGTCGTGTATCTTTCCGACAGTACCTGCCAAGTAAGCCAGATAAGTACGGTATGAAAATTTGGTGGCTATGCGATAGTGGAACTAGTTATCCGTTAAGTGGTATACCATACTTAGGAAAAGAAGGTCTCAACAGAGCAGAAAACTTAGCGCAAAAGGTGGTTGAAGACCTTTGTGAACCTTTTCTGAGAACTAAAAGGAATATTACGTTCGACAACTTCTTCACCAGCTAAGAGCTTGCATCCAGTTTGCTTACCAAAGGCCTAACTTGTGTAGGAACGCTCAGAAAAAATAAGCGCTGCATACCACCAAATTTTTTACCTCACAGGCGACGGAATATTGAAAGCAACTTGTTTGGTTTTCAGAAGACAATGACTTTGGTATCTTATGTACCTAAGAAAAATCGCTGTGTCATATTATTATCTACAATGCACAACGACTCCACCATTGATGAGGAAAATAAAAATAAATCTGAAATCAATAAGTACTACAATTCCACGAAAGGAGGGGTGGATACACTTGATGAGATGGTACATACATATTCAGTGAAACGCAAAACTAATAGGTGGCCTTTGGTCTATTTTTTCAATATAATTGATCTTTTAATTCCTGATTTATTTCCACTTAGAGGTCAATAAAACAATAAATAATTAAATACCAATTTATTCCATAACATATAATAATATGTTTTCGTTAAATAACTTCTTCGGTGGAAGAAATTGACATTTAATATATGTCAAATTACTAATAATATAAATATAAATTGCCATGCCTATCAACAAAATTATCTGAAAAACAAAGAATTCATTGATATATCGAATTTTAATTATATTCACAAGTAATAATGAAGGAATAATGATTTAATACAACATTAGAAATTGAAATGATTTGAATTATTCGTATATCAATCTATTTTTTGTCAAGCTCTAACAATTCTGTTCAAGGACTAGGGAAAAACATGGCAAAAAAAAACCTAGTCAAGAGCTTAAAATTAATAAAATTCATGCGTGAATTAAATTATTGTAAATAACGCTTAAATTATCAATATCCGTTCTAAAATTTACCGCATTTTCATCTTTCTTAATGTATATCATTTCGTAAATTAATCTTTTTTTATAATTATTTTCCTTTTTTAAAATTTTAGTGTTTTGAAAATCAAAATTATGTCGTCTATCTTTAGAGTGCTTAGATAAAGCAGTTTCAGCGGTGACGTTATGTGTAACAGTGTATTGATGGTTATAAATTCGTTTCTTTAAATATTGTTTGGTTTGTCCGATATAACATTTATTACAATCTTTGCAATCTAATTTATGAACGACATTACTTTGATTACCATGTTTAATGGGTGTTTTTAAATTTGTGAATAAATGTCTATTGTTGGTAGGTATGAAAGTTATGTGAATGTCTGATTTTTTTAATTCGTGTTTTATTGTGTCGCTTAAATTGTTTATATATGGTATAGTGTGGTATATGTTATTATTTGATTTTGTACCTGTGTTATATATTTTATTTATTCTTTTTGTGATTAATTTATTGTAAAACTCTTTAGGATAACTATTTTTTCTAGTATTGTTTTTACTTTGCTTAAATTTTCTTTTCTAAAATCAGGGTGAGCTAATTTAATAGCCTGATCTACTAAACTGTTAATTACGCTTTTTTTAAAATTTACCGAAGTGTTTGAAAAATAGTTTAAATGTCTACTACTACTAGTGTCTTTAATGTACCAGTTTGTTTTTATTTGTGTGTTATCATGTTGTATCTTTACATTTAAAAAGTTTATAGAATTTTGATTTTCTCTTTCAAAAGTAAATTTTAACCTATCATGATATGTGTTAAATGTGTGTAGAACATGTTCAATTTTATCATTTGGTATGCAGCATATACAATCATCTACATACCGCTTATAAAATTGCACATGACAGTTTAGTTTGTCAAGTGAGACCTGCTCTAAGTCCTCCATTACTAAATTTGCTATAACAGCAGATAATGGAGAACCCATTGCTGTACCGAATATTTGTTTATATATTGTGTCATTGTACTGAAAATATGTAGAATTTAAGCAAAGTTTTGCAGCCAACATGAATTCATTTTTTGGTAAATTTGTATAATTTTGAATTAAATTCCATTTTTTGTTTATAATGTTTAATGCCAAATCTGTAGGAACATTTGTGAATAAACTGTGAACAACGTCTAAACTGATAATTTCATGATTACACGGTACGGATTTTTTGTTAATGAAATTAACAAATTCCCACGAATTTTTTACATGATACTCTGTATTTCCTACAACATTACTGAGAATTTTGGATAAAAATTTTGATAAATTGTATGTTGGTGATTGTATACAATTTACAATCGGCCTTAAAGGAATATCAGTTTTATGAATTTTAGGGACGCCATAAATTCGCGGAGTTATCGAATTATATATTTTTAAATGTTTAGCTACGGATTCGTCTATATAATTGCTATTTAACCAACTAGTGATTAATTGGTTATTTTCACTTTTGTTAGTCGGGTCTTTTTGTAATGTAATGTAAGTGTTTTGATCGTTTAATAATGAATGCATTTTGGCTGCGTAATCTTTTTTGTACATTATTATACTTTTTTCTCCTTTGTCTGCTTTAGTTATTATAATATCTCGGTTATTACTTAAAAACTTTTTTGTTTCCTTTAACATACGATTTAAATCAGTATCTTTGTGTTTGTTATTACGTCTGTTTTTGTAATTAGTTATAATGTTTACTAATTTGTTACGTAATGTGTTTTGCTTGTTCGGTACTACAGAATTTTGAATAATGTATTCTATATTACAAATTAAATCATCTAAAGGTATGTGGTTAACACACTGAGAATTTAGGGCCTAAACTAATAATTAACTTTACATTTTCTGGAATTATTATATCTGTTAAATTTATTATCCAATCTTCTTGTAAAATTGGATAATAATTCTTGTTATTTTCTTTTAAAAGATTTTCTATCTTTTTAATATTACTATTTTTTATTTTATTAAAATTTCTTTGAAAATCTAAATTTATTTTTTCAAAAAACTCACCGTAATCATGAGATGACATTTTACTACGGATGTCAATTTCCGTAGTTGAAATGTCATTTCTAATTTTTTCAAGTGTAATGTAAGTGTCCCGAATACATAAATTCAGTGTTTTTTGAAATATAGTGTCTCTTATTTTACTAAACGTACTAACTATAGTGTCATTTGTAATCGTTATGTTAAAGGATTTTTTTATAAAATTCGGAATTACCTTTTCACGCCTGCATTTTATTAAAAAAATTTTCCTATTAATTTGTCGTGCTAATTTTAATTTCAAACTATGGAACTTCTTCTGAACTACCAAACTTTCTTGAATATTCATACTTCAAAAATGCAAAAACCAAACTCTAAATACTCCTTGTCTAGTGGAAGCTATGTTATGGAATAAATTGGTATTTAATTATTTATTGTTTTATTGACCTCTAAGTGGAAATAAATCAGGAATTAAAAGATAAGTACATAAAGGTCAAAAAATACATATATTAATAATATAATTGATGTGTGTGGAGTAGCTTCATTTGTCATTTGGAGAAATATCCATCCTGACTGGCATATTTCCAAAAAACGAAGACTTCGCAAAATTTTCTTACGAGAAATTACAACAGAATTAGTACTGGAGCAAATTAGACGTCGTAGTTTGAGTGGCTTGCATAAAAGTCATACTTCATTGATACAAACTACGTTGAATCAAGTACCAACCACAGCAGAGTCTTCGGCTGGAGAAGTAAGAAAACGAAAACGGTGCTATATTTGCCCATCAAAGAAAAGCAGAATGTCAACACAGTTATGTGATAAGTGTGAGCAAACGGTTTGTGGTGAACATTCAGAGAAAATATTCACGTGCACAAATTGAAAAAACTACATAAATAACTTTCAAATATTTTACTATCTTGTACTATTTTTAAATTATATCTTCTGACACACAATATTCTTTCTATATGTTTTAATGTTACTGTATACCTAATACATAAAATAAATAATGCATATTTTGCTATTATTTACATCAACAATGTGTACAAATAGATGTGTGCCTGTGAGGCACACCTTGGTAGGACACTTTACGATAAAACGTTGGTAGGAGTAGGGTTAATTGAATGTTTTATTAAATTTAGTTTTTATAATACAGGTACCCTAACTGATGTAATTATGTACATTAACATATTATAATAATGGTATTTGTTATTCTTATTATTCAACAGAATTTCAATTCTTTGATTATATCTCACTGCGTAATAATTAACTCCTGCCATTGCCACTGTATCAGGAATATAATCATGATCTGTTATAATGCTATACAAATTCTCATTGCTCACTTCATATGTCTGTGGCTCCGTTATAGAAATGAATACAGACATTACACATTATAAGTTGTACACTACTGTTAAAACACTACCTTCAAAATATGATGAACTTAAGTCATAAGCATTTGGCATTGGATGAAAAGATTCTTTCAATGACTCCAGTAATTTTTCCTCTGCAGGTACAATTGAAGGCACTTTCATTAGACCACCACCTGTTTTATAAAGTTCTACCTAAAGGCACCATGTTGTAATAATATAAAGAAAACTTACTTTTTCATTAGCACATCGACGTTTCAACTTCTTTTTCAAATTATCATAAAAAGTTCGCAGCTGTTTGGTAGTACGAATTATATTAATGCCCAGGGTATTATATTGACCTTTTATTTTTTATGATCTTCCTATATTTCATGCTTATATTTATTATGGCGTCCTTTTCAGCTTCAGTATAATGAATACTTTTAACAGATTCCATTTTCAACTCAATTACGTCTAAATTACACAGAGCACAACTGGGAACTGAAGCAAATGTTTGCCCTGCTTTGAAAATCCGAAAAATATTGCTAACATGCATACTAATTTTACAACGCTCCATTAAAACCAGATGTTTTATTGGCCTATACCAAAATCACAAAATAATTTTCCTTGATGCACTGCATTTACATTTGCAAACTGTTTCTTTCGTACCTGCTCTTCTCCTTACTAGCAAAATATATTTATGCATAATCACGAAAACAGATTGCTTTCCCTATGGGAAAGTTCAATTGAAGAAGAGGTTCTACACCGCGTTGAAGAAAACCAATTTACAAGTGTTCGCGCAATTGCACACTATATGTGATCATCGAACTCGACGGTACACCGTGGTATTCATGAACAACTCATCTATCCTTTCCATTTACAACGCGTACAAGCTTTAAATCCTGAAGATTATCCACATCGATTGGGTTTTTGCCAATGGTTTTTGGGTCACAACGAACCTGATTTCGGGAGAGTAGTGTTGTTTTCTGATGAGGCATGTTTCACGCGCGATGGTTTTCTTTAATAGTAGAAACAGTCACATTTGACATGATGAAAATCCTCACGCTGTGATCTCTAGAAGGCACCAACAACAATTTAGTGTTAAAATGTGGGCTGGTATTGTTGGAGAGAACCTAATAGTTCACTTGCTGCCTGCTCGTTTGAACGCAGACATTTATCAGAATTTTCTGCAAAATATTTTGCCTCTATTATTGGAAAATGTTCCTTTAAACATTAGAAATAACATTTGGTTCCAACATGACGGGGCACCTCCGCATTTTGGTTTAAACGTGCGCCAACATCTAGACCAGCAATTTCCCCGCCGATGGATTGGAAGAGGAGGTCCCGTGGCCTGGCCAGCGCGTTCTCCCGATCTCAACCCCCTGGATTTTTTCCTTTGGGGTTATCTCAAATCTTTAGTTTACGAAACGCCTATCCGTAATGAGGAAGATCTCTTAGCAAGGAATAGAATAAGAACATTTTCAACAGTTTATGTCAAACATCATTTACTTGTCCATAAAACGAAGTCCAACATGAACAAATAGTGATTTATTAATGTTATCCTAAACATTTTTTGTAATACATATAATACCAAAACCATTTTTCCTTTTTTATTCTACAACGGCTCATTTGCGGACATATGTTTACTAAACAAAAAATGTTTGTTTTGATGTCCTCTACCACCCCTTTGTCGGTGTATTTTTGGGACGCCCTGTATATTTATGTATAAGTACGAAACATTTTTTCCTATAGGGAAGAAGTTCCAACTAGCAACTGTCCCGGCAATAATACATCCGACGTTCGTTAGGTAAATATTATGAAGATAGTGGCTATTAAAAAATTTAAGATTATTCACATAAACGATGGATTTCGTCGACTTCGATTTTGACACCTCATAATCCCGGGTTGTTAGTTTGTCGGTTGGTGCAACGCTCTCGGAAACGACTACCTACTGCAACCCAAAATTATTCGTCGATGCAACCGGGCATTAGTGATAAAATTTGGCCGGATTTTAATGAGGCTTTTAAATTTTTTCATAATACTATTATGTCATATTTTCAAATAATATCTAATATTATTATATTATGATTATATTATGATTTATTATGATAAGAGGATTCACAACTATCTTGATGGCGGCCTGACTATTATCTTCAGATTTCAGTTTTTCTTCAATATTAAGCAAATGAAACATGACAAAGCAAAATTTGAAAATTCTTAATGTGTTTTTCAATCTACACCTTTTTGCTAATTTTAATGTTTTCAAATAAAAAAGTTACCCATGTTGTCCCTACGAAATCCGGGCACTCTGTATGTAGATTCATTTTCATATTAAATAAACACGTTTCCATGAGCTAATCTCACCTCATTCAGGAAAATTTCTGACTTAAATTGCATACTACTCTTCCTCGATGATATCATTAAATAACTAAACTACGAAACAGTGGAAGAATTCCGAACTTTTCCCGTACCATTAACGTGCTTGCTCTGATGGAAAACTACGCTTTAGTTGTTGAACTAAATACTAAGCCATTTAGATTACCCGTATGCATGGATATGGTACACGAACAAGGAAATTCCTTACAAAATTAACTTGACCTTCTTCGCAACTTAAAACACATATAAATTGAATGATTTTATTGACGTAAAATGGAATTGTATCAGAACATAAAAGGGCGATGTTGAATTTAAAACATCTAGCTTTTTAGATTATAATCACAGAACTTCCAAGAACTCGCTAATGAAATTGTACACGAACAGAAGAATTCCAAAGGATAATAATGAAGCATGCTATAATTAACTCGAATAGGGTATAAAGTGTCCGTTACAAGAGGATTTAATTAAGTTCTGTAACGTTATTCATTTCAGAAGGTATTTATTTCGTGTATACGAGTTGTATAGAAACGTCTTCTTGTTGATGGCAAACTTCAAAGAACATTATTTATTAATAGGAAGATGCATGTATATATAAAGCTAATCGTTCTTGAACTTTGAGATGATTCGTATTGCTCATCTCCAATGATTTACAAATTTAAAGTTTATTGCTTTAGATAATACCTACTTTGACGCTTAAAACATTAAATTAATAAAGATTGATGAAATGGTTTCCAAATGTCCGTATTTTTAACATGAAGATGATTGTAATCAAGTTAATTTTAGTAGGCACTTCGTTCTATGTATGTACAGTGAGGTGCAAAGGTATCCGGACACGTCTAGATAGAGAAATACCCTGCGCTCTATACTTTATTCCAAATAGCCGCAGTGGCAGCTTACTACCTGCTGAGTGTAATCGTAGTTTGTCGCTCTTACAATACCATTGCATTATATAGACGCATATGCGTAAACATAGCATAAATTAAAATATTAAAATTAAGGAATTGAATCTTCTGTAGCGTTAAGTGAGTGAAATAGTTGTTCTAATCGCAAATACTTTTCGAATTGTCCGTTTTAGTAAGAATTAATAAACGTATGGATGTGTGTTCGTGTGTGTGTGCGCACCAAAATGTTGTACAGGGTGGGCAAATAAGCGAGGTAAGCGGATGTATCTCAGAAACTAATGATCGTAGAGAGTTACGGTAAAAAGTTTTATAGGTAAAGTGGGCAAGAGAAAATGCTGGAAATTATTTTCAAGTTTCCAAGATGGCCGCCAGGGCCATGGGCGTTTCCACCATCTTGAATTACATAAAGTTACGTTTCTCGCGATTTTCTTCAATGAATATAACAAAAAAGTACTTGCGTTTTAATGTTAACTTAAAGTCAAACATTTTTTGTAAAAACAATTTTTCTCTGTCTTTCGAAATAAAGTGGTGGGGGGTATTTGAATGTTGTTTTAAATAAATGCCTGTAACTTCGAAATGGCTTAATGGATTTGGATAAATTTGGTATCGTTGAAAAGAGCATTTCTTGGGCTTTTAAGTTTCTCGTAATTATGACAGTTGTGACCTACACGGTCGCCGATAAAGGGCGTTATTCGATTTTATAACCAAAATATTGGATTTTCTCAAAAAATTTAAATGCGATGATATGACTTTTTTAGACTAGAAAATAGACAAAGGACCAACCATTAAGCCTGCGCAAGCCGTATCTTAATATCATTTTCCTAACTCAAATTATTTAAAAAAATACTAAATCAGGAAAATTCATATATCCCCATTTAAAAATGCATCGCTTGCTTTCGATAAGAAGGCAAGTAGTAGGCCATGGAAATAAAAGACAAACTCCTCTCTAAAATATTTACAAGAAATGTCAGTTTATTTAGTGCTGTGATTTTAAGTCACACGTTTTCGTATTTGTAAGCGATTTTCCTTTTAAATAAAGTTGTGGTCCTGAAAAGGACAGATTTTGAAAAAAGATTAATGCCTTCTGTGTTCAAATTGCCTTCCGTCATATTCCACACATTTTTCCAGTCCTTGTTGAGTCGACAGAACCGCAGCCTCGATTTCTGCCGCTTATGGTTGACGAATTGAGTTTCGAATTCTGTTTTCCATATCCATTCGTGTTGTTGGTGGAGTTTGAAAAACAATGTCTTTTAAGCGTCCCCACAAGTAAAAATCAAGACATGTCAAGTCGGCAAATCTTGCCGGTCAAGGAAATAGGCTTCCCCTTCCTATCCAGCGTTCTCGAAAGGTCCCGTTAATATAGTTTCGGACATTAATTGAATAATGTGCCGGACAACCATTTAATTGCAGAAACATATAGTTCTCCTAGTTGCGGATGAGTGGCACATCTTCCAACAAAATTGGCAAGTCGTTGATCAAAAACTCTAAGAAGCGGTTACCAGTTAAAGCTTGATCAAAAAAATAAGGTCCAATAATTCTGTCCTCAATGATACCGCACAACACATTTAGACTCCAGCGTCCTTGGTGCTGCACTTCTCTTAACCAATGTGGATTTCCAGCGGACCAATAATGCATGTTATGACGGTTTACTCTACCATCACTACTAAAGGTAGTCTCGTCGGTTCAGAGAATTTCCGTTAAGAAATTTCTGTTTTCCTCAAGCATGCCTAGCATCCATTGACAATAATTTAATCTATTATCGAAATCTTGTTCATTTAGCGCCTGGTACAAGACTATGTAGTAAGGAAGTAATCTAAAAGTAAAAAACAACAATATGCGTAAAAATAATATAATCAGAATAACACTGAATTGTGTATTTGAGAGTATGTGCTAAGATACATACTTGGAATTATTTACCTATAATCTTTCAAAATATTTCTTCAGTTGTTCGTGCTATTCCCAAGTCTAGAGACAATGTTCTAGTTCATACTTGTTTATCAAATTCTATGTAAGCGAAGACATTGATAATGTTTTCTTCCGTCCTTCCATTGCGACGCCTGCGACGTTTAGGACGACGAAACCTTCCAGTATCGCGTAATCGCTGTACCAAGCGGTAAAACATTCTTCTCCCGTAATGACGGCGATCTGGATACCGTGTTGCGTACTGTCTTGCAGCTATAACAATATTGCGCTGCGTTTGAGAAAAGTTTGACGTTAATTGGCAATGTTTTTGTTAGGCGATTGTCGTGTCCATGGCCTACTACTTGCCTTTTTATCGAAAGCAAGCGATGCATTTTTAAATGGGGATATATGAATTTTCCTAGTTTAGTATTTTTTTTAATAGTTTGAGTTAGGAAAAAGATATTAAGATGCGGCTTGCGCAGGCTTAATGGTTGGTAATTTGTCTATTTTCTAGTCTAAAAAAGTCATATCATCGCATTTAAATTTTTTGAGAAAATCCAATATTTTGGTTATAAAATCGAATAACGCCCTCTATCGGCGACGTCAAATCGCTTGAAAATGTCACAATCAAAACATATATTTATATCTTCTCCGTTATAAAAATTTGCAACAGAATTTCAATGCATTCGAGTTGGAAGCGCACAATCGATTCTGTTAAACGATTTGTTTACAAGGCAGGAAAAGCAATCCGTAGCACAACGGCGATAGATATATAGATATTAACCACAATAAAATAATAGCTAAAAATGGCACAGAGCTACAGATTGAAGGTTATCATAACAAATATTACGATAAGAGATCTCATGTTCGTTTTAACTGTAAGCTTTTTTTATGTACTTCGTATTAACTTTACGAAAAACTACTACGAAAATTTTGAAAAAATGTGTAATTAAATGCACATCATACATACAATGCTAACAATTTGTAACATCTTCTACAAAATATCACCTACAAAACCATCAACAATCGGAACAGTTCCAATATGAACGCAT
Organism: Holotrichia oblita; assembly: GCA_023690525.1. NCBI lineage: Eukaryota > Metazoa > Arthropoda > Insecta > Coleoptera > Scarabaeidae > Holotrichia > Holotrichia oblita. The sequence continues at coordinate 216,495,514 of CM043015.1, read as the reverse complement.
TTTCTGGCTTTCTACAGCCATTAATTAATCCAAACAAGATATAAATTAGATTGAGACTGACTTCTTGAGACTCTCATAGACGTCAACCTCTCTAATCGGTTGATAGACCCTCACGAGGGAATGTGGTGTCAGCAGAACTTTGCCATTAGAGCACCCAGCCGGACAAAATCCGAGTGTCAAAACAAAAAGAGGGAATCTGACGAATACAAGAGGTGTAGAGGTAGAGTTCGCACTAAAGTATACCTCGTTGTGTCGAAACAAAATTTGAGTTTGAACTAGAGTTCATATCAGGTAGATCCTATTGTAAAATTGAAAAGAGAAACTAGTAGAGTCTATCGATTTGTCTGGAGAATTATGTCATTGAAAATGAAACTTAGCGGTAGCTAACTTCATTGCAGTAAAGTTAAAATCGATAGATTCTACTATAACATCTAAGAAAATAATTTAAAATTAAGATGCATTTGCGTAGGATGCTGACAATTTGTCGCAAGCTCGAATCTTCTGTAGAGATCCATCTACCGAAGCATCAACAGCAAGAACGCAGACGAAACAAACGTAGCTGTCATCGCGGACAAATCACAGTATGCGACCCAAATATCTGGTAGTTTGCAAGACGGTAGCAGATATACAAAAAAACGATTAATACCAAAATAATCCAAACCACCTCCATGTAGAGAAAACATATCATTCCGACCAGTAGTCAACATCTAACGACTTACCAAACCATCAACAATAAGAACAATAAGAAATCTCCTTAAGCAGCTTAACATTTATCTGAAGACCTGGACCAACATTCAACGCAATATCCAAACCTTCGATATGAACCGACCTACCAAACCATCAACAATAAGACAAAGATCTCCTTAAGTAGTTTAACATTTATCTCAAGACGTGGACCAACATTCAACGCAATACCCAAACCTTCGATATGAACCGACCTACCAAACCATCAGCAATAAGAACAGTTCTAATATGAACGATTTTTTTTGGGATTCTACAGCCATTAATTAATCCAAACTGGATGTAAATTAGATTGAGACTGTCCATTTTGAGACTCTCACGGACGTCAAACCTCACTAATCGGTTGATAGACCCTCACGAGGATATGTGGTGTCAGCGGAACTATGCCATTAGAGCACCCACCCGGACAGAATCCGAGTGTCAAAACAATGAGAGAGAATCTGACGAACAAAAGAGCTGTAGAGGGACAACTCGCACTAACGTACACCTCGTTGCATCAAAGTAAAATTTGAATTCGAACTAGCGTTCATATTAGGTAGTTCCTTCATTCAACGCAATACCCAAACCTTCGATATTAACTGATCTACCAAACCATCAACAGTAAGACAGAGATCTCCTTAAGTAGCTTAACACTTATCTCAAGACTTGGACCAACATTCAACGCAATACCCAAACCTTCGATATGAACCGACTTACCAAACCATCAACAATAAGAACAGTTCTAATATGAACGATTTTTTTTTGGCATTCTACAGCCATTAATTAATCCAAACTGGATGTAAATTAGATTGAGACTGTCCCTTTTGAGACTCTCACGGACGTCAAACCTCTCTGTCAGCGGAACTATGCCATTAGAGCACCCACCCGGACAGAATCCGAGTGTCAAAACAAAGAGAGAGAATCTGACGAACAAAAGAGCTGTATAGGGACAACTCGCACTAACTTACACCTCGTTGCATCAAAGCAAAATTTGAGTTCGAACTAGCGTTCATATTAGGTAGTTCCTACTGTTACACCGCAGGTATCATCTCCAGTAATAATGCGATTCGAAAATTAACCACCTTCTTCCTTGTATCGACGGAGCAAGGACAACACAATCTGTCTTCCGATAACTTCCACTCATAATTTCACGGGAAACGATTCCCAAAATTTCAGTAAAATTACATGAATTCAATTCGTCCGATGTAAAATAACACAACCGTCTCTATAGATGTTAGCTCTACCGTTGTCGACGGTCAACTGAACCGCTATTCAATGTCATGCGCGAGTTTGTCGACCTTTAGTCGTTAAAATGTTATTGTGACGTCAATGTGACGTCAACCGGAAGTTATAAAATAGTCATTAAGTCTGTATTGTTGTTATTCCGTAATTATGTCATTTTATAATGTATCGGGTAATTAAAAGTAAATAGAAAGAGTAAATTATGTTCTATTCTACAAAAATGGAGCGATATACAGGGTGTTTCAATAGTGTGGTGTCGGTCGGTATCTCGATACCTATTGAAGATTAAAAAAAACTTTTAAATTGAAAGTGCTTTCATTCTTAAAGGGGGCGATAGCTTAAAATTGGTTATGTTTATACAGGGTGTTACGTTTAGACAGCCTTTAAAATACAAAAATGCATATGACAGGAATGTCAGTGGTTCCTGTCATACAAAGAGTTGACAGTAGTAAAATTGATACATTTAATTTTAGCTCCCGCCACCGTCTCCTATCAGTAGGCTTTCGTAGTTCAAGTTTTGTGTGTGTATTCAATTGTATATTGCAATGTTATGCACTGTAAGAGCGACAAACTACGGTTACACTCAGCAGGTAGTGAGCTGGCGCTGCTGCTCTTTGGAATAAAGTATTGAGCGCAAGGTATTTCTCTATTTAGTCGTGTCCGGATACCTTTGAAGGTCACTGTACATACATATGTTACCTACGCATTTAGAGAATAATATACTGAGATATTATTTTAAACGAGGAAGATGTTTGTTTCCCTTTGATATCAAGGTCATCTGCTATTATCTCCCGTGCCCTCGTTTCATTAGGCGACGTCGATTTGCGTGAGAAGCAACCGATAAACGAACTACGAATCCATACCCAAGATCAATATTTAAGTTGGATAAGTGTCGGAACAACTAATACATATCATCACCCTAAAACGAGCTGACGCGCGGAAAGGATTGTCGAAAATATCTCCTGTAGACGATATGTAAGCAACGCTTATTTGGGTAGGAGCGTTCGATCGGAGAATTAATTGTGGGATGTCTGCTCGAAGACGTTTCCGAAAATTAATATTTCAAGATCAAAGCGCGTTATACCAGGATTTGTACGTACATAAGCGGTTTAAAGTTGGTTAATAGGAAGAAGCGACTAATAGCTGAGGTTGATTTTCTGCGAGGAATATTGTAGGCGTTGTATTGGATAGAACTTTTTGTAATGTCGTAGAGGAAGTAAATGTGTACATAGTTTATTTTTTTAATTAATTTGGCTGTTCGGCCATCTCTTGGCGAAAACAGGAACTCGCTCGTCGATCCTACTAGCGGTATTTTACTTTATTTCAAAAAGACAGAAATTAATTATTAATTAATTAATAATTTTTGTTCAAATGTTTAATTCTAAAAATTCACCTCTATCCGATACACGGCCATTACTGCCAACATCAACCATAATGCATTCGTAGTTGGCATATACAATTGCTATCAACACAATAATCCTTAGATGTACAAACAAGTTTATCTTTCAGGTTGTTCCCAAAAATATTATCAATTAATGTAGCTGAGGTGGGAGAAGCTCTAGTTGGATTCAATACATAGCGTATAAGATGGTGGACGTACACGTCTGCTGCATGTACAGCAGACGATGACGGATTACCAATACCTAGATGAGGTGCTACGGCCCTTTATGCGTTCCCATGTTCGGCGCACCGGCCCACCTCTTCTATACAACGCCTGATCGTATAGTCCAAGAGCCCGTGAGCGCCAGACTTACGTCATAGTATAAAAGCTGAATTTTTTTCTGTGTGAAGACACTATAGTAGGTAACAACGTTTGGCTACTATGAACTTCGAGTCGTGGGCCCTTCGACAGGTAACAGGTAGCAAAGGTGTGAAAAATTGCTACTTAATTACGTCATAGTATAAAAGCTGAAAATTTGATATGTTGTAGGGATAATTATAACAAACCACCATCCCCATTGCCAGACATTTTGCGTGAGCCCTTCCCTCCGCCAAACACCCTTGAAGTTCATTATGACGTAATTGTACTTACGTCATAGTATAAAAGCTGAAATTGAAATATGTTACTTGAGCAACTATTTGAAAATGTTCCCTAAGCAGCCAGACACTTTCCATGGTCCTAAAGCCGTGCCAGACACAGTTAAAAAAAGACTCAAAATTTCTTTGTATTTGATTTTCTAGAAGAACAGTAGGTCGTAAAGACAAATTTTATCAACAAAAATTGTAGAGAACAATTATATCTATAATTTATCTCGTAGAAACCTTGAGCTGCGACCAAAATTGCACGAACTAGAGGGCGCTGGAATTTCTAAAAATCACTTTTTTCGATTTTTTCACGTTAAAACATGATTTTTAAGGTATAATTTGAATAGGAAAGTTGTAGAGCTAAAGAATATCTACAAAATTGTTTATATACCTTTTTTCCATACGATGCACCATTACAGAGACACAGCGTTTTTACTTATTTTTTCATTCTTTTTATGTACCATCGGTGGTTTTTCGTGAGTATCGACTGAATAATAAAGAATATAATAAAAAAATAGTATTTATTCAGTGACCAGTGAAGTCCGCATCATATGGGATTTTTTTTTATTAATAGATTTAATCTAAATTTGAGTTTGGCATCAATTCCTGCTTCGATTAAGATGATTATACAACTCATAATGTATTAATTCCCTATACCTCTACTGGACTAATAAGTGATAATCAAGCACCGTGCTTTTTCATTAATAAGCGATAATCACCTTTGTTGATTTACCATAGCAACCGGTTTTAATCGTTGATTGTTCATTGCAAATTGCTTGTCAGTTACATTTCCTACTTGTCATAATTTGATTGAAAATGTTGCCAGACGGCGAAACTATGTTAGAAAATAGTGATCAGACAGTTAAAAATAATAAACCTCTTAATACAATGCAATCTGAAAACTACATTTGGTCACAATTTATGGAATGTTGTAAAGTTCGATCACATATATGTATTATTCATTCCTGTTTTTTGCTTTATTATGCATTGTTATTAGGCAGCTCAGAATGCTTGTCAGTGATGACATTTCCTATATCTATTAGTACCCGTTAGAAATTAACCTCAAAATGTCGTACCTAATTTAGTGAAGTTGGTTTATTCGTTGTATAATCTAAAGAATACAACTCTTGGTTTTGTGATTATCTACAATCGCCGGATTCGCACTCGATATGTTGCCAAATAATTCCACTCGTCCTTCGGACTCGTGGAATTAATATTTGGCAACATATCTCGTGTCAAGCCGGCGATTATCGATAATCACAAAACCACTCGTTGTATTATATATGAAAATTAACCAAAAAAATAATAGTGACGTGATTCGCATTATATTTGAAATTCAAATATTTTTTCAAAAAAAAATTAAAAAGTGGAGCTATTTCTCAAAATATCGAAAAAACTTATTAGAAAAAGTTTTTCTAAATGCAATTTTTAGCCCATATGCAAAATTTCAGCTGCGTAAGATAATTTAGATTTTTTGCTAATTTTTTGTAAATTGCACCACTGTTGCGAAATAAGACTCAACACAACCTACATAAAACTTCTTAGTTTTAACAATGCTTTATTCCAGACGCATTTTCTTTAAGGCAGCACCATATTCAATGTGCGGTTTTCTACAAAATCCAAATAGGGCTATTAAAATTTGGTCACATGTGATGCAAAGTTTATTTGTTTTTGACCCTGTATAAGGTAACCTCATAAAATAACTATTTTTGAAAATGTAGTTTGTGTCTAAAAGTAATACACAATAATATTAATACAGACAAGTACACAGCGTCACAAGTAAAGCCTGCGTTGAATCTTATTTCGCAACAGTGGTGCAATTGGCAAAAAATCTAAATTATCTTATGCAGCTGAAATTTTGCATATGGGCTAAGAACTGCATTTAGAAAAACTCTTTCTAATAACTTTTTTGGATATTTTGAGAAATAACCCCACTTTTGAATTTCACAGATAATGCGAATCACGTGACTATTATTTTTTTGGTTAATTTTCATCTTGATCGAAGCAGAAATTGATGCCAAACTCAAATTTAGAATAAATCTATTAATAAAAAAAAATCCCATATGATGCGGACTTCACTGGTCACACTGTATACAGTAGAGTAGCGATAAGGTGAACGCCCCATAAGATAAACAGTTCGGTAAGGTGAACAAATAAATTTTTATACACAGTATTCTATAAAGCAAACAATAGCCAACTCAATAAGATGAACCAGTTGCATATTCTAGATGTGTACTCCTATATTTAGTAGCGAGTGCGCGCACTTAGATGACTCGATCGGAGGAACCCCCTAATTATGATGGTACAACGTGTTTGTGATTGAGCGCCTGCATTTTACTCGTGTATTTTATTGAGTTATTGTATAGTTAGTAAAGTGTACTAAGAACATTAAGTACGAAAGGTGAAATAATAAAACAACTTAATGATGGTAGAAGTGCAAGTTCGCTTTCACGCGAATATGGAGTTGCCAAATCCACTCTATGCGGCATTAGAAAAATTAACAAAAAAATCTAAAAGCTCTGTCAAATACATACGTCGGAATTAGTAAACGTAGAAGAATGAAACGAGCAGAAAATCCCAAAATGGAGACTGCTTTGTATAGATGGTTTCTGAAACAACGAAGTAAAAACTTACCGATTTCTGATGCAACGCGAAACAACTGCACGAGACCTTTGAAGAAAATACAACTTTTGCTAGTAGTCAAGCAAAAAATTGATCTCCATCCTTCGTTCTGTAGCTGCTCGGGGTATACTCCCGCTATTGATGCGGGAGTATAATACCCCTTTCTCATTCTCCAAGCAAGGGTAAGCTTTTTATTACTTTAGTACTACAGCCATCCGTTCAAATTATCCAGGATATGCTCGTCAATTTTTTTCCAACAGTGTATATACATTTTAAATATCGTGGTTATAACCATATGCAATAAATTTGCTTCTATTTTTAGAAAACAATTTATATATCTGACAACTGACAATTTCTAAGTATATTGTTTTACTTAGACTGTTTTCTCAGCGAGGAGTCTTATTGAAAATTTACAAAAAATAAAATTGAATTGCTCCGTAAAAGAACCACAAGTGTGTCTTTCTTTTTTAGACAAACATTAAGATTTATCGTCTGAATACTCCTCGTACCTTTTTTCTTTCAGCCATTTTGGACGCTGTTTGGCAATTGTTTGAGTGTGTCGATGGTTTTGTGAAAATGGACAAAATCGAGTATTGAGTCGTTAATAAATATTTGTTTTTGAAAAGCAATACGTCAACGCAACTTAAAGGTGAGTTGGATGCAATGTACGGGGGCTCATTTACCACGGTGAAATTTTAGACAGCAGTGGCCGTACAAGCTTGGAGCGTTCGGGACGTCCAAAAATTGTAACCACTGACGATAACATCGTTAAAGTTCGCTAAATTGTGCTGAAACGACCGTCGAATTGAAGTGAGAGAGATAGCAAAGTTTCTGAACATGTCTAAAAAACGTGTTTGTCATGAATCAAGATTTAAGCGGCCCCTAGACGGTCAATAATATTGCACAATATTATTACACAATGATTGAGGAAAAGATTGAACGAGTTTAAATGTTATTGCAAAATATTTTTTCATTGGACCGTGTACGTTTAATATTACGCAATATTGTTTAGTCCACGTTTAGTATTCGAAGAACAAAGATGTTCGCATAAAATATAGCGGAGAAGCAGAAGATTAAAAAAGAAAAAGATTGCTTATTTTGCTTATTTAAATAGAAGAACAGAGATACCTGGTTGGATTATGTCAAAGTCAACCGTTTCGGAGATATTCAACTGTTTTCCATTTTTAGGGCACTTGATCGTAAATTTTAAAAGTTCTTTATCTGAGACATGAAAAAAGATAAACAATTGAAATTTGTTCCTGAGATAGTCAAAGTATTGTCCTATTCGAATATCACCAGGTTTAGCTATAATATTACAATAATTATACACATTTCAAATGCAAGAAACTCAATTTTTTCAAATGAAACACCCTGTATATTTTCACCTTTTCTGAAGCAGAAAAAAAATTGTCTTTCGATCCACTGTTACATTCCCTATACCTATATCTAGAGGTTTTTGAGTTATTGGGGAGATCAGCCTGAAGGCCCGATATTTTGCCATTTATCAAACACAATTTCAAGAATGCCTTGGGAGTAACAAAATGTTTAGTTGTCAAAATTTCGTTCGCTGTCACTGTTATTAATTTGATGGTTGGATATTTTTTGTACTTTACTGAATGATTTGATTAGTGCATAATGGAAGGCTATAATAATAATTATCGTCAATTTTTTTACGAGGACGCCATAATTCGATGTCTGAAAGATATTGGTCAAGAGAAAATTAACATCTTTTTCAATCACACCAAACTCAGTACCCACAAAAATTGAATGTATGGACTGGGATTTTAGGCGGTCACGTGATAGGTCCTATTTTTATCGATGGCACGCTAACGGCAGTAAAATATCTGCAGTTGTTGGAAACAGAAATCGTACCTGCTATTTGAGCTCTTAATGTCAACTTTAATGATGTCTGGTTCCAACAGGACAACTGTCCTGCTCATACTGCACGAATCGTACAACAATTTCTCCACAAAACGTTTCCTGACCGTATTATTAGTTCTGGTGGTACTCACCAGCAAATTTACAATTACGATCACCAACGAGCCGATAATCTGGTTGAACGGCGCCAAAAAGTTATTGATTGCGCTAATAGTGTAACGGCCGAAATGCTCTCAAACGTAAGAAATGAGTTCTATTACAGGCTTTGTCACTGTCAGGCACAAAGAGGCGGAATATTTGAGCATCTACTCCATTAATAGTTCTAGAAATTAAAGTCCCATAAATATTTACTTTCTTGGATATTGTCCTGTCTTTTTTTATTTATTTGAAATTATATTTATTTATTTATTTGAAATAGGTTTTAGATTATTTATTTAGCAGTTCATTCTTATTTTTCAGCGCAGTTCGCTACTGTTTTCAAAAGAATATTTTAGTTTTTTCATTTACTTCAATTTCGAATACGTTCTCAGTATTCTATTTACAAGAATGTTTCCGTTTGTAGTGAAATGCCATATCCCTTTTTTTGTTTTGTGTGCTACTATTATTAAGTTTTTACTTTGATTTTGCGTTATTAAAAGCGTATTCTAATAAATTGCTGTCTCTGAATATAGTATTGTTCATTTTTCTAATCTGCTTTCGCCGCTTAAATCTTGACTAAATGTGTGACGAGCACGTTCTTGGACATGTTCAGAACTATCTCTCTCACTTCAATTCGACGGTCGCTTCAGCACTATTTGATGAACTTTAGCGATGTTATCGTCAGCGGTTAGATAGAGTTTTTGGATGTGCCCCCGTACATAGGATCCAACTCATCTTTAAATTACGTTGGCGTATTGCCTTTCAAAAACAAATATTTATTAACGACTTGATACTCGATTTTGTCCATTTTTACAAAAAAATCGATTCACTCAAACAATTATCAAACAATGACTGCGCGTCCAAAATGGCTGAAATTTTGGTGAATACCTGTCGATAGATGGGTAACCATATTACCGAACTTTTATTGAGGAGTGCTGCCATTTTCACGTTGTGGTCGGAAATATTTCAAACCACTCTCGTATATTTTACGCACAAAAGTATTTTGATGTAATATATTTGATATAGTTTTATTGTAGTTTTTAATTAAGTGAACAATGGACTATAAAGTTTTACTTCAACTGCGTAGTGTTTATAAATGATTGCAGATATTTAAATATTATACGCAGTTCGCAATAACGTTTCGACATTTTTACAGCATGAAGATTCTATCTTTTGCTTTCATACTAGTAATTATGCTGGTTATTACACGCTGTTCTCTAGCCAACAAGACATGTACAACAGACTATGATTGTGGTGAAAGTACTACATATTGGTACGAAGCTTGCGAAGATGATCAATGTATAAAGCACTGGCTTCTTTAATAATTGTTTGCTTTCTTGTAATGATCAATAATGTTGTAATAAATGATGTCAGATTAGAAAATGTTTTTTATTGACGCGATTAACTGTCGATAAAACAGGAATAAAGTAGAAATCAACGCGATTTATTATATTTTCGTAAAAAATTATATTACTTTTGGACGTCGATGTATTTAGTGCAAGATTTTCATTAGGAGTGATATTCTACTTTTGTAAAGATCCTGTAGTCGGACGAATTGATATCGCATTAAAAAAAATACGAGGAATATTCGGACGATAAATCTTAATTTTTGACACCGAAGTGTATTATTTTCTTGGCGTATGTAAATACAATAATGCAATTTTTCCCAAACGCCAATTTAATTAAACATATTTTTATATAAAAATATGCCGTCCCGAAGTGGAGTCGAACCACCATGTAGGGCTATCGCGGCTCTACCGCAAACCGTTGCGACCATCGGGGGCTTCGACTACACAAGTAAACTTCACAAATATATGCGAACGAGATGTTATAATGACCTAGGATAAGCAACATTTTTGACACCGAAGTGTATTCGTGGTTCGACTCCACTTCGGGACGGCATATTTTTATATTAAAATATGTTTAATTAAATTGGCGTTTGGGAAAAATTGCATTATTGATAAATCTTAATGTTCAGAATTACAAACATTTCCCAAATTTATTCGATATCTCCTTTGTTATATAAATCACAATCAAATTGTCGTGCTACGTAGTTGACTCAGAGGCTCAGAGGCCTAAAATGTTCATTCTGTAAGCGTTTGAAGATTAAAAGCTAACAAAATCGATAACTTATGCATAAGTGAACTTCCAAAAAAATTTGTCCAAAAATTGTCTTGTGCAAAAGGGCACTATTCAAAATTATTGAGTAATGTAGAGCGAAAGTTTAAATCTGTTTTCTAAAAAACTAACTACTAAAACTAACAAGTCCCAGAAAGTACATATTCTAATTTGAAGGTATTTCTACAAAGGGAGAAAACGTCATTATTCCATGTCGTCACCGTTTTCTTCTTCAATATTTATGTGTTCTTCAAGAATAAGAGGAGTATTTATTTTCGAATAGACGTTTGACCCATGCAACGACAAGATCCAATGCAAGGCATTTTTTTTACAGGAACACCACTTCTAATGACAATCTGAAAACAAAATTTATAGCATAATTTAATTTTTTCTCAATATTTACAGTTAGAACTTGTGATCGTTTATGTGTGACCTCTCTAAGGCGTTTGATTGTGTCTGCCACACAACTCTACTGGGGAAACTGGAATATTACGGCTTTAGGGGAACTACCCTTCAGCTCATTGAATCGTACCTAGGAAACCGATACCAATATGTCAACGATAATGGTAGAAATAGCAACAAATTGCGAATTAATACAGGAATAGCACAGGGCTCCATCATTGGTCCTTTGCTATTCACAATATACATAAATGATTTACCGAACGCTCTGGACTTTAACACGTTATTATATGCAGATGACACCACAATAATAATCCAAAAAGATGAAGATCCACAGATTGCTAAACAACAGGCTAAAGATTGGTTTACTTCTAACGGACTTACCATTAACATTAACAAGACTACCGAAATACAGTTTACTGGTAACAAAAAAATGGCCTCGGCTCAAAAAGTGAAATTCCTAGGAATTTATCTGGATCCACTACAGACCTGGCGCCCACATGTTGACCATATGGTACAAACGCTTTCCTCCGCTGTCTACGCGATACGACGAATTTCCAGAGCAGTTAACAAGGAAGCGGCAAAAACAACCTATTATGCACTATTTCACTCTCGGATGACCTACGGCCTAACACTATGGGGAGGATCTGCACACACATCGAAAATACTAATCTTACAGAAAAAAACCCTTCGTGCTATAGAAAACGTTCCCAATACATGCTCCTGTAAACCTCTTTTTCTAAAATACCGCATCCTCACCATAACGTCAATATACATTCTTCAGATCCTCAAATTTACCAAAGCAAATCTAGCATCGTATCCGTGTGTCAGAGATAAGCATGAACACAATACAAGAATCAACAAACAACTCTCTATCCCTTATGTAAGATTAAAAACAAGCGAATGGACAACAATGGGTATCCGTGTCTTCAACAGACTACCATCTGAGTGGAAGGAGCTACCCTTGGCCATATTCATAAGAACTCTGAAGAATCACCTGCTCGAAAAGGTTTGCTATACAATGCAAGATTTTATGGAGTCACTACCATGGCACTAAACCTGTATACACATATATGTAAATATAATATTCATTACCTATTCTTGACATGCTGTATTTTCAGTAATAAAGATTATTATTATTATTAGTATTATAAAACAGAGAGTAGAGAGCCTAAGCTTGAACCCTGCGGCACACCAGAAGATGGAAAAAAGGTGAACGATTTATAGCCATTATAGTGGACATAATTACATCTACCGATTAAATAAGACTCGATTAATCGTAAAAAAGAGAAGCTTAAAGCTTTAGCTTCAGAAAGCTTCTGAAGTAAAATCATGTGATCAACAGTATCAAAGGCGCTACTAAAATCGGTATACACAACGTCAACTTGTCCTTGTTTATCTAAATCTTGACAAATGTATTGGCAGACCGTTACGAGGTTAGTGACTGTTGAACGTCCACGTACGAAGCCATGTTGATGAGGCCATATAAATGACCTAGTGTTTTCATATACGTAAGAAAAAAATCACATTCTCATACACTTTGGCAAAATTGGACAGAATGGATATAGGTCTGTAGTTGTTAATTTCAGATTTTGCACATTTCTTGAACACAGGGCAAATCCTGGTTCGCTGCCATAAATGAGGGAAGGAAGATGTTTTTATCGACAAATTAATTATCATAGTTAAAGGTTTGGCAAAAACTGTTCCAAGTTTGCGTAAAATAATAGACGGTATCAAATCATCTCCAGCTACAGTGTTGTCAGGAAAGGAACCCATAATTTTAATTACATCCTCTTCAACTATAAGTGGCAAAGAAAATGGTATACGACTGGTCACGGACTCAATATCAGTCAATGATAACTCGGAGAGATTGATTGATTTGGTCACTAAACAGGTAAGTCTCTTTTACTAGGTTTAGTAGCCTGTGTGGTAGGTCTTTTTCCCGTAGATCTGTCAGTTGGTTAATTGGCCGCAGCAGTGGCAGTCTTCGTCGTTCCAGCGCAACGCATTCGAATATGACATGGTAGGCTGTCTCCTCCTCCTCATTGCATAGTCTACATATAGGTTCGTCCTTAAGGATGCCATGTAGATATTTCCTTAGACAGCCATGTCCCGTTAACAGGCTCGTGACTGTTCTAAGCTGTAACCGGCTGAGAGCCAGCACATCAGCTGCCAACTGCCGTGATGGCTGCCTCATCATTCGTTTGCTATGAATCTGCCCTTCAACGCTCTTCCAGTGTGCCTGGTGTGTTTTTACAATCCACTCAGCCACTGCACCGCGTATCGCAGTTCTGGTTATCGCCAGACCCGGTTCAGGTCCGGTGAATTTTGTTGCAGAACCTTTTCTTGCTAGCTTGTTTGCTATTTCGTTACCTGGTACACCCTTATGCCCCGGCACCCACACCAAAGTTACCTTGTTGTGTTTGGCCAGGGTTCTTAGGTTTTCCAGGCACTCCCAAACTAGCCTCGAGGTTATCTGAGAAGCTGCTAGTGTCTTTAGGACCGCTTGGCTATCCGACAGGATATGAATCAGCTGACCCCTAGGTTGTGTCTCTGATTCTCTTAGAGCGCATGTGTCTATTGCTAGTATTTCCGTTTGGTATACGGTGGTATATTGCCCTAATGTCAAATATTCTTTATGATTTAGGGATTCACTATATATACCTGCTCCAGAACCTGTGGTCCTTCTTGACCCATCTGCATACCAGATTTGGGTTTGGCCCTCTGGTTTCTGTTTTCCTCTCCACTTATCCCAGTCTAGGACGACCTTGAAGGGTTTATCGAAGGAGAGTTTTGGAATCATTGTATCACTTCCCATCTCAAAGATTGGGTTTGTGATTCCAGTCGTTATGCTGGTGTGTCCTGAAGTGTTCTTGTCTCTCCAGTTTCCACCACATTTCAGTCTATATGCCCCCATTCTTGCCTCCCCCTTATGTAAATGCCCAAGGGGGGTAGGTTTAGCATGGTTTCCATAGCTGCTGTTGGCGTGCTTTTTGTCGCCCCAGTGATACACAGGCAGGCCAACCTCTGCATCTTTGTGAGTTTTATACTTGCCTGCTTCTGTGTAGTTTTGGTCCACCATATCAGACAACAATAGGTTAGCATTGGTCTTACCACTGCAGTGTACAGCCAGTACATCATACGTGGCTTTAATCCCCATGTTTTCCCAATTGTTCTGCGGCTGGTCATTAGCGCTCGTTTGCACTTTTCTATCATCTGTTCACTCGGAGAGATAGAGCAAAATTTAGTAGCAAAACTATCAACAATTGTCTGAGGCGTATCTACTACAGTACCATTAAATGACAAAATACCTGGAATCCTAGTTGTGCCCTGTCTGTCGTGGATGTAATTGAATATCTTTCTAGGGTTAGATGTAATATCGGCCTCAATAGACTCCATATACGAAGTATAAGCCACCGAAATATGTGTTTTACAAAGTGAACGCAGTCTCTTGAATTCATTCTGATAGTAAAGTTTTCCTGTAGCAGTCCATTTACGATGGTAATATGATTTAAGCTTAATATTGGCTATTATATTCGGGGTAAACCATGGTGGGTAATGTGCCTTCCCAGATGTAGAAGAAAACTTCGGAACACATTCATCAAAAATGACGTAAAGATTGTAATAGAATTTATCTAATGCATCATCAACATCATTCATCTCTTCCAGACAGGACCAATCCATGATTTTAAGCTGAACGTGTATTTGTTGAAAGTTTCTACGTCAATTGTATCCCAGATTTGAGTTAGATGGAAAGGCTGAGGGTGAAGACTTATGAAAATTTAAAGTAACAGCTAAAGCAGGATGATACGGATCCGTAGGTACAAAAGATAAATCATCACGTTCGAAATAGAGATTACATTCTACATTCGAAAAAGCCAGGTCTAAAAGTCTTCCATCACAATTTGTTATAGTATTAAACTGTTTCAGATCAAGTGAGTTAGAGCAGCAGGAAGGCGTAGTGTATTTAGAACAATTCAATGTTTCATTATTAAAGTAGGGAAGATTAAAATCACCAATTATAATAATTTGTTTATCCAAAAGAAATATTTCAAGACACTCGCATAACAGCTCAAAATCATGTCCCGATATACTGGGAGGTATATACAAAACTACAACTAGAAACATATTGCATCAAGAAAGCATTTACAGGCAACAATATCAACCATAGGGACAGTCGAAGTAGTAGTAGTAGTATCAAGAACATCATACTTAATTAAGTGAAATAAAGCTAGGAACACACCACCACCAGTACAACACATCGCTAATTTTTTTGTTGCCTGTCATTAGTGAGCAATTATTACAGTGCAATGTTTGTTTAGGATGTTTTATTAGTTGATCGGGCGATAATACAGGCGTCATTCGCTCGTAGTTCGTTTCATAGCGTCACTGGAATAAAAATAAAATCATTTTCCGGATTATTTTCCACCGTAAAGAAAGATCCCTCGCCTCGATATCAACAAATAAAACGGGGAAAACAAACACTGTATTATTATATACGAACTTTTGTCGGCGAGGGATTATTTTACTTTTGAATATTCGTTCAGTGTGCGTTGTTGTATGTGGAAAAAAACTTGTTGTTTGTCGAGCTCGTAAAACGACCGACTGTACACCTACGATTTTATCTCTGCTTCAGAATTCTGCCGGAAGGATCTCGAAAAGGCATTAGTTATAAACGTAAGGGAGCCATTTATTTTTGATGTTGTTGTTTTAAACTCATCTTACTTTTTGTTTCGGTATTGATTTATAAGAGAGAATGGAAACCTTTATAAAAACAAATCGATGTACAGATCAAGGCGGCGTATAAATTGGGCCGGTCAATATGTTTATTAGAAATGGAAAACACACAAGAAAACACTAAACTCATGCAAAACAAGGCCAAACTTAAAAATATAAACAATCACATATGAACAACGATTTAACAAAAAAAGAAAGCACACAACGCAAGAGAACCAGAGGCCAGAAACATTAAATTTGGTTACCAGGAATTAATAATTGATGGAAGAGAGTGGAAATGGAACAGAGATAAAGACGCTCTGCAGGAGGATACAAACAAACAGGGGACAAAAAACTAACTATAGACACCGCGGATATAACGATGACGACTAGGACAAACACAGGAATAAACGCAAAAGAAAGGTGCAACGTACAAGCTAAAGGAAGACACATGGAGCCAGAAAGTGATACATGGAAAGAAAAGAAAACACAAAGACACATACGAGGAGGAGAAGGAAAAGCGTATACAAATACGACAAAAGAAAGCGGCAATACAATGAGAAGTCAAAATTATTCAACAAACAAGGAACACGAAAGGAAGAAGAGGCATATTATTGGGTGGGGTATGTGGAACGTAAGAAGCATAATTGGAAAGGAAGATGAAATAATCGAAGAAATGAAAATACAAAACATAGACTTGTTGAGGGAAGGCTACCAAATGTATTGGTCTGGGACAGATGCGAGGAGCAGAGGAACGGGAGGAGTAGGTTTCTTTGTCAAAGCAAGCAAGGTAAAATCAATTATAGAAGAAAGATTTATAAGCGAGAGATTACTGGCGATTAAAGTGAAAATAGATGAAAGGAACATATGGTCTATAATAGTGGCCTATGCACCGAACGATAATGCAAAGAAAGAGCAGAAGGATGAATTTTATGAAGCTTTACAGGCAGAAATAGATAGAGAGGGAAGCAACATATAGATAATGGGAGAGTAGGAAAGGATAACACAGGAATAGAAAGATATATGGGAAAGAATGGGGAAGAAACTAGAAATGATAATGGGAATAGGCTGATAGAGTTGTGTGTCGAAAATGACGATGTTATTACAAACACAAAATTCATACATAAGTTCACCAGAGAGGTGTACTCGAGAAAAGAGAAATCCATTATTGATTACTTTATCATAAATAGAGACAATTGGAAAAAGGTAAAAGATGTACGAGTGAAAAGACATGCAGAAATAAGCAGTGACCACTACCTAGTGAAATAAAAACTCACGATAAATATACTAGACGCCAAGGAAGAAAAGAGGAAGAAGGTAACAAAAGACAAAATAAAGTGTTATACGTACAAGAAATATCAAGAATACATTATAAATAAAGAAATAGCTAATAGGATCAATACCCCAAAGGATATAGATGATAAATGGACCCAATTTAAAGGGATTATTCTACAGGTGGCACAAGCTGGATGCGGAGTAGTAAGAACTGCAAATATAAGCACAAAGAAAAGCAAATGGTGGACACCAGATATTCAGCAAAAAGTAAAGGATAAGTGCAAGACATATACATGCAAACAAGATCAGAAGAGGGTCATAATATATAAAAGCAGTTAAGGACTGAGGTAAATAAAATGGTTAAGCTTGCAAAGAGACAGTCATGGGAAGAATTAGGTCACAAGATGAGGGAAAACTACGCAGAAAATCAGAAACTGTTCTATAGCATGTTGAAGAACCTACGACAAAAGAAACAAATAAAATGATGGAAACATAATAACAGAGGAAAAACTAATAAGGAGAAGATGGAGGGAGCACTTCAAAGAACTAACAGCAGCAAATAGCGGAGCGCATAATTAATTAATTTTTAATATTATTGCATTTTCATTCATAGAATTTAGCTCGAAAACTTCGAAAAAAACGCGAGAAATAATCTACCACGATAAGAAACCATTTTTCGAGTTTAAAAAGGTCTAAAGCAACTTTCTGCCACGGACGGGTTGTTATTTCGTCTTTCAGAAACGTTTCTTTCCCGTTTTTACGGTTTTCGACGCATAAAGGACAGTTCCGCACTAGGTTTTCGATTTGCGAAGATAACCCTAACCACCAAACACTCGACTTTGCGCGATCTCGACATTTTACTATCCCCTAACTCGATTGGTAATTGTGAACGATCAGGCCAATCAGTTAGACTGTACTCTTTTAGCTTCTGGATTATTGGATCTTTAACTTGGTTATCGATAATTTCTTTAAGAAAATTATCTTTTACTGGTAGATACTTTATTATTGTATTAACATAACTATCTACTTCTAAACCTAACTCATTACATTTCGGAATAGCATTTTCTAATGGACTTCTGCTTAGCGTATCCGGTACCACTAACTGTTTCCCTGGAGTATAAATAACGTCATACTGATACCGCATAAGACGCATCCAAAACCTTTGTAACCTTGGTGTTAGATCATCTAAATTTTTGCTCATAAGTATTTGGATAAGCGGGTTATGGTCGGTTTCGAAAATTAGTGATGTTACTCCTGTAATGTAGTCCGAAAAATATTCGGCTGCCCAAGTGATCGCAAGCGCTTCCTTTTCTATTTGGGCGTAGCGTTTCTCTACGTCATTCAATAATCGTGATGCAAAAGCAACTATTTCACGGGAGCCATCTTTAGCTGCTTGCATTAAGACGCCACCTAAGCCATAGCAGCTTGCATCTGCGCTAACTATAATTGTTTTACTGGCATCAAAAAATGCTAAGTTAGGCGTTTGTTCCAGTAAACATTTGATTTTAGTAAAAGATTGTTCTTGAGCTGGTCCCCATAAAAATACGCAATCATTTTTCAACAAAGCCGTTAACTGTTCCAATATTGACGATTTTTTTTAAATATATTTTCCCGCGAAATTAATCATTCCCAACAATCGTAGCAGTTCAGTTTTATTAGTAGGATTAAGAAATTTCCTAATAGCTAAAACTCTATCAGGATCGATTGAAATTCCTTGCCCTGAAACGATATGACCCAGATATTTTACCTCTTCCACAGCGAATTGGCATTTTCTTTTATTTAACGTTAACACTTTTTGTGAATTCTTTCCAGAACCGATTTTAAAATCTCGTCGTGTTTCTCAATGGAAGATGCATGTATTAAAATGTCATCCACGTGGCATACAACACCTTCTAATTTGACAATATTTTCGAAAATTTCATTGCAAAATATTCGAGTGCGCAACTAATATCAAAAGGTAATCTTTTGAAATAAAATCTGCCAAAGGGGGTTATAAATGTGGTTAATAACTGACTGGATTCAGATAGTTTAATCTGATAGAAACCACTAGAGGCATCTAATTTTGAAAAATACTTTGAGCCACTTAATTGTCCTAAAGTATGTTCGATTTTAGGAAGAGGAAAATGAGATCTTAATACATTTTCATTAAGCTTCTTGTAATCACAGCAGAGACGTACTGTATCTCCTTTGGGCACACATACTATTGGGCTCACCCATTCAGTTGGAGTATTTACCGATTCAATTATATCTAATTTTAGAAGCCTGTCTAACTCAGTTCTTAGTTTCGGTCTTAATGGTAAAGGAACTGTTCTAGGTACTGATTGAACAAAAGGTTTAACATTCTCTTTTAAATTTATTGACATTTCCGTTTTAAATTTACCTAACTCATCAAATATTCCGGGATATTGTCTTGACACATTGTCGTGATTAAATTTACTTTTCGTCATACCAGTACTACAGCAAATAGTACTTGACCTATTCTCATTTTTATTTACATTGTGAATAGCTTTGGTAGATTGTAAAGCTTTTAGTTTAACAATACCTGCCCTAACTGGTATCGGCATCTGTAGCTTGTCAATAATAAAAACATAATCATTATAGAAATTATTTTGTAAGGTTAATTTAAGTTTTATCTTGCCTGAAACTTTTGTGACTGTGTTATCAGGACCAACTAATTTTTCGTTACTCTCCTTAACACTACCTCTTAGACTACTAGGCAAACTTTCACTAGGCATGCATGAAACATCAGCACCGGTATCTATTAGAAAGGCTATTTTATGACTATCGTTAATCATCAGATCGACAATCCACTGATTTTTTCTATTACTATAAATTTGACCAATAAAAATTTCATCCTTAGTGTCTATGGAATTCCCGCTGTTTATCTCACTTACCACTGACGCAACATCTTCTTCCGTAACTCCGCTGTACGTCTTCTTCTTCCTGCACACTGCACTCCAATGACCTTTCTTCTTGCAGGTTCTACAGGAACTGTCCCTTACTGGATATTTTTCTCGGTTGTGCATAGCTTCCAGGCCACACCACTTGCATTTCCCTACCGAAGTTTCCGATTGCGGCTTGGCGTTGTACTCTTTTCCGTAGCTTAGTTTTGGTTTTCTGTGACACTGCAGCAACTCCTTTGTAATCTTGTCTTAGGATTTTGTTTCTGGAATCCTGCAGCTCTGCTTGACGTACCATTAGTATAGCATCTTTCAAGGTCAATTTATTTAATAGCTGCATCCGTTCACTAACCTTTATGTCTGAAATGCCAACTACTATGCGGTCTCTTGCATCAATTCATCTTTCAGATTACCATAATCGCAATGCTCAGCAAGACTATGTAAACTGGTTATGAAAGCGTCGACTGTCTCTCCTGGACGTTGAATTCTTGTGTTGAACTTAAAGCGCTCGAAAATGACGTTACGCTGAGGCTCAAAATGGTTATTAAACCTTTCCATTACGTTGCTATACGTTATGTCTTTCGATTCGAGGTTGAATTGTAAAAATATTTCTTCCGCTTCGTTAACCATGAGGTACATTAACGTATCAACTTTCTCCTTATCTTTACCTTCTTTAGACGACCATCCACTTATAGACATATAACGTTCAAAACGTTTCTTCCAATGACTCCATCCTGAAGGTTCGTTGAAATTGAATTCTCCGGGCGGAGTTATTACGGTGTTGTCGGCCATAGAGGTTTCTCGTATCGCTTCAATTCGTGCTGAATGTTGATACTGAGCGTACTCTGCGCTCTGAGTTCTATCTTCGTAAACTTAACTCACTGTTAGTTTGTTGAAGACATCGCTGTCACCATGTGGCGTTAACTAATAAAAACCCGTTAATTTCGAACTTGTTTATTAATTTAGTACCTTAATGCTTACATACTGAACGCTTGTGTCGCCGTCATGACACCCCTTCTCTCTGTATCTGACATATATCGATTTGAATATCTGGCGCGAAAAGGCTAACAGCACATAAACATGGAAATTAACATAAGCAAAACAAAGACGATGATAATGGCAGGAAAGGAAAAGATACACAAAAGATGCCTGGAGGGAAGACAGCTACAATAAGTTAAAAGTTTTAATTATTTTGGCACAGTAATACAATAGAAGAAAATGGAAGGATAGATAAAGCAATAGCAGAGAGAATAGGAAAGACAGGAAGAATTTATAACATGCTTAAAGATACATTTTTTGGAAAAAAGGAAGTATCAAAGGAAATAAAAACAGAGATATATAAAAAAAGTAGTAAGACCTTCATTAGTATACAGTTGTGAGTCTTGGACGATTTCAGATAGAAACAAAAGCAGAATAACAGCAGCAGAAATGAGATTTTTGAGAAAAATTGAAGGAATTACAAGAAAAGACAGAATTAGAAATGAGGTAATACTACAAAGAAGGAACGTGAAACCAGTTAAGAGAGTTATTGAAGAAAGACAGCTGGGTTGGTTAGCGAGGGAGCGTTTTTATATTCGCGGAATGGGGAATAAGGGGTGGAAATAAAAAAAACCAAATTATTTTTGTTTTTCAATATATTCACCTGCAAGACGGATACATTTTTCACATCTTTCAATTAATTTATTTATACCCTCATAAAAAAATGATTTCTGTTTATCTGCAAAATACGCCGAAACTGCCTCCTTGACTTCATCATCGGCAGTAAATTTTTTACCCCGCAGCTCTTTTTTCATTTTCGGAAACAGGTAATAATCACTCAGGGCCAGGTCTGGGCTGTAGGGTGGGTGATTCACAATTTCGAAGCCCACCTTATGCAGGGCAGCTAACGCAACGCGGCTCTTGTGAACGGGCGCGTTGTCGTGCAAAAGCAGCACACCTTTCGTCAATTTTCCCAGTCTTTTCTCTTTAATGGCTTCTTTTAGTCGCTCTAATATTGAAGCGTAATATTCTCCGGTTATAGAAACACCTTTATCTTTATAATCAATCAACAATATTCCTTCCGAGTCCCAAAATACCGTTGCCATGAGTTTCCCAGCTGATTGTGACACTTTAAATTTCTTGGGAGATGCTGTGCCCTTTTTATGCTACTGCATGGAGTCTTGTTTGGACTCAGGTTCATAATGATGAACCCAAGTTTCGTCTCCAGTAACAATTCGACTCAATACACCATCCTTGTCTTCATTACAGAGGTCCAAAAATGCACGCGAACACATTACGCGCTGTTGTTTTTGCGGCGGCGTGAGCATTCTCGGCACCCATCTTGCGCTGACCTTAGACATGCCGAGATGATCGTGTAGGATTTTAAAAATTGTTGTATCGGATACTCCAACCATTTCTGCGAGTTGTTTCTTCTTTAGTCGAGCATCTTCGAGTAGAATTTTTTCAACTTTTTGGATAAGTGCTGGGGCGTGGTCACCTCAATGCTCCTGCCCGGCCTCGGGTCGTCTTCAAAGGATTCCCTTCCTTGTTTAAATAAACTATGCCACTTGTACACCATGGTTTTTCCTGGACAAGAGTCGCCGTAAACCAATGACATCTCATTGATTATGGTCGCGACTGAGTTTCCTTGCCTGGTAAGGAACTTTATAACGGCACGATATTCGATTTTTTCCATATTTCACTTTTCACTCCTGATTATGTTACTTGGTTGACGATAGCTCAAAGACTAACTGTCTAATAACAATGAAACTTCGTATTTATACTAATTATGAGTCGCTGCACAGGCCACGCTCCCAATGTGCCTAATCACCCCCCTACAACCCGCTCATTCCGCGAATATAAAAACGCTCCCTCGTATATAACAAGCATTCTAACAACTAAAAAAAAAATCTAACACCGACCTAAAAACGTGATTTAAACCGATTAATTTACACCGTCGTATATTTACCCTACATATACCATCCCTAAGTTAATGTTCTTATGAATGTCGTCGCGGTAGTCTCCCAGCATAAGTCCACATAATAATCTTAATGAAAGTATTTTCTTTTTATAAAAAAAGGGGGGAACCAACGGAAAGCGAAGACGGCGAAAACAAAGAAGACGCGGCCGAAATTGCTTCCGAACCGCCTTTCCGTTTCATTACAGCCTGTATTTGCACGTTCCAATCCCTAAGTTACGGTATAATTCCTGGTGATAACGCAAAAAATTTACCGCGGTAAGGTAATGTAATCTCCATAAATTTATCTACTACATTCGCCTAGCACGCAATTCTGAAGTTTTTCTTATTTTTTTCGACACAATTTCTAAAACCGAAACGAGCCACTTAGAAAAAAAAAAAGAACAAATAAAGACTTAGAGCGGTTGAAAATATCCGAAGCAGCCATCTAGATTAATGGTTGTAATTAATGTGGTAAAACTTCACGATGGACTTTTTTTAATATTGGTTTTCCAAAAATCTAATTTCTCTCCCTCTTCTATTTCGTAAGATCCTAAGTGCATTGCCTTTGAGTTGCGTAGTGCTGTGCATGCGGAGACGATGCGTACGTCCCCTTCCTCGCGAAAACGGCATTCTGTTGTCTCTGCTAACCCAATTACTCTCATATGATTTCGAAGGCGATAGTGACCTAATAGGATTCCTGTCAGTATGCGAAGTTTGTGTTTGCTCATGGTGGTGAGTTCATTCAATTTGTCCTGGTTATTTTCGCTTATCTCATTCCATGTTGATCAAACCAGTGCTCGATTCTCTTTTGATCAGCTTCCTTTTTAAAGGCCGTAACAGGGTAAGTATGGGTTGCACTGTTTTAGACGCTATAAGAAATAAAATATTTCGGTTTCCGTCCGTCACGTGACCAATTTTTTTTCAAGTTTTTGTTTTTTGAATTTTTCTATTAGTCCAAGAGCCCGTGAACGCCAGACTTACGTCATAATATCAAAGCTGATTTTTTTTCTGTGTGAAGACACTATAGTAGGTAACAACGTTTGGCTACTATGAACTTCGAGTCGTGGGCCCTTCGACAGGTAACAGGTAGCAAAGGTGTGAAAAATTGCTACTTAATTACGTCATAGTATAAAAGCTGAAAATTTGATATGTTGTAGGGATAATTATAACAAACCACCATCCCCATTGCCAGACATTTTGCGTGAGCCCTTCCCTCCGCCAAACACCCTTGAAGTTCATTATGACGTAATTGTACTTACGTCATAGTATAAAAGCTGAAATTGAAATATGCTACTTGAGCAACTATTTGAAAATGTTCCCCAAGCAGCCCGACACTTTCCATGGTCCTAAAGCCGTGCCAGACACAGTTAAAAAAAGACTCAAAATTTCTTTGTATTTGATTTTCTAGAAGAACGGTAGGTCGTAGAGAAAAATTGTAGAGAACAATTATGTCTACAATTTATCTCGTAGAAACCTTGAGCTGCGACCAAAATTGCACGAACTAGAGGGCGTTGGAATTTCTAAAAATCACTTTTTTCGTTTTTTTCACGTTAAAACATAATTTTTGAGGTATAATTTGAATAGGAAAGTTGTAGAGCTAAAAAATATATACAAAATCGTTTGTATACTTTTTCTCATACGATGCACCATTACAGCGATACAGCGTTTTTATTTATTTTTTCATTCTTTTCATGAGCCATCGGTGGCTTTTCGCGAGTATCGACTGAATAATAAACAATATAATAAGAAAATAGTATTTATTCATATATATAGTAGAGTCACAATAAGGTGAACACCCCGTAAGATAAACAGTTCGGTAAGGTGAACAAATAAATTTTTATACACAGTATTCTATAAGGCGAACAACAGCCAACTCTATAAGATGAACCAGTTACATATTCCAGATGTGTACTCCTATATTTAGTAGCCAGTGCGCGCACTTAGATGACTCGATCGGAGGAACCCCTAATTATGATGGCACAACGTGTTTGTGATTGAACGCCTGCATTTTACTCGTGTATTTTGTTGAGTTATTGTGTAGTTAGTGAAGTGTACTAAGAACATTAATAAATAACACAACTTAATGATGGTAGAAGTGCAAGTTCGCTTTCACGTGAAAAAATTAACAAAAAATTGTAAAAGCTCTGTCAAATACATATGTCGGAATTAGTAAACGTAGAAGAATGAAACGAGCAGAAAAACCCAAAATGGAAACTGCTTTGTATAGATGGTATCTGAAACAACGAAGTAAAAACTTACCGATATCTGGTGCAATGCTAAAAGAGAAGGCGAAACAACTGCACGAGACCTTTGAAGAAAATACAACTTTTGCTAGTAGTCAAGGCTGGTTGCAGAATTTTAATAAGAGATACGGCATTCGACACTTGAAAATTTCGAGTGATAAACTTTTATCAAATGTCGTCGCAGTTGACCCTTTCAAGAAAAAATTGAGCATTTCACGTGATCAAATATACAACGCCGACGAAACCGGCTTATTTTGAAAACCACCTAAACATAAAACATTCGTGGCTTTACTTGAAAAAATTGCTCGGGTCGAAAAACTAAAAAAGCAAAAAAATAATGAAAATTATGAAAATTATTTTAAGTGAAATTTGTACATAATTTTATGCTCTGCAACTCTTTTAATATCTCTAAAAGTTGTTCAGAGCATAGAAAATGACAAATTTACGAAAAATCGTCAAGGGATTGCCCGATGGTACATGAAAAGTATGAATGAAATAAAAACGCTGTATCTCTGTAATGGTGCATCGTATGAGAAAAAGTATACAAACGATTTTGTATATATTTTTTAGCTCTACAACTTTCCTATTCAAATTATACCTCAAAAATCATGTTTTAACGTGAAAAAAACGAAAAAAGTGATTTTTAGAAATTCCAGCGCCCTCTAGTTCGTGCAATTTTGGTCGCAGCTCAAGGTTTCTACGAGATAAATTGTAGATATAATTGTTCCCTACAATTTTTGTTCATAAAATTTTTCCCTACGACCTACCGTTCTTCTAGAAAATCAAATACAAAAAAATTTTGAGTCTTTTTTTAACTGTGTCTGGCACGGCTTTAGGACCATGAAAAGTGTCTGGCTGCTTGCGAAACATCTTCAAATAGTTGCTCAAGTAACATATTTCAATTTCAATTTTTATACTATGACGTAAGTAGAATTACGTCATAATGAACTTCAAATGTGTTTGGCGGAGGGAAGGGCTCACGCAAAATGTCTGGCAATGGGGATGGTGGTTTGTTATAATTATCCCTACAACATATCAAATTTTCAGCTTTTATACTATGACGTAATTAAGTAGCAATTTTTCACACCTTTGCTACCTGTTACCTGTCGAAGGGCCCACGACTCGAAGTTCATAGTAGCCAAACGTTGTTACCTACTATAGTGTCTTCACACAGAAAAAAAATCAGCTTTTGTACTATGACGTAAGTCTGGGGTTCACGGGCTCTTGGACTATATGTATTAATGGTTAAAAAAGGATCTTACATTTGTGTTTTCATATTAGTAATGTCATAACCTTATAATCTGACTTACAAGTTTTATACTGTTTTCTACGTCACCTTGCGTTTTGGTCACGTGACTTCCTCGGGCATTTTCAACTCAAAAAATCTCGAAAACCACAAGTCTTTGAAAAAAAATAATTTCTGTTTCATTTGCCGGCGATCTCAATCCTTTATAAAATGTTTAATTCCTGTTAACTTTTGAGAAATCTAGGTTGTCTATTGAATCCGAGTCAGCCAACATTTCAGCTAAATATGATATCGCTTGCTTATATTGATATGAACCAGTGAATAAAATCTTCAGCTCCTTATTTGTCATTTCGGGAAAATCGCTCAAGTCGTCAAAGGTAATGATTTCAAACGGAAGTTTCTTGCGCTGCCAACTTGGCTTCAACTTCTGTAGCTAACGTATTCTCAACATCTATCTGACTCTTCATTCTATTTACTATCTCGTCGGAGTAACTAAGATCAGATGTAAGTCGTTTTCCAAACTGATTATGAAGAAATGATGCTATTTTGAAATAAATACCAATTTTTGGAAGCATTTTACTAGCTAATTTTTTGTCGAGAAGCTGGAATTTTTGTTTTAACTTACCAACAGCCCAACGAATTTTTGTTACAAACCGAGATTCAATTGATTTCGCAGTTGTTAATTGTTTTTGCTTACCTTTCAAAGCTGGCATTAGCACTTGAAACCCTTTACCTTCTAAATCAGTTTTCACGTCACGAAAACTTCGGTCCAGTACGAAAATATCTCCCGGTGCCATCAATTGCCTAAGCCTTCTGGATCACGTACAACTTCTTTCAAGATAGCTGCGTCATTTACATTAGCAAAATATGGTCCTAGCATATCAACTATGTAACCACCAGTCGTGCATATGGTAAATGGTTTACATAGAGGTACGTTTTTCTGTCCAGAAAAAGATTTTCTTTGAAATTCATTGTTTGAACTTTACCATCACAAATTAACACGGCCTTGTTCGTCGTATTATGCAGTTTTTTTTTAAGAGCCGTAGTATGGTTTTCAATAAGGTCACTTCTATTTGCCACTGCAATACCAAAACGAGGAAGAAGCACATCTGTCCCCTCCCCTCCCATCGGACAACCTAATTGTGAAATAAAAATTTTCAAAAAAATTTTGGTTTTTATTTTTTTACTCGAAGACCGTTCAATATTCAGAGCTGAAAATTTGGCTGTAGGCGACTTTTAGGGGGTCAAATATATGCCTTAATTTTCAGCCAAAAATCGCCGAGGGCCGGCAACCCATACTTACCCTTTCTCCAAGTAGAAATATGCTATGACTGATCCCGCAAAATGGTTTGATCAGGATTATTATCTCCTGTTTCCGGTAGTTTCATTCAAGATTAAACTGGCCGGATCTTTGCATACCGTGTATTTCCGCCTGAAGGATGATGGGGAATTTCCGTAAGCTTTCCTGTTCAGTTCTGTGATCGTGTTTTGATTCCATCCGCTCATGAAGCCTAGTCTCGTGACAAAATTCTTTGCTAGGCTAAGTTTCTTCTTTTGCATCACTTTTAAAACAGCTGTTGGGCATGTTTTCATTGAACCAATAATGCAAACGCAGGCCAGTCTTTGTACCTTTGAGGCGCATCTTCGTTGTGGTTAGACTGGCACTCCAAGCTATTGCCTCATAACTGGTACTTAGTCTAACTATGCAAAGCTCTTGGGTTGCACTCCCAATTTTTCTTTGCAAAGTTTCTACAAACAATCAGGGCTCTTCCATAGAAGCTTATTATCTAGTGTAAAACCTAGATATTTGGTCTCCGTCTTTCACTCAATGCTCTTCATATAACGCAATAGCTGATCAGATTCAAAGGAACCCTACTATTGCAACCAGACTTGGTTACTTGGTAATAGTGTCAGATTCGATTAAATTTCCTGGCAGCAATTTATAATATTTTTGTGTTGAGGTATCTTCAAACTTATGATGAAATTCACACTTTTTTGTAACTTCTTCACGTCCATCAAGTTCAAAGTCTGAGAAAACATCTTTTTTTGGACTGCAAATTGTTTATGCAAATTGTTATGCTCGTATATTCAAGCTAGAATGCTGCTAAAATAAAATCAAAGAAGTAGTCAAGGAAATCTAGACCTTCCATGCTTGCATGTGATTACTACTGCTTACTGAATGTGGACTGGAAATTTTCAGCAAGGCCTACATTCACCTAGGGGATGAAATCCACATTCCATTACAGCAATGAAGACTGATTCAGAACCTCTATTTCCTAAGACAGGACCTTGAAATTCGGCTTCAAAAACGACTAACTTGAGGCACAAAACTGTAGAAAAAATATAAATAAAAAAGTAGGATAAAAATTTTAGGATTTTCGGCCAATGATATAGATATTTCGGAACAAATTGAAGTAAAAGAAAAAAAATTGATATTTCTACTGGAAATATAATTGCCAAAGATATTTTAGATCACTGTCATGTTTTGCGTAAAACACAAATATTGTTTTTCTCTACAGAAAAGACGTTTATTCTAGAAAGATTAAAGTTTTGGTATGGATGGTACGACTATTTCTTCTTCAATAGAAAATCTTTAAAATTTTAATGAAGAAGGAAAAATAAAGAGATTTTTTACAATAACTGAACTATTCAAATTTGGTTAAATGTTCGTATCTGTTTTTGAAACGACCTTGACACTTACGAGGTTGTATTTTTTTCTAGAATTGAATAAAAAAATTGTAATGTATGCCATCTGCCAAGGACTATAAGATAGTTAGGGAAATTATGTTGTTGGGCACCACTATAGAATCAAACCATTTTTATCGTTTATGCTCGCTTGCTTTTTCAATACCCTGTTGCCATTCGAACTAGAAGCAGCAAGTCATTTAAAAAGACAATAAAGGACAATAAGGTTTCTATCTACAGAAATGTACATGAAAATGATGCAATGTTTCCGAAACGATGTACATTCTTTCAAGAAAGTACCGGGAATTGGTCAATGAAACACAAAAAACACACTCTTAAACAACAATTATTGGCAGTAGACGTCTGAAATTTTGACATTTGTTACAAAACATGTTGCCCTTGCCGACCAATAAATCCACTTCAACCTTCACGCGCCATCTCGAGTTGAAATTAAACTGATACAAGTCTATTTATTCCAAAATTTGCTTGTATGTAATTAAAGCTACGCATCTCCTAACCTAAAATTTAGAATTTGCCATATTATAAAATAATCACGACTAAAATAAGCACCACGTTAAGTTCTAATTTACGGAACAATTTCCTACGCCGACGTACAATTTTATTTAGGCGGCGAGAGAGCGTCTTACATTTTCATTTTTAACCGTACTCTCTTAATTATCAAGGGCTGGCTGATGTCGTACCGTTAAAGATATAATAACGTCCTTCGGAATATATGCGTAAGCGCCGGTAAATCCGAAACGAAAAAGGGGTTGCAATCCGCTTTGGGGTTGAAGATTAACGTCCCACAAATAAATTGCGTTAAGCACTTTTAATTTAATAATAATATGAAGAAAATTTCGAGAGAATCGCAAAATTCGGCGACGACGACGAAGGCTAAATTTAATTTTATGATAAAAATGTGGCATTTCTAAGAAGTTGCAGATAAAGTAAAATTATTACGGCAAAGATAAATGATGACAGAAAAAGTGCAACTCATTTATTGATTTTCACTATACAGAGTGTCCAAAGTTAATGATTCTCCATTAGCAACTTTCTTATTGTTGATATCTTTTATTCTAATTGAGATGGTTAAAAACAAGAAAAAAACAATTGAACATTAATAGGCATCCTGCATATTTTGTAATATTATTAAAGAATAGAATATTCATCAAAATGTTCGTTTTCGTCGCAGCAACTTAAAGCTTTGTTTAAATCGATGGATTCTTTTAGATTTGTATTCCTGTCTATCTCACACAATGTCGTTATTGATATCCTCATCTATTTTTTTGGATGTTTCATTCATATATACTTTGTGAGTAGCCAAGGGTTAAGTGATGTTGTGTTTTATGACAGATATTCAAGCGTTTTGTTCTTCAGAGTGAGATACAAGTTTTTATCCAAAATCCAACATTTCGTTTGATTATCTGCAACAGTTTCGAAGTTATTTATTTATTTTATTTATTTATTGTCTTTGGTAGTTGACTACACAGACATTGTCCAATACGTTCCGTGAAATATAACATTTTCTATACAGAAACACACATATAAAAATATAAAATGGTAGCAACACTACACGATAACCGATGTCCAGGGGTTGGGGAGCAAATGGCGCCAATTTGAGAGTCGCCAACCCCTGCCGATATCAAAACCGAAGTAGCTAGAAAGTCAGGAATTGATCAATACTATAAAAACACCGGTCAATTAATAGTATATTATGCAACGAGCATTTAATGATAGCCATTAACACGTTCACATGCTCTATGCATGTGCCAAGCACGCCCGAAGGCGTTTTCATCAGCTGTGCATGAGAGACACTACCGTTTGGCTGGCAGTGGGTAATAGATACTGTGATTGTGCTGGCACTTGCATAAAGGTCTAAACTACGCATGTGTTGTGTTGGTTTTAGTTGTTGCGCGATTTCAACTGTATTCGGGGTAGTAAAATGGCGGATGATATTGCAGGGCCGTCTAGGCCTAAAAGAACAAAATATGCGAGACATACATCTCTGTCAGATAAAGAATTAATAAGTATATTAGAAGACGATAATGTTTTTGCTTCATCATCGGACGATAACATAGACTGCGATGACGACAGTGACTTTTCTTGTGGCGGTGATGATGGTGCGTCTGATAGTGACAATGACATTCAACAAACAAATATAACCACGCAACCAACAACAGTTCAACGTAACCCACCAATAAGTGTTCAAAACAATCCACAAAATGTTACTCCGGATACGGTTGTCTGGCAAGATGATTGTAGTTCGCTGACTGTTCTCCCATTTACTAAAATAGAGGAATTGCTTATTCCTGTTCCTGGCGATAAGCCTATCGATTATTTTAGGCATTTATTGACGGATGATTTCCTTCAAAGCATAATTGAGCAAACAAATCAGTATGCTATCGAAATATTTTTATCCAAAAAAGCAGTCCAGGATAGCTGCTTGGAAGGACCTGGCTATTGATGAATTTTTAACTTTTATCGGTTTGCTTTTGCACATGGGAACAATAAGGATCAACAGAATACAGGACTATTGGAAGCAGGATGAATTATTTGGCTTGGGAGCGTTTGCAAGAAACATGTCCAGAAACAGATTTCTTCTAATTCAGCGGTGTTTACACTTTGCAAAGAACCCTGAGCAAGGTGAAGATAAACCAGCTGTTAGACTGTTCAAGATTAGGTCCATAATAACCTTTTTCAATCAAAGAATGATGGAGGTTTTTTATACAGGGATGGCAGATGATTTAGGCGGAGAAGGTCACACGGAGAAGGTTGTGATGGATCTGTTGAAGGAGAATATGAATGCAAGACATATTGTATACATGGACAACTTTTACAACAGTTTCAGATTGTCGCAATTGTTACTGGAAAATGGCACATACTGCACCGGTACATTGCGCATAGACCGGAAAAATTGTCCCAAAGAAGTAAAAGCGAAAAAGCTCAATGTTGGAGGAACTGTTGCAAAATATGCAAATGGCGTAATGGTAGGGAAGTGGCGTGATAAAAGGGATGTCACGTACATCTCTACTGCTCACAAAAATAAAATGATGGAAACCACAGATCGAAGAGAACGACCAAAATTTAAACCACAACCTATAGTGAAATACAACAGTTTCATGTCTGGAATAGACAGACAGGATCAAATGCTTGCGTACTATCCCTGCGAAAGAAAAACAGTCAGATGGCCTTCCAAAATCTTCGTGCATGTTATACAGATGATGCTCATCAATGCACATTATCTTTATAACAAATATTCCGGCTATCAGTAATAAGAAAATTATTGAAAGATCCTGTTCATCCACCTTCCCTACAAAAAGGCGAGCATGTTTTGAAACCGCGAGAAAAACCAAATGGGAGCAAAAGGATTCCTCGGAAACCATGTAAGACCTGTTCTGAAAATAGAAGATGCACCAATACCATCTATGTGTGTTCCATGTGTCCAAATGAACCAAGTTTCTGTTTGGATTGTGCAATTTTGACACATAAGTAATTTTAATATTTGTGTTCATTCTTAAATGTTTATTTTTAAATTATTTTTATTCTATAAATATATTACATTACAAAATCACGTTTTTGTATCCGAGAAATTGGTACGCCTTGAGGCGTGCTATGGCCACTGACCTAAAATTTATTGCCCATTGCCGGGCACGGCTTCAGGCGTGTTTTTATAGAAAACTGCAAAATTAAGAACGAACCACCTTTTCAACCTAAAATTAGTATAGAAACCAACCAAACGATTTATTAAAGCTATATTTACTGTCCGGCTGCAGGGTAACTAACTCCCAATAAAGGTCGGCAGCGGCATATTCAAATAGATACAGAGAACTGTCAAGTTTGATTAATTTTTATATCTGTCAGATATGTAATCGCGGCCATATTGAATGTCGCATTCCTATTGGATATACACCTATATCGTAATGAAAAATCTGTATTCCTATTGGATTCAACTTGTATCATAATGAAAATCTGTATCGTAATGGACATCATTAAAGTACAGCTTCATCATATCTAATAATACAATTAAAGTATGCGAGTAGAAAAAAGTCTTTTTATACTTGCTTATCAAAATATGTCATTTCCCGGCTGGCATTTGCGTGTGGGAAAGTGACTTTCCAACACATGTGTTGGAAGTAAAAATTGCATTAAAGAAATAAATCACCATTACAGGAATAAAGTATAATGATGAAAATGTCTATTTCACCTAAATTTGGTGCATTACAACTTATAAATTTCATAAAATTAATTAAAAACTATAAAAAAAAGTCAATGGCGCCATCTATTACATACCTATATTATTAAATGCTGACTCAAAACGACAACGAATTCTTAACTTCAAAAATAATGTATGTTTTGTAAATTTAGTATTTACTAAGTTTTGTTGTATCAAAAATAGGTATATGTGGAAGTGTCTTACCGAAATATGTGTTAGGGGTAAATATTTATTAATTTAAATACAATAATAACAAAAATACGTAGGGGAAAGTTGTCCAAAATGGGGACGCTAGTGTATTTTTTATTATAAATAAATAGCAAATCACATTAAAATTGCCGCCTATTGCTTAAAGGGTTAAGTGGTTATACCAGTATAAAAAAATAAGTGTTGTTTAGCAAAAAAAGCTCGTTTTTCCTGAAAATGAAACACATAAATAAAAAAGGTAAAAGTCCCCGTTTTGAACAACCGCTCGGGTAAAACGGGGTCCTCATAAAAAACAATGAAAAATTGTGTGTTAGTAATTTTTTTGTGCTTCCATTGCTTAATGAGCACGAATAAACCATCAAACAACCAACAATAAGTATCAAAATAATAATAGTTCTCATATTAAATTAAAATTCCTATTATTTTATTACTTAATAATTATTACATATACATATATGTGCTATTGACGAACGCTTACAGTCTTACAGAAATCACACTCGAAAGTATCGCCGTCTTCTTCGGCGTTTGAACACGCTTCGTGAGCCCAACCAGAGCACCTTGAGCACTGTATCCACCCTTCTTTTTGTTTAGAGTCAGAGTACAATTAATTACAAAAAATACACGCCTCATCGCTATCCTCTTCTTCTTCTTCAGACGAAGACGACTCAGCCCCTTTTCCACGTTTTATTTTGTTTGTGGCAGAAACGACCGTCATCCTATTTAATCTTCTGCCGTTAGCGTTAGGCTCTTTATTCTCTTTGATATGCATTGTAGTTGTGCGATCTTACATTAATGTTTTTTTGGGGGCTTTCTTTTTTTCTTCTTCTTCATCTTGTAGCTCCTTTTTGTAGGGGGACGATGTAAGAATAACAGTTTTACCACGCCTTTTGTCATTTCTGTTCTGAATTCTCTTCTCTTCTCGCGGTAGAGGCCTAAGCACACTTGGTGAAACTGTGAAGGATGTTGAAGGTAGATCAGTAGTAGGCTCAGACGTTGCAGCTGCCCGTTGAGGCTCCGCTAAAATTAGAGGTCTCTCTGTAGTCTCAGATGGCGCGAATAAGTAATCAGGAAATACATGGCGGTTAAAAGGGCAAATACCAGTTTTTTCAAAACCTTTAACGGCTGTTTGAACTGAAGCGGCTCTTTGGAAAGCAGCATTGTACAATTTTCCCACTTGCCCAATGGTTACTACACGACCTGGATGACTAATTAACCACTTTCTTACTTCCTGTTCATAGTAGTTACTAAGCGGAGCCATGAAAGTGACGTCAAGTGGCTGAAGTCTATGCGTGGTATGAGGGGGAAGCAAAGCAAAATAACATTTTTTTCCCTTGCAAGATTAATTAGCTCTATACTTTTGGAATGTGATGCCCATCGAGGATTAGTAAAACAGGTTTTTCGGCAGATGGATTGGAAAACTCTACCAAGAAGCCCTCTGTTGTAATCCATCCGCTTTCATGAAAGTAAGCAAAAGATCCCGGTGGCGTGTCGTCCAGTAAGGCCGGATTTTCCCTTTCTCTTGGGAAGACGAACATTGTAGGCATGTAGTTTCCAGCGGCACTCATACACGTTTCCGCTGTAACTAGTGTCCTCTTTCAGCTGAGCTTAGAGAACCTACTTGTTTCTTACCACGAAGAGCGAGAACTTTGGACTGCTTGCTGGGAACAGTCATGATACCTGTCTCGTCAACGTTATATATATCTTTGGGAGAAATTTTGTGTCTCTCCAAAGTTGACTGTAAGAGATCAAAAAACTTGCTAACAGCATCACGATTAAATCCCTACGCTCGGGCCATGGATGTTTGTTCCGGATTGCGTAAAAACACCCTAGGATTTCTTTTAAGGAAAGCGTAGAGCCAATCCTTTCCAGCAATTTTCTTGTCTCTGTTGAAGCCATGATCAATGCTATTTGCTTCGGCCAATTCAAATGCTAAGTGTCGTAGATCAGTCAACGTGAGGCCAAATAGCCGTTCCTCCATGGTACATATGTGTTGAACTAATTCTTGTTCCTGTTCCTTTGAAAACACACTTTTGTATCTTCCGAGCCCCTTTTTGGCAGCATCCGTAGACGATAAGCCTTGTTCACGAGCATTCTTCACACGCCTTTCAAGAGTTGTTTGGGGTACGCCGAAGTTTACAGATGCCCTTCTATACTCGTGGGGGCGCTGATGTAAACGTCAAAAGTGTGTGCTAGCTGTCTGATCTGTATCTTTTTAACTAAAATAAATAGTTCAAATTTAAACTGCGTAGCATTAACACGATCGCACACATGCGAATAATGTTTTAATTCATTCAATTTTTCTTTATACAATACTCTCTCAATCTTAGAGTACGATAAACTTTTCAAGTTAGCATCAGCCCCCGGATTCCGAGATTACGATACGAACTCGGTTTCGAGACGACGATCGTTTCGATGTCGTATTGTGATTTGCGATTCCGAACAACAACCGCATCGTATTACCCAAATATTCGTGCATTTTCGGTGATTACTAATAAAAAGATTGAAAAGCTCGTACACATTGGGAAAATTTGTCAGATTTCACGATATGCTATTGGCAATACTGAACAAATGGTGAATAAGTTATTGTTATTGTTTTTTATCGTACATGTCGAAATTCGCGAAAGAGCACTAGGATGTCGTTTTAGAGTATATGGAAAAGTATCCAAATTTATTAAAAGGGCAATTTAGTGGGCCAAACAGTAGAATAGAACAGAAAAGGTTATGGGACGAATTAGCAAATAAATTAATAAATAGCCTAGGCATTCGAT
Source organism: Holotrichia oblita (assembly GCA_023690525.1). Taxonomy (NCBI): domain Eukaryota; kingdom Metazoa; phylum Arthropoda; class Insecta; order Coleoptera; family Scarabaeidae; genus Holotrichia; species Holotrichia oblita. The sequence continues at coordinate 216,459,181 of CM043015.1, read as the reverse complement.
ACTGATGCTTCTTTGCAAAGTGGACACACCTATATTGTGTCTTAATGTATCTATTAGCTCTCTAGCTACCTGTTTTGGTAACCTAATTAACTCTGTAAACCTATCTTCACTTAAATGATAAAAATTATTACGTGCGCGATTTTCTATTCGCCTTCTCAGCAGCATTAAATTTTGCTGACGGCGACGAACAGCTCGTCGAAATACGGGGAACATATTTTAAAAAATAAACTAGAAAAAAACCCATGTCATAAGTCAAAATGTAGGTAAACGTATATTAATTAACGTTGGCAAACACTAAATAATGATAATACTTTATTTTAACTAAAATCTTATGCACACAGTGCGCATTAAAAAAAATAACCGTACTCTTGTATTACAAAATACACACCGCAGTTGAATATCAAATGAGTAAAAAAAGTAGGAATATCGGTAAGAAACATACTCAAAGAAGGATAGAAATAGAGCTCGACACCCCTTTTGGTTTCGAGGACGAACTGCCAATAATTACGAAACGACTACGACTTTTTTGTGTTCGGAATTCCGTTTCTTCGATTAAATATGGTGGATTCAGTTCGGACCGTGCATTCGGAATTCCATAATATTTACGAAAATAAACATGCGGTGGCAACGCTGTAAAACGAAGCATCCGAATACGATAGCAGTTCTGAATTCCATTTTACGATATAATATGGAGAATCCACTTCGTATCGGGTACTCGGAATCCGGGGCAGTCATGTTTCTTCGCATATGTACGGTCTCCATGTTTCAGCTGCGTACGATAACGTAAATATAGAAATTCTAGTCAACGAGATGCTGGAGTTGAATGTCCCTAACTGACCATACTTAATCTACTCAGCCATAGAACCGTGTGCACAAAGTCGATAAAAGAACTCGTTGGCCCTAGGTGTACGTCGCGAGGTATCCAGCAGGGTTCACCGCTCAGTACAATACTTTTTAATATTTATATGAGCTCCTTACCAAAAATCCTAAATAACATCGAGACTGTCATCTATGCTGGCGACGCAGGCCTGCCAAGAACGTTAGTGTGGTAATGCAAGAAGTAGATGATTGGATGTTCCAACATGGATTATCTATATCGCCTTAAAAGTAAGGGCGTAATCTTCAAGGCAGGAAGTCAACCAACACAGATGCCACCGGTGATTGTCAACGGAGGCAGAGTTGAATTCGACACGCTGATAAAATTCTTAGGTGTACAACCAGGGTCTTAATATTATGAAATGTATGGCCAAGTCTGAATGGGGAGGGAGGGAGGCAGATCAAAAGATCATTATGCAAATGTACTATGCATTAGTCAGGTCGCATTTTGATTATTCAGTCTACTCTAATACCAACGGATCCAAAACGTAGGGCTTAGAATAGCGATGGGAGCAATGCGTTTGACGCCCTTCATGCAGAGGCCTGTTCTCTCCCCGTTAAGTGTAGAATAGACCAGACAGCAAACAATTTCGTCATCAAACACATGGTATTGAGTTCTGATCGCATTAGAAGAGCACTGGAGGAATGGAGCGTCATGTTGCGAATTTACCCAAACTTTAATAAAGAAATCGTTCCACCTGTGATTAAGGTCTATAGATGGGTTAGAAGCTTTAGAAATTTGGATATCCAGGAATTTCTGGCATGCTACAGCTTAAACCCCATTGAAATTATGGAACCAATACAAATAATTATTAATGAACAGCTGTCAAAGAACACAACAGGTATAGTCAAGGAAGTTACTCAACTAATGAGCGCCAACTTTGCGCTGAAGCTCCCTGAACTGCATTTTTCAGAAAAAGGAGCCTTATCCGAGGAGTGTGGCATTTGTGAAGCCGAAGTATTTGCTATTCTTAGAGTCTTAATGGTGGCGCAGCAGCATTTTCTTTGGTTCTCTAAAACATTAACACAAGTAACTTAAAACATTTGTGGACTGAAGAGCACAGACTATCTCCTAAAGGTCAGTGATATACAGTGGTATCGAGCAGCCGTACAGAGAATCCCTGGTTTCATAGGATGGGATGCCGAGGTAGAAAATTTATTACGACTATGTGCAAGCTAAGATTTTGGCACAATCAGTTAAAGTCCCATTTGTTTCGACTCCACCTAATAGAGAGCCCGAATTGGGATTGTGGCGAAGAAGAAGATGCTAACTATATCTTTTTAGATGCCAACGAAGAGCTCAACAAATAAACGCCCTCTAACAGGAGCTGCTGAATCACGGATTGCATCCTCCTTTCGATATTTCTAGTATTTTGGCCAAAGGAAACGAGAAGCTGTTTATCTTATTATATAAATTCATCAAAGCAAATAATCTTATAATCTATAAATACATCCAATCCTTGCACCTTTTGTCACTTGCACACTAAACAAAATATGTAGAACATTGAAGTAGGTAGTGTATTTTGCTATCGCTTTCGCATGACAATACAATTTATTTGGACACATTAATGTTTCATGAGGATGTGGGTATTTTCCAAACGAGCTTTACTGCTCAATCCTCGTGTGCTCGGGAATAGCTGAGTAGATCTCTTATGGATCACGGTGTCAATAGAAGAAGAAGATATATACGGTCGATGTCATGTTTTGGCTCAGTAGCCGCCTGACGTAGAAGGAGGGTGTTGGTAAGCAGAGATCTTATTATAAGTCCAGCCAGCGACAAGGACAGAAGGATGTTAAATTTACCATAAAAATTGCAATCATATGTTTTAAGATAATTAATTAATTTTATCTCATTAAATATGTACAACAACACACCCAAACAGTGTAACAAAATTGCACCATTAATTCAACATACAAGACGAAGAAAACCAGCCAGCTAGGGACATTTTAGAGAAAAAAGTTGGTGGTAATAAAATCTACAATTTTACGGTGACTCTGTATACCACGATTTTTGACCGGACTCGTAGGAAATTAATCCTACATTGACCGTTATTGACAATTGCAAATCGCTACGTGTTTCCAGAAGATTGGAAGACAATTGCAAATCAACGACTACATATACCCGTGAGCTTGCAGCAAACCGTTGAGCTAGTATACTAAGGAGACGCTATAAAGCATAAGCTATAAAGCATAAGCAGTCGATAAGTGTAGCACCAATATGGCTACCTCACCAGGTTCGGACTACTGAAAATTATAAGTATAATTTTACCCTTACGATTGATGATGAAAACACAACGACCAATGAAAAGTTATGTAGGGTAGGGCAATATTCTACAAAAGCACGGGTTTGGTGGCCGCAATTAAAGTAGATCAGAAGAAGATCAAACGACAGTTACCGTTAAATGGTATGTTGAAGATTGTTTGCCTACTGTTTTCAAGAAAATGCCAAGAAAGAGAATCGTCCCATACAGCAGGGACAACCGTTCAGTATTTAGCGGAATCAAAATTATAAAACATCCTCCTTACTCATCTGATTTGGCGATGTGTGGCTATTTTTTGAGCTCAAAAACATTTGAGAGGAAAACGGTTCCTGTCAGAAGAAGAGACGGGCAGGACCAGCTGGTTCAACGCTTTTAAACTATATGGAAGGAGATAATGGTTAAGTACATTATTGTAAATGGCAAAATTACTTTGAATATATTTAAAATAAAAATTCTAAAAACTTGTATTAATCTTTCGATTTTCAATAATTGCAGCTTGTCATGTTGTTACAATCTCCATCATTACTTAAATTTTGCCAATCCTCTTTAGAAATTATTAGTGATGTTCCCTATACATATAAGCACATTTATTCTCTCTACTACTCATTATCTTATGTATGTATACACATTTCCATACGCTCTTCATCCTAATTAATTGACAACAAAGACAACTGTTGTATCGTATCGGCGCGTCGAGAAAATAATAACGTTATAAATTACATTCGTAATTCTGAATTAATAATCGCTTTGCCGGTTCGTTCGTCTCGATGTAGATGGCGCTCTCTTGTACTGTCATAATGACGTGGAAGCGGGGAAATTGGCAACGTGCGAGAAGCGTAATTAGTCAGGTAGTTACTGGATTATTCATCGATGCGGAATTATACGATTCTGTGTCACGAGTCCGTTCCTCCATATTCACTATATCTTTAACGTTTACTACGGTAGTTGTATCGTGCACAACGCATAGTTTCGCGGCGCTAAAGGATAGTAACCGACGTCATGATTCGGACGGAAATGGACTCGTTACGAATGTATTCAGCGAGATCTCCCTTAATACACGTATTAGAATTACTTTAATCATCTGTATGTATCTGGAGAGATGTAGGCTACCGTCTGTTTGTCGTCTAATAATTCTTAGAGTTTACGTTTTATGATTTTATGAGCACCGCGCACCTTTATAGCTGAACATGTGGCGATAATGTGTTCTGCAGTTTTTTCTGCCAGAAATGAAGTTCTGCTTTTTTTAGAAGAACATCCTCCAAATTCAAAGGATATCATTTTTGAATTTAGAGGCAGGTTTCATGATTTAACCTGGTTGCTCAAACTACGAGGGAGCGTTTTTATATTCGCGGAATGAGCGGCTTGTAGGGGGTGATTAGGCGCATTGGGGGCGTGGCCTGTGCAGCGACTCATAATTAGTATAAATACGAAGTTTCATTGTTATTAGACAGTTAGTCGTTAGTAGTGGGACACAGTCGAGAGCCCCAAATACACCTAGGGTCAAGTTTTCCTCGGGCGGCCGAAGTGGCGCACCAAAAACTCGTCCTGGCTCTAACACCACCAAATCGTCTGTTGACCTGTCTGGAAACGCCAAAGTAGCGATACTGCTGGACGCTTTCCAGACATTGTTTACTCAAATTGAGATGGTATCAAAGGTGCTCCACCAAGCCTTCCCGAGAGAAACACAAACTCAACGACCATGAATCTGATCTCAGACAATCAAATTCCCGCAACTGTCATCTCGGCGTGGAACGCTAATGGGGTTCTCGACAAGCGTAATGAGCTTTCGATCTTCCTTACTGAGAATAACATCCATATCATGTTGATAGGTGAAACTTGGCTCAGGCCAGGGGACAGATTGTGTATTCCAAATTTTAACACCTATCGGGCCGATCGCTTGACGGGCAGAAATGGCGGCGTTGCTATCCTTGTAAAGAAAGACTTACCTCATGAACCGGTTTACGTTCACGGACTCCACTTCCTCGAAGCCGTGGGGGTCCGACTTCCCATCCGCGGCGTTGGGCCGCTAAGCGTGTTCTCGATCTACGCTCCGCCCGGGCGCGATTGTGATTGGAATGATCTGGATCGCATGATATCTGGGGGTGGACCGGTCCTGATGGCCGGCGATTTCAATGCGAAGCATTGCTCGTGGGGATGCAGAACCACGAATGGGTATGGGAGGAGACTTTATAATTACCTCTCCCCCATCCCAGTCTCTGTACACCCCCCGAACGACCCGACTTTTTATCGTCCCGGCGTCAGGCCGGATATACTTGATTTTGCCATCACAAAGAACATTCCTTTCATCTTGGATGTTCAGGTTCTTTCTGACCTCTCATCTGATCACAATCCAGTTCTGATCTCGTTTGGGGCGGCGGTCGGGTCCGGCGAGGCGACCTTGCGCCGCAGCATAAATTGGAAGTCCTTCAGGGCGAATCTGTCATCTCTATCGCCTGAAATAAAAAACGATTTGTTAGACCGCAACGCTCTCGAAGACGCAGCAAGCGGAATCACTAGGCGCATCTCTGAAAACATATCTCGTGTTATATCCTTTAAAACACCGGAAAGAAGCAATGATCTCCCTCAATCGCTTAAAATCCTAATCTGGGATAGGAGAAGGGCTAAAAACGTGCCCAACGTACCGCTTATCCTGCAGACATAACCATTGCTAACGCTCTCTCAAAAAAGCTTAGGGACGCTCTGCGGGAGCACGCTGAGGCCAGATGGTGGAATAAGATCTCCACCCTATCACAGGAGGATGGCTCGCTGTGGAAGCTCACCAAGGCCCTGAAAATAAATAAAAACAAAAACGAGGGCATCAAGCCGATGCAGAGACCGAAGGGCGTGACTTACCTTCCCTTGAAGAAGGCCGAACTACTGGCCGACCATTTGCAGTCGGTTCATGAAACCGAATATGACGACGACTCCTCCGACGAGGAATTGGAAAGCACGGTCGAAGAATCTATGGAAGCCCTACCCAACATGCAGGGAGAGGATCTTGCTCCCACCTCCCTTTGAGGAGATCGCTCAAATTATCAAGACCCTTAAAAACGGCAAAGCCCCTGGAAGGGACTCCATAACTAACATGGCCCTTAAGCAGCTCCCTGTCAACATACTTACCGATCTGGTCCAAATCACCAACGCCGTCTTGCGTCTGGGATATTTCCCGGAGATGTGGAAACACGCTGTTGTGGTATCGATCCTAAAACCCAACAAAGACCCACTGTTCCCACAGAATTACAGACCAATCTCATTGATATCTTGCCTCGCAAAGATCGTGGAAGCAGTCATCTTGGCCCGCCTCAAGGAGGAATTCTTTCTTAAGGAGCTCGTCCAGAAAGAACAGTTCGGCTTCCGTGAAGCCCACTCGACGGAGCTTCAACTTTACCGCCTGACGGAAGCAATCCGAGATACCCTTGAGCAACGAAGAACACTGGGCGCGGTCTTCCTGGATATTGCGAGAGCATTCGATACTGTTTGGCATGGGGGTTTGCTGCATAAAATGATGACAAAGGGTATTAATCCGAGCTTGATAAGGGTGATCAAATCATATCTTAGTAATAGGACTTTCTCAGCACGCCATGGAGACAGCCTCTCATCCAGCAGACCGATAGCGGCGGGTGTGCCGCAGGGTTCCCTCCTCGCACCCAGTTTATTCAACATCTATATGTCAGACATGCCGGAATCGCCCGGGGTTGACCTGGCAATATACGCTGACGATACGGCTTTGTACACCTCGGATACAGATGAGAACATCCTCTGCCGCAGACTCCAGCAGTCGCTGGACAAAATACTGGCCTGGGCTTCCAGGTGGCGTCTGAAGATAAACGAATCAAAATGTGTAGCAGTTCGGTTTACGAAAAGACTAGGACCTCCACCCGAAAACATTTTCGTAGATAACTTCAGACTCCCCTGGAGCCCATCGGTCCTCTACTTGGGAGTCATTTTAGACTCACGTTTAACACTGCGCTTGCATGTATCCATGAAATTCGATGCGGCAAAAACTTCCTATACCCGTTGCTTTGCTCTAGGAGTGGCCTGTCTCTGAGAATCAAAGTCCTAATATATTATACGTTCCTCCGACCTATTATTAGCTACAGCGCTCTACCTATCTCGAGCATGGCGAAGTCACACCTCCAAAGGCTGGAGACATTACAAAATAGGGTTCTGAGACTGATAACTGGAGCACCATGGTTTGTCCGAAATATATAACTCCGCGAAGATCTTGGGGTCACAACAATGAAGCAACATCTGACAAGCCTAGCAGCGAAGACCAAGGAAAGAATTGCGAGATCTGACAATCCGCTGCTAAGCAGGCTCATCGAGCTTGACCCCGATAGGCCCCCACCTAGGGTTATGGTCAGAAGAGCCCTAGCAATCGACGATGAAGAGCACGCCTAGGAGGACCATATAATCCAGAGACTTGGTCTCAAATAGACAGCGAGGACCCCCTTAAAATTACAACCATCCAGCCTAGAGGAGGCTTTCCAAGAAGAAAATAGGGCTTAAGAATCACCGTTCGGCCCTAGAAAAGCGAAAGAAGTTAGACAGTTAGTCTTTGAGCTATTGTCAACCAAGTAACATAATCAGGAGTGAAAAGTGAAATATGGAAAAAATCGAATATCATGCCGTTATAAAGTTTCTTACCAGGCAAGGAAAATCAGTCGCGACCATAATGAATGAGATGTCATCGGTTTACGGCGACTCTTGTCCAGGAAAAACCATGGTGTACAAGTGGCATAGTTTATTTAAACAAGGAAGGGAACCCCTTGAAGTCGACCCGAGGCCGGGCAGGAGCATTGAGGTGACCACTTATCCAAAAAGTTGAAAAAATTGTGCTCGAAGATGCTCGACTAAAGAAGAAACAACACGCAAAAATGGTTGGAGTATCCGATACACCAATTTTTAAAATCCTACACGATCATCTCGGCATGTCTAAGGTCAGCGCAAGATGGGTGCCGAGAATGCTCACGCCGCCGCAAAAACAACAGCGCGTAGAGTGTTCGCGTGCATTTTTGGACCTCTGTAATGAAGACAAGGATGGTGTATTGAGTCGAATTGTTACTGGAGACGAAACTTGGGTTCATCATTATGAACCTGAGTCCCAACAAGACTCCATGCAGTGGCATAAAAAGGGCACAGCACCTCCCAAGAAATTTAAAGTGTCACAATCAGCCGAGAAACTCATGGCAACGGTATTTTGGGACTCGGAAGGAATATTGTTGATTGATTATAAAGATAAAGGTGTTTCTATAACCGGAGAATATTACGCTTCAATATTAGAGCGACTAAAAGAAGCTATTAAAGAGAAAAGACGGGGAAAATTGACGAAAGGTGTGCTGCTTTTGCACGACAATGCACCCGTCCACAAGAGCCGCGTTGCGTTAGCTGCCCTGCATAAGGTGGGCTTCGAAATTGTGAATCACCCACCCTACAGCCCAGACCTGGCCCCGAGTGATTATTACCTGTTTTCGAAAATGAAAAAAGAGCTGCGGGGTAAAAAATTTACTGCCGATGATGAAGTCAAGGAAGCAGTTTCGGCGTATTTTACAGATAAAAAGAAATCATTTTTTTATGAGGGTATAAATAAATTGATTGAAAGATGTGAAAAATGTGGTTTTTTATTTCCACCCCTTATGCTCCATTTCGCGAATATAAAAACGCTCCTCGTAGCTTACTTGTGTGACATTTTTGACTTCCTGAACGAACTGAATAAAAATTTACAAGGCGATAAAGTAGAGGTTTTTAAAGCGAGTGAAAAAGTGGAGGCAACAATAAAAAAAATCCAGTTTTGGTTATCACGATTGAACAAAGGGAACTATAGCTGTTATATTACACTGACCGACTTCAAAAACCAACATGGATGCGAAATTCCAGATAAGGTCTCCACAGTAATCAACGAACACCTTTCAGCTTTGGTAGCAAACTTAAAGGTTTATTTTCCGCTAATCGAATGCAATAAAATGTCGATAAGAAACCCTTTCCTAGTTAATATAGAAGAAGAAGAAGCCCTGAAGCTAACCGATTTATAAATGCATTCTTTGATTGAATTGTCTTGCAGTTCCACATTGAAAGACCGCTTTGGTCAAGAATCGCTCATAAATTTTTGGCTCAGCTGTCGCAGTGAATACACCAGCTTAGCAGAGAAGGCAGTGACATTTTTAATGCCTTTTGTGAACACTTACCGGTGTGAAGCCGCCTTCTCAAGTTTAGTGTTTCTCAAGAACAAGTACAGAAGTAGACTGGACGTCGAGAAAGATCTGAGAATAAAACTGTCCTCCTTTTCTCCAGATCTGAAGCTGTTGTGTAGTGAAAAACAGCACCACCCATCCCACTGAAACCAAAACCAACGTAAACTACTTCTGTAAAATTTAATGCCTAATACTATTTTAAAAAAATAATATCTTTAATATTTACGTCTGCAATATTGTACTACTGTACTGTGTGTGTATGTAATACATAAAATAATTATTTTTTTATCAATGTAAGCTTCATTTTTTATAGCTTATACCTATCCATGATTCCTGATGCAATATTTACCTTTGTAATATTGAACCACAGTATTGTAATTCATAACTAAATAACTTGGGCCTTGTGAAGATTTCACCATACCCTACCGGTCCGCCAGTTAAATAGTTTGGGAAACGCTGCCCTAGGTAGTAATCATCGTTACTTTCGATTTCATCTGGTACTAGTCTCAACTGATGACTATTTCTTCTCTTGGTATAATGCTTTTCAAATTACGACTCATTAATATTTGAGCAGGCGTGTAATTAATTCCTCAGATTCCTATAATTCATATAATTTCCTATAATTTAGTAATCCTAAGTAAATATCAGATTTGTCTTAATTTTTTTCCATTTTTTTTCTTCTGTATTCTACTTGTATTACTATACGTATTTGATGCTCCTCTGAGTATCTTCTATACTTCTATGTATTTTGATTTTTTCTCACTTTAAGTTTTCACCTGAGACCATATTTGATTAAAATATATATGTTTGTGTTTCTAATACTTTATTATTTAATACTTAAATATAAAATACAAAATACATTCTCCTAATCCTAACCTACTACACACTCTCTTTTGTCCAGACACAAAACTGTGTGCATTAACGATCACCTTCTTGACGTTACAGCCACTCATAATATGCAAGAAAAACGCGTCACCAAGCTAGTTCGCACCCAAACCTACTGCACGCTGTAACATCTTGTCTTTCAGGAATTTGAAAGTTCACTCAGATCATCAGTTGCTGCTAGTATTGCATATTGCCTACTTAATAGTAAATAATTGACATATCCGGTAACATCATGCCCCTCTTTAAAATTTTACAATTCGCATAAGAATGTGCGCAACCATAATATGTGTATGTATGTAGGTATAATGTATTTATAGGTAATGTGCCGTATGCACAATTCAATTACATATGCACGTTATGCACGCACTGTTAGGTTGTCAGCATCAGTTACTGTCCTCATATTATCTGCGAAGGTCCACTTACGGCATTCGATTATGTCGAGGAATAATTACAAAGGCTAATAGAGCTCAACTACACATTAAAGGGTAAATTGGAAATCTATCGAATTACTAGATCACACGCGGAGTATTATTAGCGGAAAACAATGCGACAACATACCAATCGAATTTATAACGCATTTCACGACGGCTGCAATGCAACTATCTTCTAAATTTTCCAATCAAGAATTATATTTGTTTTGATTTTGTGTGAGTGCTGCTTACGAACAAATTAGTAGTTGGACAAAGAAACATAAAATGACGCTTGCGCCAGAAAAAAACGAAGGCGTTGATAATAAAACTTTTAAACTAGAAGGAGGTAATGTAATCCCCGCCCAATCCCATAGTCTACTTCCCAGACAGCACAATGGCATTTTATAAATGTCCATAAGATGTCTGAGTCCGATATTCGGAACGTCTTATAGATGTCTGTTTACGCCTGAAGGACGTCCATAAGATGTCGTATAGACATCCGATGTTACAAATGTAAACTTTTGTAAGACGTCGTTTTACAACGTCTTATGGATATCTGTTTTGGATATAATATGTTAGACATAATTATCTAGTATTCAAAATAATGCACTGCATAGCGCACGTTTAAGACAACAGTACTGCTACAAATATACCTACCACAGTGGTCTTATGAATGACTTTATTGGTGTTTCAATATTCATGACTTTTGCCCTGTCAAATTTTGGACACATTTGAATTAAAAAATCAGGCATGTCAACATAAAGTTTTAAAGTATTTTCTAAGCAAGATTGACGACACTGCGATAGTTTTAAATTATACTTCAAATTGTGACAGCTGACAATGACAAACCTAAATTAGAGAAGCTTACAGATGATTATTTATTCAATATGTTGGAATTACTAACGCAGAATGTTTGTAATCGAAAGTTACTTCAGAACTAGTCGAAAATTAGATAAATAATGTCATGATTGTCATCATCAATTGTCACATCAGAGATGTTTTCATGGTGGCCACTAACTGAAAAACGAAATTGCAATCAAGCCAACACAAAAATACCCTATGGTATTGCGTGGTGTTAGCAGTCTTTGTACTTCAATAGTTGGCCGTATTTTCATAAAGGCGCTGAAAAACGAAACTTCATCCATGTAATTATACAGTGCTTTCTTTTAACTGTTGCCATAGGGTATTTCCTGGTAAAAATTCAACCCCGTGTTAACTTTTGTTCTGATGACAATATTTAAACTATTTTTGGAACAAAGCTGGAAGATTCTTTAAACTATCGGATAGATTACAATTCAATATTCTAAACTGTCGAAAGTCTTGAAAAAATGTTTTTGTGAAAACTTTTTCTTGCCACTATCATTTCTACCAGGTCTTGTTTTAAAAAATAAATAACGAGACCTCTTCGAGGCTATGACTAAATTAGCTTTTGGAAGACAGAACATACAAACATTTATTTATAAAATACAAACTGTAGAAACCATTAAAGCGGAAATAACACAACAAATTGACAAATATTATCAGTAATTATCAAAGGAATTGTTGTTGATCTTGAAAATGTCTTCGAGTGTTTTGTTGTAAAGTTGTAATGGAATTACAAGCTTCAATTATTCTTGCCCTTAGTTCCTCCACAGTTTCTAGTTGACCTCTTATGAGGTCGTAAACTTGTGTTCCTAAATGCCCCCATAAGAAAAAATCGAGTGGTGTTAGGTTAGGACTTCGAACAGGCCACTAGAATGGTCCATATTGACTAATCCAACTATCAGAAAATGTTTCGTTTAAAAACTCTCTGACGATGGCAGCAGAATGGGCTGGTACTCCTTCCTGTTGATATATTATTGCTGCATTGCATCTCAAAGCATCCACCTACTTATGCTGGTTCAAATTTCGCTCAATAAAAATGGCCCTACTAAGTGATTCCCTAAAATTCCAACCCACACGTTAACTCTATAACGATATTATTGCTGCTATGTGTTTCTTGTGTTCTGTAGGGATTTCCTCTTGCCCAAAACTGTCTGTTTTGTTTGTTAACTTTGCCATTTAATGTGAACGAACTCTCGAAAATAGAATGTTATTTAAAATATTTCGATTTTCATAAATTTTTTCCATCCAGAATTCACAGAATTCCATTCTTGGAAAGTAATCATGAGATAATAATTTCTGCACATTTTTAATTTTGTACGACTTAAATTTTTCCATTTTCAAGACTTTAAAGCAGCTGCTTCTTCAAGCGTGAAATTCTTCAGCCAGAGAAGTAAGTGTGGTGGTGTCTTCTTCTTCAGCCGCTACAAAGATATTCATTCTTAAATCTTCTGTAATAACATACGAGTTTCTTTTCCTTTTTTTATGTTCATGATTTAAACAACCCATGACACGAAAAGCATTATAATATTTGAGTATTACAGTTTTACTCGGAATAGGACAATCGAGATATACAGCAGCAAAATTCAGGCTGATTTCTCTACCAGACATGCCTTTAATGAATACAGTTACAAGTTCAACACGTTCTTTTAGTTGGGAAAACAGACATTTTAAAATAATTTGTGACATTTATAAATTATTGATCTGTCAAATTATGTATATTCATTACCTTCAAGTTTGAAGAGTAAAATTAGTCAAATAAAACTACTTGTGGTTGTTCAGACAGTATGCTTTCTGTAGTCTTACTGGTGATTCATTACGAAAAGAAAAATTAGCACCAAATCTGCATTGCATCATAAGTTAACAGGGAGTATAACTTTTACCATGCAATTCCCTAAGACAACAGTAAAAAAACGCACTGTATATAATTTGAAAAATACTCCTTTTCTCCAGTATGAAAATATCGATTTCAACTAAATTTTATTTTATGAATTTATATTATTCCGCAAAAAGGTACTACAGATATAAATATGCATTGTTTATTAATAAAATTAATAAAATTTTACTTATTAAAAAAATATTGTACAAACCACGTGCGTGAAGACCATTTCCAGTGCTCGCGCTCTAGCTGGAAAAATTATCTTCCCACACTTGCTATGTGAATAACTAATATTTGTAATTACACAGTTCTAAACGAGAAAGAAAATAAGATGTTATACAGGATGAGTTTTTTTTAATGTTTAGCATTGGGATCTCAGAAACTACTGGAGATATAAAAACGCTTAAATGGGGAAAGATGCACAGTTTTACGAGTTTGACTTAAAACTGCTTTTGTTTCTCCGATAACTTTCATGACTTAATAGATATTCAAAGGAAACTAAATTTTACGATTTTCTTTAAACATGCTTAGCATCGTTAATAGTAATTTTAGAGGAAAAGTGTTCAGACAAAAGTTCTAGATAATTTTACGCCAAATAAAACTATGTAGCCAATACTTTTTTTTTCGTTCACCATTATCGAGTTATGACACAAACTTGTGTTTTTTTTTAATGGAAACCATAGTTGGTTTTGACATCATTAAAAAGCTTATTTTTAGCTGATTATAATATGAGGTTTGATATGATTATTTTAAAAAATAAAGAGGATATAGACATTTCTATGATTGTTCACTTTATAAGATAAAAACTTAAAAAAAAATGTTTGGTGTTTTGTAATTCAAAAAACGAGAAATCTGAATTACAATAGTGGTCATTGGAGCAGTCGAGATAAATATACTAACATTGCTTTCACGTTGACTCACAGAAGTGAGAGCTGTTAATTTTTACTTTCAAGTCAATTGTCAAACATTGACAATTAACTCTTCATTAATTTAATTGTAACTTAACTATAAGCGGTGCAAACGGCCGTTAATCATAAGTTTGCATTGGCTATGGATTTGTTTAACGTAGAAAAGCATGATATGGTTAAATGTTACATTCAGTGCCAGAAAAATTCTAGCAAATTATGGTTCGTTCGTTAAACGAAAATCAAAAAAAGGGATGGATGAAGATAGAGAAATAAGCATATTAGCAAGTGTCGCTCAGAATCCATCTACATCGAGCCGACAAATTTCAACAGAAATAGGCTCCTCTCAACGCACTATTGTCAGAGTGTTGAAGAAGCATAAATTTCGTCCCTACAAATTATTAGTATCACAAACTTTATATGAAGGTGATAACATCAGACGAATAGCTTTCTGTAGATGGTTTAAAGATCAGTGTCAAAACGATCCACACTTTTCAATGAAAATATTATGGACTGATGAATCTCGTTTCACAAATTGTGGAATGTTTAATAGGCACAATGAGCACATAAATATGGTCTCAAACAAATCCACTTCACATTGAACATAGGAGACCACAAATGAAATTTGGGTTTAATGTTTGGTGTGGTGTTATAGGATCAACTGTTCTTCCTCATTTTATTTTTGATGGATCACTAACTGACAATCTTAATTTTTTACAACAATATTTCGAAGAAATGTTGGAAAATTTAAATTTAAGAACCCGAGCAATGCTGCAATGGTGTCAACATGACGGAGCGCCCCCGCACAATCAACTGAATGTTAGAAATTATTTAAATTTGAACTTCTCTAATCAATGGATAGGACGAAATGCACCAATTGAATGGCCGGCTAGATCCCCTGATTTATAAGTTTTGGATTTTTTCTTGTGGGGTGTACTAAAGGACACAGTATACAAAAGAACATATGAAACAATCGACGATTTAAGACAAGCTGTCTTAGTTTCTTTTAATAACATCGATAGGCGTAAAGTCCGCAATGCTACAAATTCAGTTGTGAAGAGATGCAATTTGTGCATTAATAATAATGGAGGTATCTTTGATCATTAATAATGTTGTGTGCCCTTAATAAAAGTTCTTATAGTTCTCACTTTATTACTACATAAGATTTCAAAATAAGTTTTCGTTTGGTTTGTATTTTATCAGTTCGAAATTCAATTGTTTTCCATAAAAACCATAAAAATGTCTATATCCTCTTTGTTTTTTAAATCCCCCGAGCCCATGCCAACCATACACCTCAGTATACGTTTCTGGCTAATGAAGAGATGATGGGCATACGATGAACAGCCCCAGAAAACCGCATACACTGCAGAGCTCAGTCTAGCGTTCAAACTAGAGCAATGTCGTTCCAACCTCAGATCACAGTCGACCAGAGTCCCAAGAAACTTACAACAAGAATTCTGAAGTAATGACTTACCATTACATCTAATATAGGGGCTAACAGGATTACGAGAATGCCCAGCTTTAAAATACAACATCTCCGTTTTATCCGCATTCAAGGGTAATCCCTGGTCCGCGCACCAGGTCATCATTTCTTTGATCGTATCATTTGTTCTAATGATCCCACTATAATACAGCTGGTATCATCGGCATACTGCGACAATACACAACTGTCAAGGCTCAAACAGAGATCGTTAACATATACGTTAAACAGAATTGGCCCAAGAATTGAGCCTTGCGGTACACCATGTATCACACCCCAACACTCCTCAACACCCGCAATACAAACAATCGATTTTCGACCCGACAAGAATGATCCAAGCAGTTTCGGTGCAGTGCCGCGTACACCCAATCTCGTAAATTTTTGAAGTAGAATATTATGGTCTAAGGTATCAAACGCCTTGCTCAGGTCAAAGAATAGTCCCACTACGCTCTCTCTCCGATCTAAACCATTGTAAACAGCATTTAAGGAATTGCATGGCACGTTGACTTACCGCCAACAAATCCAAACTGATTATTACTTAATCACTTGTATTGAGAGAAATAAGATGTTAATCTAAGATTAATTACTTTCTCAAAAATTTTTGTGATGGCAGAAGGCAACGATATGGGACGATAATTATCCAGAACATCAATAGCTCCTCCCCTTATGTATGGCTATAACTTTGGACGTTTTCAGCTCATCTGCAAAACTTCCGCTTTCCATACTCCGGTTTATCAAGTGAACCAATGGCTTTAGGATATTACAAACTACAAACTTAAGAAGAAAGCAGGGAACATCGTCAATCCCAGCAGAACTCTTAACAGATATTTCTTTAATAATTTTCATTACTTTACACTCATCAGTGGGAAATAGGTATATATTGGTATTAACTAACTAGAATTTACAATTAAAATATTATAGAATTGTTTTTTTTTAGTTATTTCAATTGCTTTTGCATAATGATCCTTTTTCAGTTTGTACAAACTCAAAATACTTGAGTCACTGGTGTTCTTGTATAAAGTAGACAATTCACCAAGTTCTTTTGCATTTGTCTAAGTTCATTATTATACCATGGCGATGAACGATTTTGCTTTACAGGACATTTGATAAGTGGAAATAACATATTAAAGTGATTAATAGTACATTGTAAAAACTCTGGAATTGTATATTAAAATCAGCGTCATCATATACGCCGTCCGAAGATTCAGAATTTAGTGCACTTTGGAACCGTACAATATTTTCCTCAGAGAAGCTACGGGAGTAACAAAATTTTTTCATTAATAAGCCATGAAAGTTATCGGAGAAACAAAAGCAGTTTTAAATCAAACTCGTAAAACTGCGCAGGAAAATACCGTTCTACGTTTCAAACAAACTATTTTATTTTCTTGTCTATATGTACATACATACGTAAGTTATGATAACAAGCATGACAGAAATATGATCAATAAACGTGCACCTAACTCAAAAATTATTTAAGAAAGATTGAGTACGACATTATGGAAGATGACAGCAGATACCGTTGATGTCTAACGGATATGCAAAGTATGCGTATGGATCGTGCATTAAATTTCATGTATGAACGAGTTCTCCGTTATATTGTAGGAACGATCATCAATTCATCTTAGGCAACCGTCCATCTCGACTGCGACGGCTGTGCTGACAAAAGAGCAAACTCGGAATGTAGCGGTTTACGAACCGCGAACGCGTTGTATTGTGGGTATTGACATGTCGTACACACTCCCCAAACTTCAGATTGATGACACTTCTAATACGTCGTGTAACAATAACCCAGTTCACTCCAAGAATAGTAAAAAAGAGGGTTTAAAATATAAAAAAAGTTCCACTTATTTCTCCGTATAATTTCTGCGGTTATAATCTTCAACGAGGAAAACAGAAAAATCCAATTAGCGTTTCCTTTCCGAAATTTCAATAATGCTTACCTTTCCTTACGAAATTACTCCACCGTTTCAGTCACGCGAGGAACAATTTGGCAGCTCCGTAATAATCTTTCTCCAAAGACAAAAGTTCTTTTTAAGGCAGGTTTAGTGGTTGTGGATGTACACAAGAAAAAAAGTCCTTTTATAGAAGCCGTCTCCATTGTGTCATCGGTAACCCTCATTAAGTATACGACTTTTAACGATAGAGGACCCGGAGAAGAAGGATTAAAGGAAATTACGTATCGAGGGAAATATATTCGTCGTCTTTCTTCGCTAGAAAGGAAAGTCTATAGCGCAGTTTTAGAAATTGTCAGTGGAACTAAGCGTTGACTGAGTTGAATAATAATCATCACAAATCAGTTTTGTTATCGTCAGAGTTACACGAGAGAAATAAATTGAGCGTGATTATTGGGGTTTTTACCAAATTTATACGCCACTCAAAATAGTATTAAATCAAAATATCAGAGACCCAATCTATAGAGAGTGTCGTGGTCACTTCGTGTCCTGTCGTCCTGTATATCGTAAACGGAAGAATTTAGTTTATGAAACTTGTATTAAATTAATAAACTTTATACTTGCCAACTTGTAATGATCGATAAATGTCATTTTGCTCGTGTAATTAATTAAAAGTTTCCAAACAAATTTTATAGTTTGCGTTTTCATTTTAGTTTTTAAAATTATACTACATACACAATTTCAAAATTAAGAGTTTTCTACACGAGCCTCGTTGATTAAAATTTCTACAAACAATTTCTTCGTTTTGCACATCCATATCTATCGTATCAGTTTTTGACGTAACAGAATCATTAAAAGTTTCTTACTTTAAAGAATTAGTTTGTAACGAGTAGGGATATTACGCTTAGGTGGGTTTATCAATGTAAATAAAAGTGTTAGGTAAGTAATTGGCAGATAAAATTTAGCAACTACAATGCTTTATCTTGCAGATAACTTCTACTTAACACTCAATAAACGTTTGATTGTAATTATCTTACGAATAAAATTTTATCTGCAAGTTAATTTATTTATCTTCACATTGATAAATCCATCCTTTGTAAGATGAAATTTTTGCAATTGAATGATTTTGTTTGAATTTTCTATAAATATGTTGTATCTTTCGGGTATTGCCGTGGTTGTTGTAAACAAACTTGACGTTTCGCTGATCATACTGTCAGCTTCTTCACTAAAGTCTTTACAGAACTTCTTCTTCAGAAGAAGCCGACAGTATGATCAGCGAAACGTCAAGTTTGTTACAACAACCACGGCAATACCCGAAAGATACATCTTTATGTTCTATTCTTACTGTGGTGCGAAGGGGTACTATGTAACCCTACTTTATGCGTAATGAAAGTCCGTTGGCATTATCTGAGCGAGTTAGAGCGAGGAATGGTTATGGGACATGGGGAGTTGAACCATGGGACAGTGATTAAAATTCAATTAAATACATTTTTGGTCCTTGCAGTTCCTCCGACTGTTGCAGGTAGGGGTAGCATGCAAATTACGTCTTTTACAGTTATTTGGAAACGCTCATCAGATTCAGGGTCAAAAACATGTGTCATTCGTATTCCTTGTAATTCTTTGCCACGCTTTTAACCGAGGCGACAAAGTTCTTTAGCATCTTGCCTTTCCCATCAATGCACTGACTTAACAGATAATCTCCTGGCTCAATGTTTTCATCCTCCAGTCTCTTTTGCATTTTGATATCTCCGACTTTTTCTTCTAGATGTGTTTCTTCGGTTTTGATGCTGCTGCATTTTTTCTCCCACCACGCTCCAGCTTTCCTTCTTCTATATGTTTTTTAACAGGAGTATCTGTCAAGATCCTTGTTGTTACTCATCTTCCACCTCGTCCTTTTCTAGCCTGTGCTTTTGGTTCCTGAGTAGGTTGGTGTGTCAATTGGAGCCTTTTCTATTTCTTGCAGTTCACTTTTTTTGGATCGATCTATCACATATGCTGTGAGGAATTCATCATCTCTAAATATATGAGCATTATATGTGTTTTTTAATGTTGCATCATATTTATCAAAAACTAGTAAATAACTTTTATTTGACACATTTTTTATTTTGCCTTGTCAGTTTCGACACAATTCAGATAAACTTATTGGCTTATGTAGCTGTAAACCCCCCATATTTTACTTCGACGTTTGGCAGAGGAAATAGACAACCTATGTACTTTGTAATTATTCTTTAAATGTAAAGATAATCATGAGAAAAAGCCATTCCTTTTATTCCCAGACGAAAAAATATATTTTTTCACCTAGAAATCGGGAAGAAAGAAGCACGATTACAGCGCTCTCCCAAAACGCGGCGTTTACGTGAACTACATGCGTGACGTATGATACGGTGTTTATGTCTGGTTTATGTTATCGAAATCAATGAATTGACTACTTGTGCCTTGTATTCGGACGATTTCTTTTTATTTTTTAAAGAAAAATGGTTCACTGCCATGAGGAGAGATGTACCTTTGGCAGAGAAGACTACAGGATATTGTTGTTCTGATCATTTTGATGTCAGTACAAGTACCTAACCTATAAATCTCCTTTACGAGTAGTATGGTATTAAAATTAGTGATATTCTGCAAGTATGTACAGTGGCGGAATTAAAAAAAGCGTACACTCAAAATGCCACACATTAAACCGTTCTTTATTTGACAGCTTACGTCAAATGCAAATAATTTGTCAAAGTAGTAAAGACAATAATGAAATTTGAGTTTGCTTCAGAAAACACAAATAGTTACATTACTGTGATAAAAGTACCATACTGAGGGTGAAAAGAAAATGGCAGCAAGAAAGAGTTGTTCAAAGAAAAAATGAATCCGGTCGGAAAAGGGTAACAACTCCTGAAGACGATGAAAATCTCATCCAGTTTTTGAGGAATAATCCATTTGAGTCGGTAGTGACTGCAATTAATAGAACGAATTTTCCTGGACACGTTCGTACTGCCCGAAATAGAGTGAGACAGGATTCCGAGCTGAGAAATAGAGTAGCTGCAAAGAAGCCTTTCCTAACTGCAGATAATAAAAATCAGAGAATAGGTTTTGCATTAGAATTTCTACCGCGTGATTTAAATTTCTAGGAAACCGTTATTTTTACTGATGAGAAAGTCTTCCAGTCTTCGTACAATGGTTGCGTTCGAGTGTACACACGGCCAAATTCAAGATACAATGAGGCTTATACAAGCAAATCTCGAAAGAGTGGCAGATTTTCGGTCAATGTTTGGGCCTGGATTAATATGCAAGGGCCAGGCATTTGCTGGATGATTGAGGGTCCGTTTACTAGTGCAAATTATATTGCAATTCTCGAAAATATTTTTCTGCCGTCGTCAGAAATTATGTTTCCTGAAAGAAACTTTATATTTCAAGATGACAATTGTCCCGTTCATAGATCTAGAACTGTTCAGAACTGGTTTCAAGAAAATAACGTAACTCGTTTACCATGGTCGTCTAAAAGCCCGGACTTAAACCCTATTGAAAACATATGGGGTTTTATTGTGAAAAAATGTATGACGTCAATTTTATACCTGCAAATGTCCAAGAATTATCTGATAAAATCGAGGAAATCTGGAATGAGCTTTCGCCAGACTACATCCGATCTTGTATCATCTCAATGCCTAAACGGTTGCAGGGTGTAGTGGCAAATAATGAAGCAGCTGTAAAGAACTAAGTGTTGTTTCTTCTATACTAATTCTATGTATTAATGGTTAAAAAAGGATCTTACATTTGTGTTATCATATTAGTAATGTCATAACCTTATAATGTGACTTACAAGTTTTATACTGTTTTCTACGTCACCTTGCGTTTTGGTCACGTGACTTCCTCGGGCATTTTCAACTCAAAAAATCTCGAAAACCACAAGTCTTTGAAAAAAAATAATTTCTGTTTCATTTACCGGCGATCTTAATCCTTTATAAAATGATTAATTCCTGTTAACTTTTGAGAAATCTAGGTTGTCTATTGGGGTTAGTAAAGCTACAGTACATAGAATTTTAAAAGGGCATCAATACCATCCATTTGAAGTTCATTTATCACTAGAATTAAGACTAAACGATTTACAAAGACGCCTGAATTTCATTGCACGATTGCAAGTTCTATAGTCTATTGTTAAAGTAGAGAGACGAATTTCTGAACAGACCACTTTGACAGTGTATTCTCATTGGTTGAAAGCAAGGCCAAATTACGCTGTATAGATCTTGCTCAGATTCTGTCACCGTTTATGGCTAAGTCTTGTTGTTTCTATTATTTCTCCGTTATTTCATTATATACTCTAGCAGTTCTTTTCAGAGCTCTACAGTAATTGTTACCAGATATATTCGTAAGTAATATACCAGCAATATATCAAAATAAATACAATTAAAAGTTTTATAGTCGGTCTCCAATATGAAGAAGGCAAGTGATTTCAATTTATTACATATGATCTATATTTTACAGAGTATACTTGCAGGAGTTTCAAGAGCAACAGTATACCGGGTAATTAAAGAGTATGCAGCCTCTGGAAAATGTGTGGATCCTAAAAAGATTACTGGTAGGCCATCTTTACTCAAATCCATTGAAGAGACTGCGAAAACTGCTATACGGCAAATAATTCACAATATGTTTCGGCAAAGTGAATTTCCGACATTAGATAAGGCGCTGGTGCAAGTAAAAAATAATGAAGATTTGCCAAATATGAGTCGATCAACATTATATTTGCTAATGAAGCAAATGAACTTTGAGTAAGAGTTATTTATTATATATACATACCTACATGTATCTAGATAATTGTGGTATGTCCTCTAGATACTTAAAAAGGAGCAGAAACAGCACTTTGACCGAAAGATATGACATTGTAAAAAAATGAAAATTGAAAATTAGATTATCATAATGAAATGAATGCTACTGTTTTTGAAGAATGGTTGTCTCGAATATTAAACTATTTACCTGACAATGCTCTAGATATCAATTTGGAAATATATGCCACATCCGAAACAAACAAATTTCCATCAAATAGTAATCAACGATATAACTTCAGAAGGGCTAATTTTCCCTCATTGTATAATGACTTAACTACTATCAACTGGTCCTACTTGGAAAATTATACTGATGTTAATGAAGCGGTTTCAGCCTTTCTTGATACCATTTATGATGTGGTTAAACGGTCGGTTCCAATATTGAAATCCCCAAAAACGCACCTATCCACCTTGGTACAATGGCGAGATTTTTAGTTGTATAAAGCTCAAAGATTACTACCTTAGAAAGTGGCATAAACATAAGATAAATTCTCACCTAGAAGATTTTAGACGACTTAGGAAACAAGTAAAAACACTGATAAATCGTGCTTATCTTGAATACCAAATCACTATTGAGAATGGTATTGTCAATGATCCAAAACTATTCTGGCAATTTATTAATAGCACACGTACGTCATCTAGAATACCTGGTTGTTTAACTGCCGAAGGTCATGTTATAGAGAATCCTGTGAACATTGTGGAAGCTTTTTGCGAAGCAATTTTCTCAAGTGAATCAGTCACCAACTATAGTAGCGTCCAATAAGAGGACTGGTGCTTTAAGTTGGGGTTGTTACTCGATTGACCAGTCTCCTGCACAGACGTTTGTGCTAGTATTAAGAAACTCAAATCGAATATGACAGCTGGACATGATGGACTTACTGGTTTCCTGATTCGAGATTGTTCATCTATATTTGCGGGACTTCTGGCTACCATATACAATTTGATAATTGGGTCGTGTACCTTTCCGGATTATTGGAAAGTGGGTAGAATTACCCCGGTTTACAAGAATGGAGATCACTGTGACATTAGGAACTATAGACCAATTACTCTACTTTCTAACTTCGCTAAAGTTTTCGAGCACCTACTGCATAGTAGACTTTTTCACAACATCAAGTCTCAGCTATCCAATAACCAACACGGATTTTCCTGGGCGTTCTACCATTACTAATCTTGTGGAGGTAACACAGTATATTAGTGATTGTCTAGATAGACGACGGCAAGTAGATGTAATCTACACAGATTTCAGCAAAGCTTTCGACACAGTGAATCATAGTTCGCTAATACATAAATTGGATGACATGGGTTTTTCTGGTGAGGTGACTGATTTGATGAGAATTTTATTTTCGATAGTAGATTCTGCTATGTCCATTACAATGGCTTTACATCAAGCTCATTTAAGATTACGTCTGAGTACTGCAGGGCTCAAACTTTGGTCCTTTGTTATTTAATATATATATTAACGACCTTTTTCCGTTGCTAGATTGTAATATGTTGGCTTACGCAGATGATCTGAAAATAGATCAAGAAGTTACATCGATGTCAGACTGCATTCGTCTCCAAAATAGCATCAATTTAATCAGTACTTGGTGCACGGAAAAACGAAATTAAGTTAAATTTACAAATGCTCTGTGATGACTTATTCGAGGATCAAAATCCGTATATCTTTGACTACTATGCTAAATCAGACACTTATGCTAGGCAGGCACTTGTTAAAGACCTTGGTGTACTGTTTGATTCGCGCCTAACTTTTGCTGACCATATTATTGCCGTCAGAAATTCGGCCTGCAGATCTTACGGCTTTTTAGTAAGATCTAGTAAGACATTCACAAACCTAGCAGCTTTAAAAACATTGTATTGCGCTCTAGTTCGCAGTAAATTGAATATGCGTCAGTAGTGTGGTATCCTCACTATACCTACCAGCAACTTACACTCGAAAGAGTGCAAAAACAATTTTTGAAATTTTTATCGTTTAAAATAGACAACACTTATCCTAATCGAGGCACAGATTACAAAAGTCTTCTTTAGAGACACAATTTCTGCTCTCTGGAAACTCGCAGAACTGGAGCTAGTGGCTTGTTTCTGGTTAAGTTGGTAAGAAGCGTTACAGATGCCCCGTCATTGTTATCAAATGTGAATTTTGTTGTGCCACAGTACGGCACTAG